>JAWNOS010000596.1:20800000-21117500 GCA_035045845.1 Drosophila buzzatii | reverse complement strand
AGCTCTTCTAGTCGAGAAATGCCTACTAGAAAACTCTTGCCATTTTTACTTGGTCATATGAAATTTTAGTCCAGTTTCCATAGGGTCGCTCCAAGTCGGGTATACCCTACTAGAATAATATGAATAATATAAATTTTGAGTTCAGTTTCTTTAAGGAATCTCCAAGAATCTCCAGGTACTAGAAAACTCTTCTCCGCTTTAGTTAATTTTTAATAGACTTGAGTTCATATGAATTAGGGCATCTTATAGTCGAGCACGTCCTACTAGTATACATAATTCAATATTAGGATATCTTCAAGTCGAATAAGCCCCACTAAAAAATATCTGGCCTGCTTTGGGAGGGCATCACTAAATCGTCTACTCCCTAATAAAAATCTCTTAGCGGCGTTTGTTAACAAATACAAAGAAATTCTAATTCTGTTGAAGTATCTCTTGAAGAAGTCGCTTTAAGGTATCTCCTAGTCAAGCACTCCCGACTGGAAAGCTCTTGTTTATTTTAGTTATTTCTGTGAAATTCGAGTTCAGCTGCTTTGACAGCACTAGCTAAGCTGTTCATCTTTAACTCGCCAGAAAATATATTTTCCAGCGATGCGTCGCGTCAAGTGACAGCGGATACGGCTCCGGTATCAGTGTCCGGACTTAGCTTAATGCCATCTTGGCCATCCACAACAACTCAATAAGCGACATGAACAAGCAGCAGCAGATGAAGGAGAAGAGCAAGCAGATGCAGAAAGCCTTGTCATTTGTTTTGGGAAATTCTTTGTTTTTTTTTTCCACTTCTGTGTTTTCTTTTTTTTCAGCTTTTGTTTGTTTGACTAATTTGATTAAAAAGCACTTGGCGATAGGCCCAAGCAGTACATTTCATTAGACGCCACTCTGTCAAATTCACGCCCAAACAATGCGAAACTTCAGTCCGGGCATAATTTTCATCCACATCATCGTCGGCACTGTGCGTGACAGTTGCCAAATCAAGGCCCGAAAACCAAATACCTACCATTAATTTTGGCCGCAGTCAACGGCAACAACAACGACAAGAACTTGCCTTGGGCAACGGAGCAATTACATTTAATTATCAGCGGGCTATGCAAATTTTTTTTTCTCTTCCTGTGGTCTTAAATAAGAAAAATAATGTGCCATGAAAAATTTCACAGCGCCAAAGACAGTTCCTGCCTGCTAAAGTGGCTCCGATAATGGCCAACAAACGTTAACGAGATGTATTATAAAAATTAAAAAAAAAATAAGCTAAATCTAGCCAAACAAGCCAAGGCGAGACTGACTAGCAAATACTGCTACACTTAACACTCATCGCGCTCTTCCCTTTCTTCTCTTTTTGTGTTTTGTGAACTGAAAACATAATTGCTCATTCTTCGAGCAGATATTATTAAAGCAGGTTAAGCATAATTTCCTTTTCTTTTTTGAATGTCTTGGATTAATTTAGATAAATATGCTGCTTGTGATTGGCCAGGAATTTCATTAACTATTACATACAAATACTATTTGAGACGGTTCCATAAGTACCTGTCTTGACATGGAGATGATGGCCGCAGTTATATTTACTTACTTCTAAGACCGCCCTCGTTTATGATGGCTAACATAAAGCAATGAATACCATTTAGGAGCGTCTTTAATAAAAATCAAAAATAAAAGTTATGATTTGATTTTTATATAAAAATTAATTTGTAATACTTATTTATAATTTTTATCATAAAAATCAATTTTAATAATTAAAAATAATTTGTTTTTAATAACTCAAAAAATAATTATTATTTCTGAATTTTTATTTAAAAAATTATAACTGTTACGGTCCGTGGTATTTTGTATTCAGCTAATATATTTAATAAAATCTGTTTCAACTTAACTGAATACAAAATTTGTATAGTTAAATATAGAAATAAATAATTGCAAAAATTGTTCATCGTTGATATTCGTGAGGACTTTTAAGTTACTCTAAGCAATAATCTATAATTTTTAATAAACAATAAACATTTTAAAAATATATTAAAATTATTTAGATTTTTTATCGATTTTAATTGAAAATAAAAAGCATCATGCGCTGTAATCAAGTAATGGCATACATAGCTCGCAAATGATTTGTAACCACTTAAACTTTCATGATCTTCTCACGAGATCAATGCAAATGAGCATACCTATTCGCTATAGCTCTCGCTCTAGCCCTCGCTCTCGCTCTAGCTCTCGTTCTAGCGCTAGCTCTCGCTCTTGCTCTCGCTCTAGCCTTCGCTCTAGCTCTAGCTCTCGCTCTATCTCTCTCTAGCCTTCGTTTCTGTTCGTTTTTATGTTCGGTTGAGCAAAGTGAGCGAACAACGAACTGTTCGTGTGATATTCTCATTCCGAACACCGTTCGTGGAGTCATACGATTGACGCTCGCACGATGATGTACAGTGAGTGAGCAGATCACTCAAAGAGTCTATGCAAACGGTCTTCACATGCACGTACGCAATTGATGTGCTTGGCGAGCACAAGGCTTGCATTCATGCCAATACATATACAAAAGACTTGTTGCTTCATTAGACTCAATCAATCGATCGAGCCAGAGCGAACAAAAGTTTCGGTCTGATACGATACGATACGAGCTCGTTCAAGTACCGACGTAATTGGTTGCTCTCTGAGTTTTTCTTGAAAGTGTGAGTGAAAGACACTTATTGGCAGACATTGAGAGACGAGCAACAGATATTTGTGAGCTGTGCTTACTGCTGATCTCTTTTCACTCTTAAAGTCTGCCAGAATGTAAGAACAGATTGATAGACAGACAGATTAACTAAGAGATAAGCTCACAGTTGAACAGACAAACTGCCAGATTGACAGATTGCCTGATTGACAGACAGATTGACAGTTTGACTGACGGTATACAGCCACGCAGACAGACTAACTGATTAGCAAACTGACAGATTGACAAGAAGACCAACAGTCAGATTGACATACAGACTGACTGACAGACAGACAGACTGAGAGATAGGTAAATTGACAGACAGACTGACAGAAAAACTGAAAGCCTGACAGACAGACTGACAGTCAGATTGACAGACAGACTGACTGATAGACAGAAAGACTGAGAGATAGATAAATTGACAGACAGACTGATAGAAAAACTGAAAGCCTGACAGACAGACTGACAGTCAGATTGACAGACAGACTGACTGATAGACAGAAAGACTGAGAGATAGATAAATTGACAGACAGACTGACAGAAAAACTGAAAGCCTGAAATACAGATTGACAGTCAGATTGTCAGACTGACGGACAGACTAACAATCAGATTGTCAGACAGACAGGCAGAGATTAACAGATTAGCAGAAAGACTGACTGAAAGACCGACACGTTGACAAACATTGTTTGTTAAACGTTGTTAAACATATTGACAAAAAGATTGACAGGCTGATAGATTGACAGACAGACAGTAAGATTGACAGTCAGATTGACAGACAGACTGACTGATAGACAGACAGACTGAGAGAGATAAATTGACGAGCAGACTGACAGAAAAACTGAAAGGCTGACAGACAGACTAACAATCAGATTGTCAGACAGACACACAGAGATTGAGAGGCAGAAGGACTGACTGAGAGATCGACAAATTGACAGATTTTGAAACATATTGACAGAAAGACTGACAGGCTGATAGATTGACAGATTGACAAACAAATTTACAGACAGACTGACTGACAGACAGTAAGATTTACAGGCTGACAGACTGAATGACAAACAGACTGAATGACAGACACACAGGCAGCCAGACAGACTGACTGACAAACAGATTGACAGACAGACTGTCTGACTACCCTACTTAGCGACAGACTGGCACATATAGTAACTGACAGATTAACGCACAGACAGATAAACAGCCAGACATCCAAATAAACAACGTCAGACAGTTAAATAAACAAATAGCCAGACAGGCAGACGTAGAGGACTATATCAACAGAGCAATTGAGTTTGTTCAAGGACTTACATATAGACGCACACACAAATTTTAAAACTCGTGCTTTTGCCTGTGCCTTGATGCACTCTTTATCCTGCTGACCCATTTTCAGGATACAAAGAGTCAGTGGCAGTCAGTTTAACTTTATCTTGATATGCTGATCGTTTCGTAACTCTAGCTACGATATTCTTCTATATATATTTGAGTAATATTTCGGATTTAATAGCTCTTGAGAGCGGAAGTGTCTCGCATTTCGTCTCTCGTCTCATGTTTGGTCTTGTCATGTGCCGCTGACCAATGCCTTTGGAGCAGAGCCTGGACCACTAACTGTCTCGTCGCAATTACAAGAACTTTATCAAAAGCAAATTAAAATGGGTGACATTGGCGCTGGCAGTGGCGCCTGTGGCAGCTTGTGCCTTCGGGGGAAGCCAGGGGGAGATGGCATAGAAGGACAACAGCAATGCGAGAAGCAAAGAAGTAGAAGAAGAGCAGCAAGCAAACAACCTAATTAACTTGTCAAAAATTTGGTTGCGTACCGGAAAAACCAGCAAAGGCAAACAAAAAGCCAAAGGGACAGAGGGGAATGGAACATTGGACATGGGACATGGGACAAGGAGCAGAGTGAAGCAGCAGGACACGGCAGGGTACGGCGTAGCGCAGCTCCTTTTGCTTTTGCAGCATGGCCCAGCTTAAGTTCTATTAAAATTTCAATTACAAATTTTTTCCATTTGCCCACCGCCTTGGCTGTTGTTCTACTAGCTTTGTTTCAGCCCAATACTTATGTGCTTTAATTGTTGTTTTTATAATTATTATAATTATGATTGTTAGATACAGCACACCCTCGGGCCGCTTGCTAATGGAGTACTTCCAGGGGCGTCATGCCAAAAAGTTGATTGCCAGCTACGTCTCAGCTACGTCTCTCTTGCATGTCAGCGTTGGGAATTCAACTAGTTGAGATTTGAATTTCTGTTTGCAATTTGAAGACTCTTTTTTTTAACACTTTCTCTGAAGAATATGAATATTTTTTTTTTCATTGAAGAGGTTAGGGTATGGTAATTATGTGAAATTGTTTATAATAGGCCGAAGCAGCCGTGACAGAGTTCATATAGTAGCTGATTCAATATAGCCAGGTTTATTTGTGTAGAGTTGACTGCATGTGAAATAATTGCAATAGTAGCTCTGCCCAGGGTATATCTTAGTCGTGCAATTCTAGTTGCAGCATTGCAACAGTTTTTGAAAAATAAAAATTTTTTTAATTATTTTTTTTTTAATTTTATTTTTTATTTATTTATATTTTTTTGATTTATTTATATATTATATTATATTCATTTTACCCTTGAACCCTTTAAAAAACTGTGTAAATTAAATTGGTAAAATTTACTGAATAGGTGATATAGAGTATATATATTCGTTAAAGACAAGCTGAGTTCTACTGTAAGGACTTTACTTTATGAAAGAAGCATTAAATAATTAAATAATAAAATCTGTTTTAAGGATAAGGAATATCTTACTCAGGCACTTTCAACTGGAGTATTTTTATATGCTTATATAAAATAAAATAATAAAATAAATATTTCTAAAATTTATTTATTTTAGTTTTTATTTAAATCTTTGCCATAAAAGCATTCTTAAGCCGCATATCTAATTTTTTTTGACTATCTATTTTTGTGTCTGCTTAAATTTTGAATTTTGCTTTGGCAATAAATAAATCAATATTTATTTTTGGTATTTTTAGCTCTACTTAAATTTTGAATTTCGCTTGGTAAATAAATGAATTTAATATGCTTCACAAGAGCAGCAAAAAAAATAATAATAATTATAATAAATAAATTGAATTCCATTAAGAAAATATGAGCTTCAGTTGAAGAGAAAATTATATTAAAATATAAATATAAATAATTTGTTAAAGTTGAAAAACTTATTTATAATTGATATTTAAGCCGTGGCTGCTTCGCATTTATTTGTTGCAATTTCAATTTCAATTTCAATTTGGCAATCTAAATTAATTATAATTGCAGAGTGGACTTAAAAGTTGACGACGGCAATCGCTGGCGTATACGTGATGCACAAATGAAATGTGCATGCGAATTGCGTCTGGTCGTGCGGTTGACAGAGGGCGACTTTGCCTCCAGCTCCAACTGTCACCTGTATTCCACATGTATGTCAGTTAAGTGTGTGTGTGTGTGTGCAGGCAACTGCACTTGGCACCTGGGCAACAGGCAAGGGCTGGTGGGGGGTTGGTCTAGGCTGCTGAGTGTGCGCCGCCAGCGATTTTTCTTGAGCAGCAACGGAAAATGTTGGCAAAGACGTGTGTCGTGTCGTGTGCTGCTGACTGTGACGGTAATGCAACGCGCCACATTTTCTGTGCAACGCCCATACCGAAGCCGTTGAGCAGAGGCGTTGGCATTGCCGGTGTCTGCACGGCACAAGTTTGCGTGTGTGACGCCATTGGAGTGTCTGAGTGTCTGATGGTGTCTCTCTGCGTATGCATGCATGTGCGTGTTTCTATGTATGCGTTGTCGTTGCCGTTGTCGTTGTCGTTCTCGTCTGGCAATGTCTCCATTTGGCGTTTGCCCCTACTACGTGCCTATTTAAATTTGCAGCGCTGATGCTGCACTTGATGCTGCACTATGTGGGAAGTTGGCTATATTGGCTAGGCGATTGACTTGGGTTTGTAGACAAAAACTGAGCATTAATATCTGCAACAATTGCAAAATTAATATAGGCTTAGCTCTTACTCATGGATATTTGTAAACAAACAAAGTTTGAGGTAGGGCAAACAATTTACAAATTTTCGGATTTGTTACTAGCAGAGCGCGCTTACGTCAGGTTTTTAATCTCAGATTTAATAATCTCAAGTGTTGATCTTAATTGCAAAAGCGTGTTTTTGGAACATTTTTTTTCGCACAACAAAATTTGTTTGTTTTTGTTTTGTGTTGTCGGCTTCGTCCGGCTCACAAAACATTTTTGAAAATTTGCAAAAATAATATATTTAATTTATTTATATATATAAATATTTATATATTTGTATTTTATTTAATTAATTTCTTTATGGAGTATATACATGTATAAAATATATTTATTATATTAAATTTGCTATATTTAATATATTTATAAATTATGTACATATGTCAGTAAATAAGTCTCATAATATTTCCAGTTGTGTAATGTATTAAAAACAAAACAAAATTGAATAAATAAATATAATTTTAGAGTGAATTCAATCGTTATTCGACGATTAGATTAGAATTTAGAAATTTAGATCTTTACAAGAAAAAAAAAAAAATAAATAAATAAAATAAATAAGTAAAAAAATAAAAATTATAGAATATTTGAAATTATATTATTATATTTTTAATATTTTGTATTATACATTAAAAAAAAAAAAAAAAAAAATAAAAAATAAATAAATAAAAAAAAAAATGAAATACAATAGTTGAAATTATATTTTTATATTTAAAATATTTAATATTATTTGAATTAAATTTCAAATATAATTTAAAAAATAAATACATAACATAAATAATAATAATATAGAATATTTGATATTATATTATTATATTTTATATTATATATTTAAAATACCAATAAAATAAATAAATAATAATAATAAATAAAAAAAATAAATGAAATACAATACTTGAAATAATATATATTTTTTATATTTAAAATATTTTATATTATTTAAATTAAATTTCAAATATAATTTTAATAAATAAATAAATAATATAAATAATATAGAATACTTGATATTATATTATTATATTGTAAATATTTTATATTATTTTATTTTTATTTAATTATATTTTTATATTTAAAATATTTTATATTATATGAATTAAATTTGAAATATAATTTAATTAATATATAATATTTATATAGTATAAATAATATTTCAAATAAAATTTCAAATATTAAATTTTTGATTTCCTTGTTTGCACGTCGAAAGTAAAAAAGAGTCGAGAATTTTCTTGAATTATATAGCAGCAGCATCTCATGTTGCGCTGAGCTGTTTGAGCTATTAATGCTGAGCTGATATTTTACTCTGAATACCTGACCCTCATCAGTGGGCGGGGCATACGCAGCGCAGCTCGCAGCAGAGTCAGATGATTGAGCGGAAACTTCTTGTGCTGCAGTGCTTGTTGCTCTTCGAAGCGATTGCCTTTTATTACAAACTCTTATACAATCACTCTTATAGATTGCCCCGATTTCTCATGCCGTGTCATTGGAGCAGAGCTCTACGCTCGATCGTGTTGACGTTGGGCTGGGTTCGCAAATTTCTGAATGCTCTTCCGGGAGATGGATGTCAATGTCAGGTTCATGCAGAGTATAGAGCAGTTGAATACATATGTATTTGGAATTTCTTTAGCTACCACATGGGTTTGGTGGCATTCTTTTTAAGTTGGTTGTAAATTGAATTGAAATTATTTGGCAAATGGCAACGTTGCATGCAAAAGCGTTGCAGCACTTTATGCAAATCCAGTGACAGATTTTCACGCCCTTCTGGCGGTGAATGCCGCCGCCGGTAGGGGGTAGGGGGTTAGAGGGAGAGAAGAAACTGTAATTGAAAAGTAGTGCAGCGCAGTGAAGGCAGCTTCCATCATCCTGAAGATATTGTTACGCGCATTTGAAGCTGAGTGCGGAGTACATCAATTTGCTGCGCCCGGGCATTAGGCGGCACTTTGTCTATCGTTTGTGCGTCATTTGCAGCGCAGCGCGGTGCAGCAAACGATGCCATTGGCACCGGCATCAGCATCACTTATAAGCGTTTAAGTGAATGCGAATGCGAATGCGAATGCGAATGCGAATGCGAATGCGACAACGCATACAGCCACGCGAACATCATGCAAATGACATTGGCATTGCCAATGGAATTGCCAGCTGGCGAGCCCACAGCCAGCAGACACCAACCTCAATCCAACTGGAATGCCAACCAGAATCTGAATCGGAATCGGAATCAGACTTGGCTGCCAGCTTGCAGCCATTTATTTGCTATTGATGGAGTTTAATACATGACGTAGATATTTAATGCAAGTGCAAATTGTGCAAAGCTTTCTTTTTTTGTTTACCTGTGTAATTTAGAATAGCGCAAATATTTCCTGGTTAATTTTTGCCTAATGAATAAAGGATAAGAAGAAGTGTTTGACAGATCGACTTAAGTATGAAACAATGGGATGCGCGACTACATAGTTCTTATATTAAATGCGTTTCAGCTGAGTTATATATCGATTATCTAATTAAATGATTTTATGTTTAACATTAACTTCAAAACGATATTCTTCTAAAGTGAACAATCTATAACCACAGCGCATAAATCTACCATAATATGCTGCCGATTACTACTAACCTCCCAACACAAAGGTTAACCAGAATAAACATTTTTACATACACAAAATCGAGCATATGATCCGTCTGTGCTCTGGATTAGGGTCTTCTAAGCGACCACCTGCGCCCGTAAAGACGACAAGCAGACTGACCACCCGATAGGTAGTTTGAAGTGACCTGTTAAGGGTTCATCAACTTAATCGAATCCATTGTGCTGCAGCTGCTCTTAGCAGACAATAAGGGAAACTGCATTGACGTAGCCTTTCTTACTGAGCCCCATCACTGTCAGACCAGCAGTCATAGCAGCTTCATGCTCGCCCGATACAGCAATTTGGGGTTATATGGTTGTTACCTGGTCCCAGAGAGAGGCTTATTGGCTAGATACTTTCAATATCAAGGCCTTTTCGAGGGTCATTCTTGGAAATGCTGAGGCCAGAGAGAAAAAAGCTAGCTTACCTAATAGTTAGAATGCAGCTAAAGAAGATCAATAGACATCAATGTGACTGCCGAAGTTGACACCTGGGGCAGGGCATACAAAGACTATACGCCGGAAAATAGCCGACGGATCATTTGGAGCTTAATTCTATCGTAAAAACGTTCATCAGGACTCGGCCAGCGCGCATCGCAGTAATCTTAGAACTAACTCTGCTCATGGCCCGCATGCAATCCCAATCCTCTCGCAAATGTTGGCCCGTTGCCAACACCCAAGAACGTTTACGGAATTATACAACGTATATATAATTCAGGAGTGGTTCCATGCAATCTAGAAGATCCAGAATCTTGTATTAGACCTATTTGAGAGAGACCATGTGAGAGGTGTTCGAAAAAATGAATTTGCTGTCGTCAAATCAATTTGGCTTTCGGAAGGCATGATGAACAACAGATGCGTTAAGTTATTTATTAATTTATAATATTTTAAATGCGCTTTATAATATCAATAAATATCTAGAACAGATACCAAAGAGCGACTTCAGAGGCAAAAAAGGTAGCTGATTCTTGGCAACGACGCCTCCTATTGATGAGCGTCATTAGGTCCATCAACGCCAAGCGGCTGACGAGTCTCTTGTCGCAGCCGGTATGATTCCTCCGCATTTTCATCGTTCACAAACACATCAATGAGAAGCGTTGCCTACAAGATGCACCGGGCCGCTCTGAGTGGGCAAGCTTGTATGCTGGAATTAGGAGCAGCTTGGAATTTGATAAGCATCTTCGTAGCCACAGTTATGCTAGAACTGTGCAGTTTTTAGTCTATGCCAATACTTAATAGTAGTTCATAGTAGTAGTTGACAAATATATATAATAGCATGAGTTATATTTACTTTTCTTATACCGTTGCAGAACAAGCGCCAGATACTGTCACACATCGTCACTCCAATCAGGAGGCATGGTGTGCAAGTATGGGAAGTCGCCGCAAAGTCTAATAGACACAAAATTCAAATAATACAAAACAAGGCTTTGCGTCAAATTACTGGCTGTCCCTGGTTCGTCCGCAACTCTGTGCTACAAAGAGACCTCAACCTGGACACTGTGGAGGAACAAATTTCCTTCCATTCGAGTCGATACAATGATCGCCTGAAGGTCCACGCCAACCGGCTCGCAAAAAAGCTGCCAACCTTCAGACCCACCAGAAGGCTAAGAAGATGACAGTTGGAAGCCTTCTCACTCCCAATGTGACTTAGTCTTAACCTACACTGTATATATGTTTAACTTGTATTTATAATTGTAAACCTGTGATGTTAATTGTGTAATCAAAGGGAGACATTGGAGTGGAAAGATGCTTCGGTGCTTCCTACTAAATAAATAATATTTTAAAAAAAGGGAGGCGACTCTTCGAGTCGCTCCGAGTATGCTTAACTCCACTGCTGTTCGTCTATTCAGCAGAGGCTGCTGTAATTCAAAATTTACATTGCTCAATCAGAAATAAATTACACAATTATATTATTTAATATGCAAGACTTGATAGAGTTTACGATAAATTAAAGGCACAGGCATTCTTTTATCTACTGCGGCAATCCCAAAGAACTTGGGCTTTCAATCTCTGTCAATGCCATATTAGTGATTTCTTATGCTCTTTCAGGTCGACAAAAGAGAATATTGGCTTGATGCAAAGCGAGTCATTGAGCCACATATTGCTCGCCCATTGGGGCATGCCTAGTATTATGAGCGAGCATCATCTCGTCAATGCTCTTTGACTTGTTCTTTTATTTTATCTGCATCGCAAGAGAAAACTTCAAAAAAGTTATGCGTAAATAATAAGTTTTGCTTTATTGAATTTCATTCCATTAAAATGTTACCACATAAGTCGACTAGTGTGTGTGTGCACGTGTATTTGTGTGTGTGCATGCGTGTGTGTGTGTTGGTGTTGTTGCTGCTCTTTAAAAGTTTGTTAGTTCTTGTTCTTTCGTCTCCTTTTTTTTCTACTTTTTTGCTGCTGCTCTGTAGTTACATGTATAATAACGCCTTAGTAGATTTTTAATACTACTTTGTCTTACATAAATTATATTTTCAGAAAATTGTTAAACATTTGGTTTACTGCGCAAGGGCCAGAATGCAAATTTCTCACTTTACTGCAATTTAAAAAAATATATATATTTTATAGAACGTTTAACTTTCATTTGAAAATATGAACATAATATATATTTTTTATTTTACTGAATTTTAATGAATGTCAAATTCTTGTTAAAGTAATACAATTTTTTAATATTTAAAATTATAAAAAAATCGAACTTTAAGCAGATTATTTTAAATACTTTAAAATTTATATTAAATTAAAAATAAAATTATTTCAACCTTGAAATATAATTTGGAATGATTCTGCTTGTTAAAGAAATTAAAATTTAAAAATTATACAAAATTGAATTTTAAGCATAATATTTGAAATATTAAAAAAAAATATTTTTAAAAATGTATATTAAATTATATTAAAATTAATTTAATATTAGATTTATATTTTTCACAATATATGCTTAATATTGTTTATGTAATTGAATGAAATTATTTCAATCTTGAAATAGAATTCTGCTTGTTAAGGAAATTAAAATTTAAAAATAATAAAAGAAATGAATTTTAAGCATAATATTTAAAATATTTTAAATATAAAATGTATATTAAATTAAAATTAATTTATATATCAAATTTTTATTTTTCACAATAAATTTTATGTTTATTTAATGAAATTATTTAAATCGTGAAATGGGCTTAGCAGAATTTGCATTTTTCTTACATTTGAAACTGTGTTTTATTATTATTATTTTTAAGAAATAATTTTAATGTTTTTAGTCAACTTAGCGTTTCATTTTGTATAGCAATTTATAAGATATTTAAATTCATGTTTCATCATGTTTCTCATAGTTCTATATTTAGCTTCTCATATACAACAATAAAAGCTGAGCTAATAGAATAATGTATGCCATATTGATTGCAATATATTTATGTCTATACTCGAACTTGCACAGATATTCAATGGTTAAACGTTTCAGAAAATTTTAAAAAGCTGCAGTTGCACGTTTAAAATTTAAAATAATAATATTGATATTCTTTCATTTAATTAACTCTTATTTATATTTGAAATTTAAAATGATAAATTTGATATATATTTGATATATTTCACTACGTCTCCGCACTCAACCAAGAACTTACCATATCCAAAAGTTTAGCTTTATTTATGTGCAACATATTTTTTTAAGAAGTTGTAAAATTAACTACAATTCACAGTACAGTTATCCAGCCTGCCTCTTCGACAGCATTATACCCAAATATATAACATGAAAATCTAATTTTTTTTCATTTATTTTTTATTTTAATTTGCATATCTGTTCTTTTTTTTTGTGTTCTGTGTTGAAGCCAACTAAATAGATTTTACATTATGAATGGTTTATTGAATAAGTAGCATTTACTTTTTTTTCTGCATTTTTATTTATTTTTATTTCTTGTGATTCTACAATACATATACTATGTACATTCAATACAACTTTAGTGATTAGATATATTCGTTTCTTAAATGTTTTCTGTTTTCTTTTTTCTTTTTTTTCATTTTTCGTTTTATTTTTTGCTTTTGAATTAATTTTGAAACCTATTTGATGCTGCGTGCAATGAAAAATGTTCGATATCTGGTAAAAAAAAATTAGGGCACTGCATAAAGAAAAGCATATTTTATTCACGCTACAATCAAAGCCAAATTACAAAATCATATTAATGTCTGGCATTGTGCATATCATATATTTTTTTTTTTTAAATCTTTTTTGTGGCCAGTTTTGTCAAACAAATTAAAAAAAAAAGTGTTGCATACATTCAGGCTCTTTAAGTTTATATATTAATATATATTATTTCTACAGTTATTTCACTGTGTATATATGTGTGTGTGTGTGTGTGGGTTAGTGTCTCTACTGTTGCGGTTCATGTGGTTGTTTGTGTCATTTACTATCATACACAAAAAAAAAAATATCTTAGCTTATATATCGATTCTTTTTTTTTCAATATTTTCTTTATATATATATATTATTTTCATTACTTTTAATTGCCTATAACGTTTGCCGTTTATGTTAAATATGCAAGAATATTTATAAAAAAAAAAAAAAAAAAAATCAAATAACAGCTAGTGCTCTTTCCTCATAGTTCGAAACTGAAGACTTTTATTCGAAAGCAGCTACTCATAAATTTATGTCTAGATTTTTAAGTTTGATTAGCGAAGGAAAACCGTTTGGAACCGCGTCGAAACGTAACTGAATTACGTGCGAATTCGTTTGTTATCGATTAATTGCACTCGATTACCGATCTCTTTATACATTGCTGCTCTGTCTGCCTCGTTCATCGGTTTGATTTGCTTCGCTGTGCGTCTTCTCCGTTTTCCGTTTTCCGATTTCATCCTTAATCCTAGATATCAACTCTACCCGATTCCTTTCCACTTTCTTAATTTTGATATGCTTGTACAAGAACTTAATTGAATTCGCTTCCATTTCTAGCGTTTCGCCTTCGGCTTCGAACTAGTTTTCCATCGTCTGCTTTGCTGTTGTTCTTCTACGTGTCTATTTCTGCTACTTCCATTTCGCGTGCTCCTGCTTAAGGCATTGGAAAGTGATTCTGCTCGAGCTCCTTGTGCTGCTCTCCGATCAACTTGTGCGCGCCAACGCTCTCCAGTCGTCGATCCGTGATGGCCACAAAGGGCAGACGCTGCTTGCGGCTGAGCGAGGACGAGGAGAGCGAAGAGGCAGCCCCAATGCCATCGACCACACGATGATAGACGAACGAGTTGAGTGGCGAAAAGGGTGGAGCTGTCGCATTGTGAACATCATCATTATTATTATTGGTATTTGTGTTGATCGGTGCTGCTGCAGCCGGATGCCAGCTGCCCTGGCCACGTCCCGAAACATTCGCCACAAACTGGGCACTGCGACTGCGCGGCGTGCCCAGGAAGCTGCCCGCTATGGCCGGGTACAGTGGTAGCTTGTACAGAGCCGGCTTCGATGTGGTGTGCGGTGGCTTGGTCGCAGTTTTCGTATCGATTTCCCTCTGCCAGAAATCCACGGCAGCCGACAGCTGATGCTCATCCAATTGTTTGTCCTCCTCGGGCAGCTGATTCAGCTGCGCCGCCGGGCTGCTGGACAGCGTGGCTGGAGTTGTGGTGGAGCTGCCGCCGCTGTGTTGCTGGGCAAAGAGATCCTCGTAGCGCAGCTGATAGCGACGTCGCTTCTGTTTCACATACTCATCGTCCAGACGTATGGGCGCCGATTCATGCGGACCCGGCTGCAGCTGTGAGCCGCTCCAGATGCCCGGGAACGGTGTGGCCGTCGGTGGTGGCAGCGTGCCCTCCAGCAGATTCAGCAGTTGCTTATTGCGTCGATTGTACTTCTTGATGTACGGCGGCAGATTGGCCTCGGCGCCATGATCCTGCTGTGCCTCCTCCAGTTCGGCAGCTGTCTCGTAGTCATCGTCCGCATCGTAGTCCCCGTAAATCTCCGGGTGAGCTTCGCGATAGTGTTCGTCGTACACCTGGAACTGGACACGCGCTAGATGCGGCCATTTGGCATAGTAGCGCTCCAGTTGCTCCAGCTCGGTGATCTGATGGCCCAATTGTGGCTTTGGCGGCGGCAGCGGCGGCTGTGGCGTTGTTGGCGGCGTCGCTAGCTGAGCCGGCGCCTTGCGCTGATACGGATTCGGCAGACGTTGGCGTGCATGCTTATGATGATGATGCTGATGATAATGATGCTTCAGATGATGATGATGACTGTTGACATGATGCTGCTGCTGCTGTTGATGCTTCTGCAGCTCGGTGCTCTTGATGCCATTGCGCAGCACTGGACTGATGCGGCGATACCAATTGTCATTATCATTAGCAATGAGACGCTCCATTTCGGTGTGGTGAGTGCCCAGGGGCTGCAACGGCTGCTCGTCCTGATGGTCATAGTAGTTCACCTGACCCTCATAGAAGGGTTTCGGTGTATTGCGTTGAGGCCGCACGCCCAGAGCAAATATCGGCGATGCATGTGCGTGTGTTTCCTCTGTGCGTTCACGCTGCTTTTCCTGCTCCTGCTCGTGCTGCTGCTCCTGTTGCTGTTGCTGTTCCCGTTCCCGTTCCTTTTCCTGCTCGCGCTCCTGCTTTTCAGCCTGCTGCCGTTGCTGCTGCCATTTCAGCGCGTGCTGCTCGCGATCCTTGCGTTGCTTGGCTGTCAGTGCGCTGCTGTGTTTCAGATAATCCTTGTAGCGTTTCTTGTGGCTCTTGTGTCCATTCCGGCGACTGCTGCGCCGCAACGCCTTAAAGCGCTCAAAGGCCGACGGCGACGCTGTCGTAGCATCTGCAATAGAGATTGAGAGTCACATTAGGCATGACTGAAAGCACGAATTGTGAGTCTCGGCACGATGCGCTCGCTCGGAAGTAATAGATTTCTATTAGTCCCGGGGACAACAAATCGCCATATTTGTTGATGGCTGTTGTTGTTGCTGTTGCTGTTGCTGTTGCTGTTGCTGTTACTATTACTATTGCCGTTATTGTTGTTTTTGTGACGCTCATCTAAGACCACAAAATCCGTTGCCCATAAGACCACAATTCATTTCATTTGATTGTGCATAAAAGTGAGGCAGCAACATCGCTGCCACAAAACCCAGGCAAGCAAAACACAGCGAGGTGCGCAACATAAGTTTTGAAATTGACAACAATTATAGTGCTTTTACTAATATAATAATAATAAAAATAATTAATAATTAATAATAATAATATTAATAATAACAATAATAAAAATATTAATAATAATAACATTAATAATAATCATCATACTAATATAATTTAATAATATATTTAATAATAAAATGAAAATATATATATTTTTGCTTAAAGGAAAATTCAGAAATATTTTATAAAAATAAATATAATATGTAAATATAAATAAACAATTAAATAAAAATAGCAGAATATATTTTTATTGTTCAACAAATTTAATATAATAGAAAACCAATTGTAATCGATGAAATTAATTTAACTTATATAAAAAATGAGTATAATTAAATATATTAAGTTAGTCATTAATTCATTTTAAATATTATTTATAAATTTATTAATTAATAAATAAATTTAACTAAAAAATTATTATAATTAAATCTCTTAAGCTTCACTTATTATTTTCTCATTTTAAATTGTTTTTTATTAATTTAATAAATATGAATTTTTAATTTATTAATATTTACAAAAAACTTGGCTTGAATTTAATGAAAAAATAATTTTTGTTTCAAATTACACTTTTCCAATTTATATTTTAAAACATAATGCTGTTTATACTTCAACAATTCAAAATATACGTATAATAAAAATAATGAATAATTTTAATAATTTTAGACACTCAAACTTTAAGCAAGTCAAAAGATTTATCCAAGACGAAGGCTTTATGTGCTAGCCCGCCTTGCAGCTCTTATATATATTCATCATCATCATCATTATTATGATTGTTGCTGCTTATTATTTATATATAAAATATGTGAATATCTATTTGAATTGCTGTAGCCTGGGTTTAAGTAAAGTTTTGGCAAAGTTTTCTAAATACTTTAACCCAAAATTGAATATATCATGAAAAATCGAACGGCCCTCAGAGGCAGAGCCGCCGACGCAGACATATAACGGAATGGTTGGAGACTGGCTTAAGATGCGGCAAGGCGCAGGACCTCTGGCAGTCTAGGCACGTATCAGGGACGACTCCTCCACTACAATGAATGCAGTGCGAAGTTCATTTTTATTTTACTTTTTCTTCTTCTTCTTTTTTATTCTGTGTTTAGTTTGCGGGCGAGGAGAGAAATATATGGAGGGGAAGCCCTCGAGACATGCTCTACTTTGAGCAACGGCTCCATGCAGAGCTATACAATATTTGCCGTTTTGTTGGCTTTATTGCTTCAGGCAGGTAAAAAGAAAAAAAAAAATATCCAAGAGTCTGGTTGGCGTTACTTGACTACGAGATATACTGGCCGAGGTTTGAGTAGTGTAACAAAAATATATATAAGTTAGGCGAAAAATTTTGAGAGAAATGGGTGAGACTCAAATTTGATTCAAACTCTTAAACAATGCCGAATTGGCTCAAATAACAAAAGTTTAATATGGAAACGATTGCAAGATTGATTCCCTTTTGGATACGTGAACAGAACAAATATACCCTTAAGTTACCATTTTCCAGAGGTTCGCCATATAAAAACGAAAGCTCACAAAATAAAACTGTTGTAATAAAGTGGCAGCCCAGGGGACTTGGGTGCTAGCTTCGTCGGACGGCAAAGTTTAGTCCGTTTGATTTCTGGCCGCATTTGCATAAGTTCGGCAAGGCCCATAAACTAATTAAGGCTACATCCGAACACACACACACGCACACACTAACATTGAAGTATTCACATTTGCACCCATATTAAAGAGATTTTTCGTTTTGCAAATGCGGTCGGAAATTTGGTGCGCAACATTCCAATCCCCTCGGAGGTTTAGCTGCATTCAATTGGGGTTTGCCTAACATATTTTCAATTTACGGTCGACAGTCAAGCACAAGCGTCAGCTTAGTGCACTGCAGTCCTGTCCAGATGAGCAAATCAAAATAAGTAAGGGTGCTCCACTGGGTAGTGCACGACTAGTAGATGCTCTGAGGTGCTGTTGCAAAGACTTTAGCTTACGTTTTTACATATATTAAAGAAAAGCTTTGCCTTTTCCTTGAATAATTTTGGCATTTACATAATTCGGATTTTCGGCTGGGAAATATATTCTAAAGATGAAATGGAAAAGCACTTGTACTCGGATAATTTATGAGTTGAATTTACGAATCTTGAATAAGAATTTCTATACACGAAAGTTTTTACATTTTATCTTTATTCCAACAAGATCTTTCAGATATATATGCTTATGCCTTGATACCTTCGTCTGTCACTTAACTTGCCACAATTCGTTTATACCCAGAAATTCCATTTTCAATGGGTTCAGGGTATTAAAAAGCACAAACCATAAAGGGAAACCAATTCAAAGCATTTGAGCACTGGGCTGCCCAGCCACAGTTTTCAAACAGTGTCGGAAATTCCACAGAAATTACGAGATTTATCTGAATTTTCACATCTAATCAGTTACAGATGAAACGCAATAGTGAAATAAATCAGTTAAATTTCTATTTTATTTACATGACAAACGAGCTTTACATTGATGGAAATACTACTAAATCAATGACATTTTCGACGAAATATTGCGGCTTTTCGATTAATAAACAACATTCTGAAATTCTGATGCAAAAATACAAAATTTGAGTCGTTGATCAGATCTGCATCACATTAAGTTATACATATATACCTTGCTTATTGCCCACTGTGCAGCTTCTTTACATTTGTCAAGTTTCTCTTTGCTGATTGTGTGTGGCATGCAATGTCTCATGTCATTTGGACTGGCGCTTAGTCTGCACATTCCCTTTATCTACCACTGACTCTACCGATCCGTGTCCCGATTCCCATTTGTGTGTTTAGCCCGTGGCTTACTGTACATTTTTAGCTCCATTTATATATATTTCAATAAAAGAATTCATGACGATGCCTGACTACCAAATACCCTCAAGTTGGCATATAAATATATGAGTGGGACTGACTAATGGCTAGTTGACCTTAGCTAACAGCTAAAAATTAGGCTAGAATAGGAATTCAATTACAAAATTTTAGTAGTTAAATTTTTCTTGTGGATGTCAGGAGATAAAATAGATATAGGCCATATATGGTTAGGCCTTTCAGATATTTGTACTTCTATTGCTTCGTACTTCACTCACTTACATTAGTTCTTGAGCTAGGATTACAATTTATGCTATTAACAGTGGACAGCGCTGTTAATAGCATAATGTGACCAAATTTGAGGCAGCAGCCATTGCTGTTAATGTATTCTGGCATTAACATATGATTAAATGTAATTTAACACTTATGTTATGTAATTTAACATTAATTGTAATATGAGAAAATATTGATCTAAACTTATGTAACTTCTTACTATTCTTCGTCCATTTGAACGTTGCAGAATTATATTTGCAATGCTTGCAATAATTGATGGCCAATTCCAGGGTATCGGCTATTCTATCATCCAGTTCTCTTGCACTCTAACTTATTGTGGCCTGAGTTTGAACAAGCTTTGCCACTCACAAAATGCCCAAATGACTTACCCGGATGATAACGCAATGTAGATTCCAATTCAAGTTGCGACGTCCGCTGCTCCTCCTGCTCGCCGTCGACCAGGAAACGTTGCTCCTGCTGACTTTGCAACGACTTCTGCTCCTGCTGTTGCCGCTCTGGCTGCTGCTGTTGCTGTTGCTTAGTTTCATTTATTATATGGCCCAAATAGCTGGTCAAGTAATTGGCTTGCGATTTGCCGGCACTGTCATCGCCGCCACGCGAATGCTGCTCCCCGTCGTAGTAATGCAGCTCACCTACGTCCTCGGCATTCAGCTGGAAGTCAGCGGCATGCGCCTGAATGCGGCCTATGCCGTAATTCTTCTTGTCGTAGTGCCGACTGCCGGGCCAGGACATGGTACTATGGCCATTGCCATGTCTCTTCTGCTTGCGGCCAATGGGCGAGAGTAGATCTCGTCGAGTTGTAGCTGCCTGGATTGTTGTTGTTGTTGCTGCGGTGGTGCTGGGGCTGGCGGTGCTGCTGCTGCTGCTAGTGGCTGTGGTGGTGCTGGTGGTGGTGGGTGTGGGTGTGGTGTTGGCGTCTGATGGCGACGTTATCATCTCCTTAGCCACCACTGATTCATCATTGTCAATTGCGGACTTAATGTTTTCCGCCAATACTTTATCATTACCAAAATTGTCCTCAATATCGCCGATTGCCATAATGTCCTCGCCGGCAACATCCTCTGTGGCTAGCAACGTTGATTGGCCAGGCGCTTTATTAAATTTTCGTTCATTTAATATTTCAATAGAATCAAACAGCTGCTCCACAGCAGCCGGCTGTGGCTCACGTTGCCATTGCCGTGCACCACTCCTTGCCGGCTCCGACTGCGGCTCTGGCTCCGGCTCTGGCTCTGGCTGGCGGACCGGTCCATTGGTATTTGCCTGCTGCTGTTGTTGCTTCGTCTGCTGTTGCTCCTTTTGGCTCTGTTGATTTTGCTGTTCGTGCATGTTCTTAAATTTTTTATACGCAAAACTTTTGCTGTCAAAGTTCGCGTTTGGCTTCTCATCCACCTCCGCATTGTCCTCGGCCGTGTCCTCGTCCTCGTAGTCAGCGCCGTTGCCGTTGCCGTTGCCGTTGCCATGCCCCACGCTCTCGTTGTCGACTTCATCGTTCTTCTTGCCGTTGTTGTCCTTGGCACTGTCGTTGTCGTCACCGGAAGTGGATTTTGTAGCTGCTTCCTCTTCATTGGCAACTCTCTTCGCCAGCATGCTCTCTTTATTGTTTTTCAATTTGTAGCCGTATTGGTTTTTATTGTTGCTGCTGTTGTCGCTCTTGTTGTCATTGTTGTTGTTATGGTATTTTTTCTTGACTATCTTGCCATCTTTGGCTAGGTAAACAGTGAAATTCCTTGAAGTGGGCCTTTGAGATTCAAGTATCTGCAAGAAAACAAGCGAACAATAAGAGAACGTTAAGACAATAAAAGCCATTCGCAATTCCCATTCTCACACCCAAAATGCAGCTAGCTGCATAACTGTCTAGGTACACTTTTCTCTCTCTCTCTCTCTCTCTCTCTCTCTCTCTCTCTTTCTCTATCTATATATAGGTACTGCAGCTGAAAACAATAAAGCCAAAGTGGTAGCATCTAAAAGGCGCAGCATCTTATTCAGTAACTTAGACACATGTGCGACAATAAAAGGCAAGTTTAGCTGCAGCTCGAAGATTGTTCCAAAAGTTCTTGCGTCCTTCTCTCTCTCTCTATCTCTCTCTGTCTGTCTGTCTGTCTGTTTGTCAGCTGTAACCGACTGCAAAGCGCTGATTAGATGCACAGTACGTGGCAAGCGCAACTCTAAGATTGAATTTATCCAAAACATTGCGCCCAACTCTGCTTTGGCAACTTTGTAATCTAGTTAGCTTGGCAGTTAAGGCATAGGTAGAAAAAAAAAAAAACAAAACACAAAAACAATTGAGTCTACGAGCTGCAGCAATCAGCAAATATCGCATTGTCAAATTAGATTAGAAATAGTAGAGCAACCCAAACGCTTTCCTGAAAAACGAAATTAGTGAGCCCAAGCAAGAAAACATCTACCAGACACCCTGAACACCCTTCAATATACGTCTCTATGTGTTTATTAAATCAGAAAAGAGTGTAAGTTTTTCGATTAAAGGAAATATTATTCTAACTTGCATTCAAACCAAAGTTCTAGGAAGACGTATATCGCCTCTACCAGCACAGACATTTCACTATTCGAGTAATTGTATCTATATATCTAATAAGACGTATATCGCCTCTACCAGTACCGTGATTTCACGACTCGAGTAACTTAATTTATATTGAAACCAAAGTTCTAGGAAGACGTATATCGCCTCTACCAGCACCGTCATTTCATTACTCGAGCAATTGTATCTATATATCTAATAAGACGTACATCGCCTCTACCAGCACCGTCATTTCACTACTCGAGCAATTGTATCTATATATCTAATAAGACGTATATCGCCTCTACCAGCACCGTCATTTCACTACTCCAGCAATTGAATCCTTATATCTAATAAGACGTATATCGCCTCTACCAGCACCGACATTTCACTACTTAAGCAATGGTTAGCAAATCTAGAACAATTACTAACATGGCTATATAGGCTCGGCTCATCGTCCTGGTCAAGAAACCATTTCCGTTCTACAATGTAGTATATAACTACAATTGTGTTGAGCACTTGGAATGGGCGGTAGTTACTAAATACCCTGGATTTTTGTCACGAGGAATATGGCCTACATTCTCTCAACAGCTAGGTAAGTCTATTCGCTCTCATCGAGCTCGCCTTTATTATGAATATAAAAATCTGTTTGGCATCTGTTTTGGCATTTCCCAGAATCATTTCTCTTATTAGCATTTTACCTGCCTATCAATTTATATCGAGTAAGGGTATTCGGTTTTGGGCTTGCCACCGTTAGCCTCTGGCTATGATGATTTCCAGTTGACCCGGTTGGGCAAACGATTTGGCTAGACAAACTGCATATTTAAAGCAATCATTCAGAAGAGTAATCGGACTTAGCCAGCACATTGTGCGACATTTCAATGCGTTCTCTCCTCTGCTTCTTCATCGTCTATTTGTTTTTTTTTCTACACTGTTTCCAATGCTATCTAACTACATACAATATCTTTTTTTTTCTTTTCTATGGCATGTGTGCGATTGCAATGGAACTGACCTCATTTGAAATACTTACTGACTTACGGCAGCCACGCAGCAGCTGAACACATATGATACACACACACACACACACACACACACACATGGAGAGACTCTTTCTATACTCACAATATCCGCTGCCTCGTACTCATCAGCCTCGTCATCCGCAGGCTCAGCATATTGCATCTGAGCGGCCGCATCTTCGCCAATGTCGGCATCGTGTTGGTCAAATATGTCCTCCGGTATGCTGGCCTCAGCTTGCAAATTAAAATCTGTAATCAAGAAAGTAGCCAAAGCTTAGGTCTATTTGTATGTATATATATATATAGAGCTAGATATGTATGTGTGACAGATACCCTACTTAAGTAAGAGACGATTCGCTTGAGACAATTTACTTGTAGCTAAGCTTTTCCATATTAAAAAAAAAATGGCATGTAGCACAGTGTTCGATATGCAGTTGCAGACTGTGCTCAGTATGTACAACCGCAATGCATCTATATATACATACATACATATTCATATATATATGTATATAGCTGAAAGGTTAGAATAGACAGCTTACATAGGTTTCCTTTAAGCGTTTTACGTAAATAAAAGTAAGCTGCTTCAATTGACTTCCACTTGCGAGCGTAGTCGATGTACCCATTGAAATATGAATGCAGACATATATATATACAAACATATATACATACATATATATATATATATATATATATATATATATATATATAATATATAGTACATGTGTGTGTGTAAGTATTTGTCGAATATGCATGGCTGACCTGAATAAAGGGGGGCTTACTCATAGTTGAATGGATAAGAATTTAGCAAGGAGCCCAGCACAATGCTGTTCCTTGTGTGTGTGTGTGTGTGCATAAGTGTGTGCTTTTTTTATAAATATGCATATATGTGTGTGTTTTTCTTTTATGCGCTGTCATTGACTGAATTGCCATTTGGGGATCTATACACACGCACACAAACGCGCAGACTTACCACGAGCTACATATAAGACGGCATAAAAAATGTATTCCGTTCATATACATATACTATATACATACGTGCATACATACATACGTGAATATATTTTGATATATACATATGTATGCATTTGTATATGAATATAAATTTTTAAATTTTGTTTTTCATATGTTTTTTAATTTTATATACAATTTTATGCAAATATATGTTTAAAAAGATTATAAATTTAAATTGCATTTTTTATTATTTTTTAATATATTATTTTTATTTTAAATGTATATGTAACAATTTTTAATTTAATTTTAAATTTTTAATAAATTTTTAATAAATTTGTATATTATTTTATTTTATTTGATTTTAATTTTATTTTTATTATTTATTATTATTTATTTGTGTATGTGGGTGTTTTTTTTTTTTTAATTTAATTTTTTTTATTATTTTTTATTATTCACATTTTTGCTTTTATTTTATTTTTAATTCAAGCTCTGATTTTATTGTATTTTCTGCAATGATTAGTAATAATTTTTATACTGTTTACAGCAGTTGCAAATATTTATGAATTATAAAACAATTTTTTAATACAACAAAAAATCTTTTTGCTAAATTAGAAGAGATTAAAAAAAAAAAAAAAATAGAACAAAAAGCCCAAGTTGAGCATCTCTATTTCATTCTATTACATTCTATTCTATTCTATTCTATTCTATTCCATTCCATTTTATTCCATTCCATTCTATTCTATTTCATTCCATTCTAGCCCACTCCATTCCATTTCATTCTATTCCATGCTAAGATCTCTCTTGATTCAATTTACTATATTCAATCTACTTGTTCCTTTGTAAGACATCCCTCTATCTCTCTCTCTCTCCTTCTATCTTACTATCTCTCATACTATCTATTTCAGTCTCTCTCTCTCTCTCTCCTTCTATCTACTATCTTTCTTACTATCTATTTCAGTCTCTCTCTCTCTCTCTCTCTCTCACTCTCTCTTCCTTTCTTTCACTTTACTCAATGTACTATATTCAATCTACTTATTCCTTTGTAAGATCTCTCTCTGCCTCTCTCTCTCTCTCTCCCCTTCATCTTACAATCTCTCTTACTATCTATTTCAGTCTCTCTCACTCTCTTCCTTTCTTTCACTTTACTCAATTTACTCTACTCAATTGTAAGATCCTCTCTTGACTCAATTTACTCTACTCAATTTACTCAAATTCAAATTTTGCTGCTTCAGCTACTCCATCTTCTGTCTCTTCTCTAAATACACAAGAGTTCCCTCTATTAACTTCTGCTGTCAGCTCGATTAGCAGCTTGCGACCTTTACGCATTTGACCCATGAACGCACTGAGCTCTGAGCTAAAATGTAGCTGTCATAAGCCAAACATTTCATTTTGTAGCTACGCAACGTGGCCTATTGCGTGATCAGTACAATTTGCTATCTGCTGCCTTTTCGAGCACAAAGGGCATAGCTGTATTAATTGGAGCAATTATTTGTCATGTGACACAATTCGTTGCATCTGACATGTTTTCAGGTCACAATATGTGCAAAGTCCCGCCAGTTAGAGCCACGTTCTAGCTTATAGCGCGCATATGTCGAATGCGCATCTTGGCTAAAGAAAGTATTTCTCTGCTGTTATGGATTTGTGTGAGTAATTAAAGCAATTTTAAATATCGTTTAAAATTCTTGCCAATTTACTGCATATGAAGACAACAAAGCAAAACAAGTCAACAAAACACATTTCTGCATATAAATTGTGCTCAAATAGAAATTTATTAGTTTTTCCACAAATTTTTGACAAATTTATTTAGGTGTGCGAGTGTGTGTGTGCGAGTGTGTTTACAAGCACTTGAAGTCAACAAACACAAGTGACTTTTATGACTTTTTTAGCAAATCCATAAACTTGAATTTATCTTACGATAGGGATAGCTCTAATTGAATAGTTGCCACAAATTGCTGCAAATCGATAACATTTTGCGCTTTAGCAAATTTATACATATTTGTTATACAAAATTTATGACAATTTACAGAGACAACTTATGGTCGAATAGTGAAGTTCATTGTTGATATTTCAAGTGAATGCTCAGAAGAGTTTGGGTAAATGAAGATATGAAGAAAACATAGATTAGGTATATTTTGGCGGGAAATTTAAAATGTCAGTGAGCTGCTATTACATTCACTCTATGGAGAGTGTTTACAAAATAAATACCAAAATTTTTAACAAATAAAATTTGAATAAAATTAAAAAAAAATAAAAATTAGAAATAAAAAAGTTCTATTACTTTCAGAAATTGTTCTTAAGCATAGCTCTTCAGATGACTGAACTATTTCAGTTGAAGACAGAACAATGTATTTATTGTTGATTAAAATTCATTGAATTAACGAATATATGCGTTCGCATATATAATACATCTTATATAATATGCACAATCATTAAGCAAATTAATGAACAGAAAAAGGCAAAAATATTCGATTTTACTTGGCTTAAAAAAAATATCCAAAGATTATATAAAAGTTAATAAATATATTCTGTATATTTTTTTTTGGCTGCATGAAAATACCCTGTAGTGAGACATGTGTGTATTTAAGAGTAAATAAGTCTGTGGTCCGAGGTCAGTTGGGCGGATTTCGTTTTCAGAGGCAAAAAATAAATGTGCAGTAGAAAATATGTGTATTTAAGAGTAAGTAAGTCTGTGGTCCGAGGTCAGTCGGACGTGCTGTTGACAGACGGCAAAAATGATGAAAATCGTATGCAATGTGACTAATTAAATTCCTTTGACTGGAATTAAATTAAGCAAAGACATACGGTGCCAGCCGGAGACTCGGGGGAGCGCCCACGATAAAGGTTGGAAAACAAAAATCTGGGAATAAAATCACGCACATGGTTTTAATGTCCCGACGCTCTGTGGCGGCTATACGTTACGAGCCACGAAGCTCACTTGTCCTTCACTCACAGCCTTTGACTGCCCCCTGACACGGCCCTGCCGCCAGTCAAGCGGCACTGCATTGAGGTTATCGTCGCCAGGGCTTCGCCCATCCAATGCCCAGCTGTCAAGTGGCGGGTGGTTGGGCGGTTGGGTGGTTGGGTGGTTAGATGGTCGACTGAATGGTTATGTAGTCAGCCCCATCTGCTTTCTGCCATAATGAATAAATGTCGCATTAATTTTCACGCAACACACTTTGGGGGTTGGCCGGCGCGTCGAATTTTCCTGGCGCTTACGGGCTCGAGGTGGGTAACTGCCGCATTTCACTGAGCACTCGGCCCGGCACGTTCTGTGCTTGTTTTCCTTTAGCTCCAGAGGCAAACAACACACAAATCCATTGCACACAGCCTTGGCACACAATGCCCACGTTTTACACTGATTTTTCTCTATGAATGCATGGCTGTCTGATTGTCCCTCACTCTCTCTCTCTCTCTTTATCTATCTCTCTTTGTTGCTCTCTATCTCTCTAGCTGTCTGACTGACTGTGTGTGTCTCTCTCTCTCTCGCTCTGTCTCTCTCTGCGTGTATCTGCACATTTTATACAAAAGCTCTGCATATTTGAATGTTGTTGCCCTCTGGAGTTTAATTATTATGCTTGTAATGAGCGTGTTGCTTATTTAAGTCACTAAAGCTCTTGGCAAGCGCCCATTGAGCAGCAGCCAGCCATGATTACAATTTGGGCTAATTACAATGCTACTACCGTCTATTCACTGCAATGGAGATTGCAGATTGACCAAGTGTCCACAGTCTGCAGTGCCTCCATTAATTAATCCATTATGGCCTGTTGACTTTTGGCGCCCATTCGCGCCATCATGCACTTTACTAAAATCATGTGCGCACTTATTGTGCAATCAGCTGTGCAATTTGTCTTCACTGCAATTTGCGGAATGGAATGCCCACAGTCATCAATATACTATGCGGATAATCAACTAAACTCTGCTATCAGCAGCTCTATATGCTTCAGTCAATAAAAATCCATTTCATGCTTATTGACGACTTGATTCCAATATAGTTCGCTCTCTGCGCTCAACTATTTAGTTATGATAATAATAAATGACTTTTGGTATTTACTAAAAGCAATCATTCCTCTCTATATCTGAGCAGAAAATGCGTGACTCATAGCTCTGTTGGATTGTTTTGTTGACTTTATTGACAAAACAGAACGCTTTGCCTTGTGACACTACAATATATTACGCATACGACCCGTGACAAGCCCGAATATGATAAAGTCACTCGCCAGCAAAATGGCAACAAATTCAAGTTGCCTGACAAATTTAAATATTATGCCAGTGCCGAGGTCAACGCCGGAAAGTCTCAAACATTTCTGACGAGCTGAACATGAAACGAATTTTAAGACATATCAAAGACACATATAGAAGGAAAAAAAGAAGAGAGGGGGGAGCAGAAGAGAAGAACGAAAATTGTAGAGTGAAATAAGAAGAGTGAGAAAGATATAGAATTACAGACAAAGAATGACAAGTAGAGAGAGAGAGAGAGAGAGAGAGTGTGTGAAAAAGACAGAGCGCAGGAGATGAGTGAGGAGAGAGTGAGGTAGTAAGAGCATCGGGAGAAAGGAGAAAGCAGATAGGGAATTATGGAGACGGATAATATGAGCAATAGAGTAAAGTATCAGTAAGAAGGAGAGAGAGAGAGAGAGAGAGAGAGAGAGAGAGCTAGTAAGAGCTACGTTCAAGAGGAGAAAGCAGATAAAGAATTGGAAGACAGAGAATATGCGTAACAGAAAAGTGTATTAGAAAGAGAGCTAGAGAGAGAGCGTTAGCGAGATATAGAAAGTGGAAGAGGGATGCAGAATGAGGGCATAGAGAAAGCAATAGAGAGAGAAAAAGAGTAAAAGTGACAAAGTGAAAAGGAGACAGGATACACGAAAGAGGAGAGAAAGTAGAGAGCGAGTTTGCAGAGTTATCGAGATGCAGAGAGCCAGGAGAGAGATACAGCTAAAGAGTAAGGGAGACGAGACAATCAACCGATGGAAGAAACAAAGTGAAATAAAGGAGACACGAAAGAGGAGAGAAAGTAGAGAGCGAGTTTGCAGAGTTATCGAGATGCAGAGAGCCAGGAGAAAAGATACAGCTAAAGAGTAAGGGAGACGAGACAATCAACCGATGGAAGAAACAAAGTGAAATAAAGGAGACACGAAAGAGGAGAGAAAGTAGAGAGCGAGTTTACAGAGTTATCGAGATGCAGAGCGACAGGAGAGAGATACAGAGCAAGAGAGACAATCAAGAATAAACAAAGTGAAATAAAGAGAGACAGAAAACAAATAAGACAGAGAGCGTCATATAGATAGAGACAGTCATAGGCTGACATAGAGCATGCTGATAAAGAGCACTTTGCTGCGCATTGAATGCTAACTGAACAGTGGCAGAGAAATTTAATAGGCTACGGCGGTTCGCATTGTTACGGTTGCGGACATTTTAATTGCACTTTAGCGGTTTTTGTGGTCGCCATTGTTGTCTCTCTGTCGACTATGCACTAAATATATGTATATTTAAATACCCAGCATGCGGATGGGGCAAGCCACACACACACACACTCAGATACACAGACAACAGCTCATTGTGAAATGGTCGAATGATTGATTGTCTAGAAGGGATTAAAAAATTGTACGAATTCTATTAATTAAAATCAACAGCGCTTTGGCTCTCATTCTGAACCTACTGAAGCTGTTCATTGATTGATTGATTAATTTATTTAACGTAATGCATATTACTAGTTAAATTGAGAAACCGCAGCGTAACTTTACAAAGTAAATTATGTGCATATTTTAATTGCATAAAACTTTTATTTTTTAAAATACCAAAAATTTTTTAGTTCATGTATGAATACTTTAAAAGTTGCTATGAATTAATTTTTTAAATTAAAATTTTTGTATAAAATAAAATAAAGTCAAATAATGCATTGAAATAATGTTAATTTAAAAATATGAATGAATTCAAATTATTTTTTTTTTATTTTTAAATTTTTACATAAATAAAATAAAATAAAAAATGCACGCAAATAATATTATTTTAAATATACAAAAAATTAGTTAGTTCATGTATGAATATTTCATAAATTGCTATGAATTTGAATTAATTTATTTTTATTTAATTTCTGTATCAAATTAAATAAAATAAAAACAATATAATGCATGCAAATAATGTTATTTTAAAAATATAACAAATTATTTAGTTGACTTACATAAATAGTTGAATACATAAATAACTTTGAATTAATTTATTTTTAATTTAAACATTTTTTAAAAATCTTATCAAGTCAAATAATTCATCAGAACTAAGTTTTTCTTTCTCAAGCTATTCTTATTTTACTCAGGGTCTATGGCAAGCATCTTCTGGCTTTTGCTCCCATCTCAAAGTTAAATTTTTTATTTTATTTTTTAAATTTAATTTTCAAAGAAAATTCTCAACAAATATATGTGTATGTATATGCGTATTTTGCATATGTTCTAAATGGTATCTCCTAGTTGTGACATGAAATTCGTTCGCTTTTTTTTTTGTCACTTTTTTTGTTGTGTGTGTTTGAGCAAAATTTTAGCCAACTTGTGAAAATTGTTTATTCGCTGCTGTTTGCCTTCTGCAGGTAAAGTTTTATTTTTCCATGCGAAAATTTTGCGGTAAAAGCGGAAAAGCAAAAAATATGTTCCGAGTGTAAGCAATGGCAGTATTTGCTTTTTAGCCACGCTTGAATAACCTCACAAATATGTATGTTTGCCGCAGATGTCAGAGTTCAAATTGACGCACGGCAAATTTATGGCGTGAATTGGGAATTATGAATATTCGATATATTTGAAAAGTATTCGGAATGCATTCTTTCTATAAAAGGTAAAGTTTTTAGATTAAACTTTTGATAACCCGAACACTGACTTATACATATTTCTGTTGACAATGACTGGCAGAGTTCAGCTCTATATGCCTAGCTGTGAGCAAAAATGCTTACAGGGTATGGCCTAAATTTTGTATATCAGGCATTAAAAATTCTATAAAATGCGCTTAATAAACCGAAAAGCAATTTTCGTTCTAGTTGCGCCGATGAAATGTGTTTTGTGACACCTGTAGGCAGCTGGCATAAGAATATATGTGCGTGAATGTATGTATATATATGTAAACGTATGTGTGTGTGTGTATGTGTATGCAGATGAGCTATAAGAGTGTACATAGGGCAGGGGCGAAACAGGTCGTAAACAGTGCTTAAAGCAGCACCAGCAGCAGCAGCAGTAGCAGCAGCAACTGACAGCAGCAACAGCAACAGCAACAACAACAACATTGAGGAAATGTGTATGAGAGCAAAGTTACAAAGGATAAAAAAGGAAACGAAAAGTAATGGAGAAGTTATCGCAAGGCATTCGCAAGGAAAACAAGTTACCTACCACCAAAAACACAGCGAACGCACACACACATACTCCATCACCTAACCACACACATACATATGCCCGTGCCAGCAAGTTAATCATATAACGAAATATGAGCCTGAAGCAGCACCAAAGCGCAAAAAGTGCCTACAAAGTTGAAGACTAACAAATTCTTGAGATATGCTTAAAAAAAAAGCAAGAAGTAGAAATATACATATATATAAAATCCAACATATTTTCGACTAAAAAGCTGCTTTTATTTTTTGATAAGCCACGAAAATCTTTGCAAGTTATTTACAAAAAAAATAAATAAATAAATAAATAATAATAATAAAGGTCTACTAAAATGCCACTTGGATAATGTTAAACGCGTCAAACTTAAAAATAATGGTGCCAACAGCCGGAAGTATGTCGGCTCTGAAGGCATTACAACTAGAGTTTGGGGCGCCTCTCATGTGAGATGATAAATCACGTGCTGCTACGTGCTCATGTGGTCGCTGCCTCTGTTAATATAACCAAACATAATTAAGATAAAAATCAGGTGAATGAAATCCATTTATGAAATTAAATTCTTAAATAGCAAATTGCAACCTTAAAGTGCAGCTAAACAGAGACATATTTCTCTATGTGGAATGAGACTTTGACTCTGACTGCACTACGTTTGTTGTTTTAAGAGGTTTTCGGCAGGCAAGCTTTGGCTGCTTGGTTTGGTAGAGAATTCTCATTTATTTGGAGTTAAATCAAGTGCAAGTAGAAAACATGTTTGCGTTACTTTTCAGGTCAGGTGCTCGATGAACATTGATGTTCGACAAAAATCAATTTTTTAATAACATGTTATGCTAATCACTGATCACGCATTTGGCATATCAATTGAAAATTATTAAAAAAATAATTATAGATTATAAAATTATAAAATAAAATTTATTATAAATAGTAAGTTATATCATCTCGTGCTTGCAGCATTTATACAACTCTGAAAAGCTTCCAAAGTGTTTCTTAATATATTATTCTATTAGCTTAACATTTCTCTTTTATTTGTATTTTTACATTGCCTCTGAGGCTTAATTTGAAGAGCTTAAAAGTCAGAAGCATAAAATTTGCTCGATTGATACTCACAGTTAAAGAGAGCAAATACTTGCGAGAATACCTTAATTTATATTATAGAGTCTAGGGCCTTGCCTACATGCAGCCATATCGCATATAATATTCCATACTCTGCTTATGACTACAAGTAAATGTGTGTGTGTGCGTGTGTATGTGTGTGAATATGTAGCTGCAGCAGTGTGTTCACTGTATTTCCTATTCAAATAAAAATGTTTGACTCAAATTTATATGTTTCATGCTTAATGCACTTTTTATCCGCCCACAAAATCTATCCAACATATATTTATCGATCTATTTTATTCGCACATATACTAGATGCTGGGCTGGAGATACAATCATTGTTTTTCTCACATTTGCTGCTACTTTTATGGCACATGTATTTTTATGAGCAGAGCTGTGTGTGTGTGTGTGTATCTATGTATAGCTAAATAAATACATATGTACTTTAGTTGTATTATGCCTATGAAAAAAACCTATAAATCTTGCTCGTTATGCTGCCAAACCTCAAGAAACTGCCGAAAAAGTCGTTGAGTTTGCCCAACTGTTAGATATCCTGTAGTCTTTAGTGAAGTTGATTCTGATTTGAGTTGGAATTTTAGTATGTGTCCATACATGGATATAATTTATTAATTATTTTATATATGCAAATTTTATATTCTGCTTTCTATTAAATCTCTGCTTTCATTGTATATTATATATCGAGCATAATACAAATGCAGCTCGCTTTATTTATTTATATATTTAATTTAATTATGTATTTAATATAATATTTAAATATTCATTTATTATAATATATATTTGTTAATTTCGTGAGGAAAAAATTTAAAATTTTCACATTTGATTATTTTCTTTAATCATATATTTAAAATATATATTATATTAAGACATAAATATGTACATATTATATATTTTTTATATTTTATTTATATATAAATTAGTTAATTTCATGAAGGAATAAAATTTAAAATTTACACAATTTTTTGTTATTTAATTTATTATATTATTTTTTATTTTTTATTATTATTTATTTTTTTATATTTATTATTATATATTATATATTTATATATAAATCTGTTAATTACATAAAGGAATAAATTTTCAAACCTACTCAATTTTTTAAATTAAATTAAACTATATATTTTATATTTATATTTAATATATTAATTTAATTAGGGAAAATGTATTAATTTTCACAAAAAATACCAAAAATTATATAAAAATTCAATATATTTTTTTATTTAATGCCTACAGGGTATATAGCAAACTAAGCAAATAATACAACAAAAGTAATATATGTAGAGCTAACAGCAACAGCAGCCGCAGCAGGCAGAGCTGTGCGTGCAGTTAAGCGTTGGATCAGACAATCAGACAGAATCCAACATTCAGTAACCAGCATCCAGCATCCAGACTACAGACTTCAGACTCCAGACCAACCTGTTGTTTCAGCGCTTGTTTTTATGTATTTGATTTGCTTTTTATGTAGGGGATGAGAGTCGAAAAACCATTTAATGGTTTCCAATGTAATTTCCAGACACAGCTGGGCTGTCTCGCTCCCACTCTCTCTCTCTCTCTGTCTGTGTGTGCGTTGTGACTTAAGGTAAGCCGATTTCATTTCACTTAATTTAAGCATAACATTTATTTTTGTGTGTCCCCAATAAGCAGATTTGCCGAAAAGGTATTCACATTAGCTCCCTTTCACGTTATCGCCCTGCCATAAAATGCAATTTTCGGCATCAGCGCACAATTTGGGCAACAGGTGTTGGCCTGCAGCCACATATAGTGTGCCTGTGCGTGTGTGTGTGTGTGTGTGTGTGTACATACATTTATGTCATGCCAATATAATTAAATTAAATTATGATCGAAATCAATCAAGGTCCAGTAGTTTGCCTGGCCAAGAGCAAACTTAACTAACCATGCCTTAATTATTCCACTAACTGCGTTCACTCTCACCTAAATAACTTTCAACTTTGTCTTGTATATCTTTGCCGACTTTTGGTATTTTCATAGCTAATTGCATTTCAAATTAATTGCATTAATTTATAGCAAATGCAAACTTGAATTTTCTTTGATGCGTATGTTGCATACGTGCAGAGATATTTGAAGCTGACTTCTTTTGTTTAATTGCAAACATGCTGAAAACTTAAATACTTCAAGTTGAATTAGATATTACTTAATATTAATTTTGTGCCTCAATAAATTATATATGAATATATGATAATTGTATATATGCATTAAACATACAAAATATCAGAGCTCTATCGATTCGATAACAAATCGGGGTTTTGAGGTAATTCTAACATCTGTAGGATCGACACGTTGTTAATTATTTACGAGTTTTTTTAATTTTTTAATTTATTGGAGAGTTTTTATGATGTTTTTTTTTTTTTTTTTTTTTTTTTTTTTTTTTTAATTTTTTAATTTTTTAATTTATTGGAGAGTTTTTTGATTTTTTTTTTTTTTTAATTTTTTAATTTATTGGAAAGGTACCTTTAATTGAATTTTGTGCATTATTTTATTTTATTTTTTTTTTCATAGATTCAAAGTTTATTAAGTTTAACAAATATATATTAAAAAAAAAAATGTGTTTACCATAAAACGATTGATGTGATTTAATATAAAAAACTATGCCAACCTGCATAAGATTGTATGTTTGTGAATATATATTTGTGTATATTCAAAGTCAGCTAAATATCTGCGAATTCTATATCTCATCTATATCTCTATCTATATCCTCAGTTTTTCAGCTGTTCTGATAAATCTTTCCTATATAACATAGTAGTAACTGATGATAGGTAAGAGCAGCAGATGAAATAGTTAAAGCTGCCAGAGCGCGCTTATCGCTCTTGCTGTGCCCATTCTATATCTCTCTCACTCCCACTGTAATATCACTAGTGTATTACGTCTTACAGAATGTTATACCTTATACCTTATACAAAATCAATATATCTGTCTGAGCGGTAATATTGTCTCTTCCATGCTCGCTCTCGCTCTTCGCTCGGCGCTCTAACTTATGAAATAAATTTATTGTGAAATTGAAGCTCAAGGCATGAGAATTAAAAACATTTCATCATTAGCTGTCAAATGAGAGATGTTACTCGAATGAGTCTCTAATTCATCATTTAAGTGCTCATAAGCTTATTTCTGTGAGTCAAAATTCAGGTGAAGAATGATTCGACTCGTATGCCAAAATATGCCAAGTAACTGAAAGCCTTTTGTAGAATTATATCGTTTCTTGCTGACTTCTTTTGCAAATTTAGCTTATTTTCATTTGTTTGTGTCATTTATTAATATTTTATTTAAACATGTTCAACTGTGTAAATAAATATGGATTTATCATATGGACTTGAACCACTTGCGTGTTAGCCTGCGCACTTATCAGCCCAACTAAGCCATGCTTAGGCCTACATAAAGAGAAACAGAATAATATAGCCAACATATTGTTTTCTTCCTTCCCAGCTGGCAACTGTGTTTAATCGGATAATAAACAATTTTACAAATATTTTCTTTTGCTGTTTTTGCAGCCTGTTGTTGGCTTAGGCTTAGATTGTTAAATTATTTTTTTTTTCTTAATTTTTTTATGAAAGATTTCGAATTTAGGATAAGTATTATGAATTAAGTTTTAGAATTACTTTTTAAATTTTCTTAAATAAAACTGCAACTAGAAAGAGTTTGTCTCAGCTTATAGTTCATATATTACACATAAATATTTGGGAAATAAAAACTCTTGTATAACTCATTTCAACTCAATAGCTTAACAATGGCACACAGTTTGCAAGCTCTTTAGATCTAACTACCTTAATTAGTAGTACGAGTAAGTGATTGACTTGTACAAAGCTTTGCTTGAAGCTCTGCTGTAATCTGTTCAGTAAATCTATTAAGCTTTTCTCTTTTCTTTTTTGGTGCACTTCAGTTGGCCAAGTTGGCTTAAAGCTAACAACTGCACTCGGCTGACTGGCTGACTGGCTGGCCTGATGCTGGCTGTTGCTGGCTGCTGCTGCGGGCTCAGTGCTCAGTTAAGTGTTAAGCATTTTTGTGCCTTGGCCACTGCTCGCATTATGCCTGCTCTAAGCTTATTCAAGCGCGGCTGTAGCAAACTGGCCAATGATCGCCCACACACAGACACAGCTTACGTGGTTAACATGATGGTCGCCCACACTCGCTCCCACTCTTGCTCATTGTGGTTGTGTATGTAAGAGGAGCAATTAATTGAACTTGCGAAAGGCGGTCATAAAGTAAGAGCTGGACTAAGTACACATAAGCACACACACACACACACACACACACACTCAGACATGACAGCAAGGGTAGCAAAGACAATCAATTCAGTTGGCCAAAAACGAAAATGAGCTTCATGCCTGCAGCATCAATTTAATTGGCAGCGCCTGGAAAATTTGGAACGTGCTTCAAAACAGCCGGAAATGCATGTTTTTTATTTAAATTGTATAGAATTTCATATAAAAAATATAGTTAGTTTAATATGAATAAATATAGTTAAATATATTAATATATATATATTGAATCAAAGTTATTTACAGCGCTCTACGACTACGTAAATATTTCTATAATGTCTAAGAAACTAAATGAATTTTCATTATGTGCGTGTGTGTGTCTCTGAGATGAGATTAGATTGAAATGCTTCTGGGTTAGAGCGTAGTTTTTGCATTGATTTACAAATGGCTGAGACTGTGTGCGACTGCTCTGGCGGGCAATTTCATTGTGATTGTTTGTGTAAGCGACGTTTTGTGCACCTTGATTGCGACACAAATACGTGGAACTGCTAGCGAAACCAGCGACGAAACGCTGACGGCTGTGAAGCAAACTAAACTGAGCTAACACTGTACTGAATTGAGGCTGACGCTGGCTCGGTGGGCTGGGCGTGAGGCGAAGTCTCTGTGGTCTGGTCACGCATCCAACATCCGGGCCAACTGGCAGGCTGGCAGGCTGGCAGGCTGGCTGACTGGCTCAAACGGCGCCTTAACCAATTGCTGTTGGCAAAAACACAAACGGTCTCGTTGCGGCCTGTTTGGGCAATGGAGTCCTAGGCCTCGGCACCATCTCACCAAAACAAAAACGTAAACGGAAACTCACGCACAAGCAATTTGTGTGGGCTGCAAACTTGAAAACGTTTTGTAAGCGCTCATGTCTCGATTCTGTCTGCCAGACAGACGACTACAACTCTCTCTATCTCTCTCTCTCTTTCTCACTCTGCATGTGTGTGTGTGTGTGTGTGAGTTTGTCATTTAACTGATTTGGGCAAACGTTGGTGGCAAACCCAACTTACGCAGCTTGTCTGCCCAGCCAGTTGTCAGTAACTGACTGAGTCAACACGAACAAATGGACATGCTGCACATATGTTGTGCCAATCTGTGTGAGTGTGTGTGTGTGTGCTCTACATTTATGATTGCATTATGCCGAAAAACAGCTGAAGTTAAAGCCTCTCAGGCAACATTCACAACATCTACAGCTGCGTAAATTTGCATAATTCCACAATAAGCCCTAAGTTGTGTCGTCTCCAACTGCCTTCAACTTGCGACACAGTCAAAACTTTACAGAGCCAGCTTCCGTTAGAAAACTTTCAATGTACACGACCATGTTGAGCATGTATGTATGTATGTATGTGTTGCAAAATACTATATGTATGTATGTACGCATATGTAACTGCTTTTCGTAATGGGCTAAGTAGACCACGGGCTTACACTGTGCAACAAATCTATTGAGCACCAATCAGAAGTCGATCAAGTGAATTCTCTTGAGTTGAATCAAAACTAAGCAATCATGCAGATGCGCTTGAATTGGCTTGCAAATATTTGTATATTATAATATGATATTCGAATTTATTCTTGTATACTTTCTATATTTTTTCGGGCATTGGACTGATCTTGAAGTATACTGCTAGAAGGTATTTCAGACTTTATTTCATTTGCTTTTATTCAATCTCACTTTGTCTTGGCTCTCTTTGTCAGTCATCGAAGTTTGCATCTCTAGCATCATCTTAAAGAAACTATCCTATGAATGACTATCCTATGCATTGCACGACACTAGAAAACTACCCTTAGCATTTTATTGCATTTCATAACACTAGACCAACTACCAATCAATGTAGTTGACATTATTGATTCGTCCCTTTGTGCTTCTGTTATACCTCAATATAATAGTTTATATAAACTAATTTTATACAAACATTTAATGCGAATCAAGTAAATATCTGACATATTCTAGAAAGAATAACAAATTTACGTTTTTTGGGGTTTTTATATAAACTTTTTTCTCTTCCCTGTCAATATCAATATATCTATATCTGCAAAGGTCTAAAAGCTTTACTCTCAAAATTCTTTAAAAATATCAACATTTGTTTTACTTTGTTTAATACTAAAATTATTTGATTTCAAAATAAATATAAAATACGTTTTTTCAAATGGGAGGCGAAGGGGGCGTGGCATCCATAATCTAAGAATATAATATCTAATAATCTGCATATCCATATCTATCTAAGTATACAAATTCAAAGTCTCTAGCTCAAACGGTGTAGAAATGATGCTCAAAAAACGTAAAAAGAACAAATTTTCGATATTTATCGATAATTTTGAAATGGGCTGAGTTATCGAAAATAAATAAACTTGTACTGCGTAACTAATATACCGAGTATTCATGTGAAATTTCAGGAAAAAAAATATATTTTTAATTGAATAATTCAAAACTTTGGCTGCAGCTCAAGCTGAATCGGCGAAGCAAAGCGAGACTAAGGGAAATAAAGGCCTGCAGTTGACATTTTAAAACATTTTCATGGATACCTTCATAAATTTCTTAGCTGCCATTAAATATTATATAATCATATTAAATAATCATTAGCTTATATGTTTCATTAAAAAGTTTTTTTCTTAGCTCAACTTTTGTGCCCCTCATGCCCCATTATAAATAATTTTAATGCAATTACCTTTAATTTCAGTTAGTTTGATTATCGTGGTCGATTGCGTGGTCGAGGCTCAGACAGATGCCAACAGTTCGCTAGTCGCTGCTCGTTGCTGTTGCTCGCACCCAAATGCAGCGACTAACATGCCAATTACCAACAAGTCGCAGAGCAACGACTATTTGATACCCTATATAAAAAGTGCCCTTAACAGGATATCGCAATCTATATGTCCTTTGTTAATGCAGCATATTTTCTGCATTATTCGAGATAAAGTAATATAGTTTTAATTTGTATTGAAGCGGGTTTCATTCTTATGAATTGGAAATAAAATTGAAATTAAAATTTGCATAGGAAAACTATATTTATATATTCAATAAAATAATATAATAAATTAGTAAAATGACAAATTCTGCTGAGAAAAAAAATTTATTAACAATTCACACAGAAGAAGGCATATAGTTCTTCGGATATCAGTTTTTTAAAGATTTATTTAAAATGTTGTTTAAACCTGCCAGCAAAAGTTGGTTCATTCTGTTTGTGCAGCATTCTCTAAGCTGAGCTGAGCATACCCTATGTTGGCCAATTGACTTTTGCTGGGCAGTTAAAGGACATATGTTGTTATAGCTGAGCTGGAGTCAGGCTAAAATGTGCCTTTAATGGGCGTGTCTGCGCACGCCTATGTCGTTGTCAATGTCAGTTGCTTTGGCATGCCAAGGCGTTGCTGGGCTTCTGCTCAGGTAAAAGAAGCAGCGCTTGGCTTAGATTGCCACGGCAGGAGCAACAGTCTGACGTAGTCTTTTTGATATGAATGTGGATCTGTGGGTGTGTCTGTGTGTATTTTGTTTCTTACTGTCGTTTCGATTGTGCTTTAAGAATTTAAGAAGACATTCTTTTCTGCCCGAGCATAATTAATACGTGGGAGTGGGCGAACGCTGGCGTTAGACAGCTGGCAGACGCACCACCTATACAGGCAGAGAGACAGACAGCCAGCCAGGGCCAGGGCCATGGCCGTGGAGTAACGCTGAAGCGCCAGCTGAAACCGCAAACATAAATAAATCACTTGGCTGTCAACGCTTTGGTATTTTACAAGCTGTTGTCAACAGGGTGGCAGCCGGCAGTCAGCAGCAGCAACTGGGACCAAATCGATTTAATTAAATATTAATCTCTCATGCAGCGGCAGGCCATCATACACAGACTCTACACTACAACACACACACACACACACACAGTCACACGGTGCGTATGAGTTATGAGACAGCGCAGTGCTGCCGTGCTGAGCGGCCAGCACAGCATTCTGAAAGCAAATCAACGCTAAGCCCTCTCAATTCATCCCCGATTGATCCAGTATCCAGACTGATGCGCTTTGTGGCGCCACCTGTCGTCCAGGAAATTGCAGCTGGAATTGTGTTGCTGTCGCTGTCGCTGTCGCTGTCGACGCAATATTCTGCGTCATATTTTGCCATTTTACCATATTGATTATTAATTTCCATTTAGCTGGCAGTGAGTGTGGCTCGAGTTGAACGTGACAACTGAATAATAACTTTGCCCCCTCGCAGTGAAATTCAAGGGCATGTAAATGACATTTGCGGACTGTCTGTGGCAGCCAGTTCGCCTAGCATACAAAAGTTGAGCCATGTCAATGCCCAAGCGTGATCTGCAATGGGAGTTTTGAATGAAAAATAGGCCCTGAACTGGTGAGGGTATTTTCAAGTCAGGCACTTTGGGCTGTGACCTTGGACTGTAAGCTAAAACAGCGCAGGCTTTCATCGATAAGGGTATCTTCCAGTCAGGCAACTCTTCAGCAGTCTTTGCTGCTGATATCTATGCATGTGGATCAATCTCTTGAAGCACGAGTTTACTCTTTTGCTACAATAATAATAATATTAAAGTTTGTAACAGAATGTGATGCAGTTAATGAAGGAAAAGAATATAGTATAAGAATTAGAAACAATTTCAATAATTTCACTTGAAGTTTAGAACAGATTCAGCTGCGAATGGCTATCACGAGCAGCTTAATTCTCAATTAAGGGTATCTTATAGTCGTCATTCACTCGCTGCTGCGCATATCTACGCACGTGCATCAATTGCTTTGGCCCTACAATAATTTAGACATTTCTCTAGGCGTAGCTTGGCCCAACACTTATTATCGAATCTGTCACATAAATAATAGCAATGGCATTGCTCGAGGGGGCATATTTCTGTTCTAATTCATGGCACTGCCATTATAAATTCAGCACTTTCAGTCTATATCCAGAGTCATTGCTGCGATCTGGCCACGCCCGGGCCAACGCCCACCTACAAATCGTATGTGAAGCGTGTTTTCACTTTGACAATTTCTTGTTGATGTTTCGCGTGTCGAGTCTAACAAAATGTTGTAAGGCACGCCACACGAATTTCGTAAACACATATACATACATATATATATATTTACCTAAGGCGCATATGTATATACACGCATCTATAATTTTGCCAGTTGTTTGTGTTGCAATACTTGGACCGAGCCATCATTGTCGGCTCGATGTCCTTGTTTTTTATGATTAATGAGCGTAATTTTGAAAATGAAGTTTCAAGCATTATTTCTTGCTACTGTTCTATGTATATATATTTTTTCTGTGCTGCTGTTGTGGTTCATTCTGTCGCTGGGTTAACCTGGGAAAGCAACAGTCGTTCTACCTCCTTGGCGTCTTCGTTAAGTGTGCAAACAGTAATTATAAATATGAGACGATGTCTGTGCCACTGCGCGCACACACATAGACATGCACAGTTCTACTTACACACAGGAGAGTACAAACTCACACACACACACACACGTATACACATAGCCACACTCACGCACACTCAGAATTTCAGAACAGAGAACAAGAGTTGCCATAACGATAATTAGTTTTGTTTCCAATCTCAACTGCGTTGTTGCTGGCGCCGAAGCCACTTCTATGAATTACACTTTGCAATGCGTTCGCTCGCTCATGTATGTATGTATGTGTGCGCCTGCCACTTACACTGTGCTACACAGCGCGCCCTGCACTGGCGACAAAAACTACAACAAAAAAAAAAAGAGAAAAGAAAGAGAAAAAAACTCTACCGAAACACAAGACAAAAGCAACAGCCACGTACAAGCAACTTTCTGTTCCGACAGCACAACATTTCGCTTAATTGCATTGAGCCCAGCTGCCTTTGCCTCACACACACACACACACACACACACACACTCACACACACACACAAAGAGAATTGTATTTTTATGGTTAGCAACGAAAAGGCAAAGCAGAGAGAACAGTCAAAATTTGACTGCTTGCCATGTCTGCACACATCACACAATATGCCAAATTCATGTAATTAATTAGTTCAATTTCATTTTGTGGTTTGGGTTTTTAATAATAGAACAGAGTCGCACAACTTTTATGCACATTCGCAAATATATTTTCGATAGAGAAAATAATTCCTAAATCTGATTAAGTGCGCACTCGTTGAGAAACTATAAAATGCTTTAAAAATTTATTGTTTAATGCATGTGGAAATGTTGGAAAATTATCAATAAATAAAGTTTTTTTTTTTGATAATTGCTATCAGTTGTTTAGTATACCCTGAATTGAAAGTGAGACGTCGTAGACCCCAGCACAAAAAAAGTAACTTGATTAAGCCCTGTCCGTCTGTCCGTCCGTCCGCATGAACGTCGAGATTTCGGAAACTACAAGAGCTAGAGAGCTACAGAGCTAGCGAGAGAAATTTCACATGAATACTCTTATGTTAGTTACGCAGTACGAGTTTATTTTGTTTTTTTTTTCGATAACTCATTCAATTAGAAATTATCGATAAAAAATCAAAAATTCGTTTACATTTTTTTTTAACGTTTTTTGAGCATAACATCTACATCGTTCGAGCTAGAGACTTCGAATTTATATATTTACATAGATATTATGGATAAGCACATTATGTTTATTATTTTCAGATTTTGTATGCCACGCCCCCTTCGCCAACAATTTGAAAAAAGCATTTCAAATACTAGAGACTTGCAATTGGCACTTAGGTAGATAAATTATTAATCTATTAATCTATTAATCTATTAATCTATTAATCTATTAATCTATTAATCTATTAATCTATTAACCCATTAATATAATAATATATTAATCAATTATTAATCTTAATCTACTCAGCAAATTTTATTAAGATCGTCCATCTAGAAATGGAAGAAGAAGAAGAGTATTACTTTCTTATGCAGGGTATCTCGTAGTCGAGCCGTCTCCACTAGAGCCTTCTTACTTGTTTTTCTATATTCTAATAAGTTATAATTTTAAATGTTTCTTATAGTCATTTTTGTTTATTTATTTATTTTTTAATTTCTATATATTTCCATTCTATATAAATGTTTTTTTTTTTTTTTCTACAATTATTACAGAGAGCTTGAGAGATAAGGCTAGCCTGGCTTGGTTAGAATATAAATAAAATAAAATAAAATAAAAAAGAAGAATATTCTTAAGATCTACTATGCCAAGTTTTTATTGAAATACCTATCAAATATTCGCTAGAGAGTAACATCTCATATTCCTCTTTCTGGACCCAAGTTAACTGTTCTTCATACAGTCTCTTTCATAGCCTTCAAAAATATATTTAATATATATATTTCTCCTTACCTTAAACTCTCGCAATTAGTAGCAGAACATTAAGCCAAAAATATTTCATCAAAATAAAAAATAGAAAAAACTTAATAAATATAGTTATAAATTTATTCGCAATAGCTAAAAATCTGTAGCATACTTTTTGGGGCACACAATTTGCTGTTGATATTAAAGCTGCCCCTTTTCAGAAATAACTGTTGATATTAAAGCTGCCCCCTTTTCACAAAGCGACGGATCAATTCGGGTCAAGATTTTGTTTCGTGTAACCATGTATCGATATCATACCATCGAGCTGGCCTAACTGCTTGGCCATTCCGTGCTTTGTTTTTGTCTAGCGGCCGTGGTCAGTGTTAGAGCTCAGCGTGACTGGCACGTTCGAATGTACGAGTACGAGTGAGACGTAATTTTGGCGCGTCATAAGCATTAATATTTCACATGCCGGCAGCCACCACAATTAGCCAAAGCACATAAATACAAAATGCCAAAAAAAAAAACTCACACACACACACAAAATACAACAAAAATGGTAAAACAAAATTGGCAAAACGAAATTCGAGCAGCGAAAAGGTGAGAAGCCCGCATACATGTGTGACGACCGCACCGGGGTCTATAGTCTATAGAGTTTTGCTCAAATAAACTTAATTGGCTCAGCTTTGCGTGCCGTTCTCAAGTTCAATTTTAATTGCTCCGCTGAGCTGCCAGCTTAGCTGGCTGCCCGCTGCACGGGCCATTAAATTGCCGAGTGAGTCATGTTTTAAACAAAGATTTATGGCAAATGGCGAGTTGCGAGCTGCGAGTTGCGCAATGGCCGCCAGAAAGCTGAGATCAGATAGCCAAAACTATGGCAGCACCAACTGAAAACAATAGTGAAAATTGTTTATTTGTTTGCTGCTCCGACGCGCTCAAAACTATAAATATTTTGTGCTCTACTATCTCCGTCAATTCCTTTTGTGTGCAATAGGGCCACAATCTGCTGCTGCTGCTGCTGCTGCTGCTGCTGGCTGACTTTCAATTTAATGGTTAGCCAGAAGCAAGGCATCAAGCATCAACAAGCTGCAGCAACAGCAGCTGCAATGCTGACTGACTACAAATTGCAACCACTCACCAATGAAAAATGGCCAAAAGCGGTGTCAAAATTGATCACAAATTGTTGGCTTATAAAATGCGGGCAAGCAGAAGTCGTTGATGCTCGACGTGCTTTTTATTTTATTCTTATTATTTATTTCTATTTCTATTTCTATTTATACTTTTGCATTTACTTAGCCAAGTCTTGTTGACATTTTTCGCCTTGGAAACACAAGATTCTTGATGATTCTTGATGATTTCTGCTGGCAATACTTAATGTGCTCTATATACATATATATGTAAATATATAATTATTTATTGAGTTTTCTCTTTATGTGCTATACAAAGTTTGAATGTGTATTTATTTTATTAACAAGTTATAGGAGGATTTAAAATTTATTCATTAAGCAAATTTTATGTTTTATATTTATATATATATATTTTTATATTATTTATATCATATTAATACAATCATATAATAAGAATATAATAATATCTAGTCATTTAAGAAAATATAATACAAAATTAATTATTTGTAGACCTCTTCGCACACTTTGGGCAAAAACTTAGAGAGCAAACGATTACATCGGTACTTCAATAAGGGTTCGCTCGCGATCGGCAAGAAACTTTTTTTCACTCTGAATGTATATGTATGTATGTATAGCGTAGGTGAGTGTGAATGTGAAGAGCGATTGGCACAGACTATGAGTCACTTCATAACTGAGTCTCTTTCTACGAGCGTCAATCGTATCGCGCCCTAAACGATGTTCGTTAAAAGAGCATCATACGAATAGATCAACCCAAGACGCTCAACAGAAAACCGAAACGAAAAGAAACGAAGATCATTGCACGAGAGCGAGAGCGAGAGAGCATGATAACTTCGGTTGATCTACTAAGCAGAGCACGAAGATTTTAATATTTAACAGTTATTTGCGACCAATAAAGTTCAATAATTATTCAAGACTATTTCCAATCAGTATATCATATATTATTATTCCGCTCAACTATTTTAATAGGTAAGAAAATATTAGAGATGCAAATTTAATATTTTATGAGCAAACTTTTATGTTGAATCTAAGTTCGTCATTTAATAAACAAATAAAGAAATAAATAAATACAAAATATGCACAAAACTATTATTTAAAAATTAATATTATTATAATTTATTATTTTGTTTATTATAATTTATAGTTTTAATTACAATTTATATATTTTATTTTTTTATATATTTATTTATTTTTTTCTTATTATTTGCAATTTTTATAAAATTATTATATTTTTTTATTTATTTATTTTTTTATTATTTGCAATTTTTATATTATTAAATATTGATTGAAAAGATAAAAATAATCTGTTTAATATGATAATTTTAAATTTTTATACAATTTTAATATAGATACAACATTAATTCGGATAAGAATTTCATTTGTTATTATTGCTCTCAAATATTTTAATAAGTAAGAAAATATTAGTGATCAAAATTTAATATCGTAGACAACTTTTATTGTAAATCCAAGTCCGTCATTTAATATATGTATATAAAAGTATTAAAAACAAAAACAAAAAAAAAAAAAATAGAATTATTTAATAAATAATAATAATATTTTAAATAATAATTTTTAATTTCTATTATAATTTATTTTTATTTTTTGTATTAGTAATTTTTATACAATTTTAATATAGATTCAACATTATTTCGGATCAGCATTATATATATAATATATTGTTATATCACATATTTCGTTTGCGTTGAACTAGTTTGCATAGACCTTGGAGTATTAGAAAACTTTTATTTCAATCCAAGTCCATCATTTTGTTCATAGCTTAAGGATTTGCGTTGATTTTTAGCACACGTGTGACACGTCGCGTTTGGCCTGGAGCAGACCCGGCGTATACTTAATATTTGCACATAACCTGCCTTGCAAATGGCCGGCAGCAAATTTGACAGCTCATTTGCTTCATATATGTAAGCGTTAAGCCACAGAGCCCCCCCTCGCAAGCACTCCAACGCCGCCCGTGCGTCTTAGCGATGGGCGAAGGTGGGCGGAGTTCTTTCCTTTGCGCACAACGACAAAAGCGCTGGGGCGTAACCATGAATACAAATGAGTCATTTACTGGCAAAAAGTAGTTGCTGCCAGCAAAGGCAAACGAAACCAACAACACACAAAAGGAAAAAAACGCGTCAAACAAAACAACCAAAAAAACAATAACAAGCACAAGAACAACAAGAAAACACTAAAATGAAGCAGAAAACCGCAACAACCGAGTATCGAAATCAGCATTGGGAGGTGTTGGCATTAGCATTTTCGAGTAGGCGTCACAACTTTGATATGAATCTCATCTGTTTTTTCTTGTTTTCTTTTTTTCTTTTTTTTTTGTGTTTGTGTTCAACCGGATTTCTTATGCATTCGGACTTAAGTACTTCAGCAGATTTGATTTACTTGCCTGAAGCTGTTGATAAAATTAAGCATGATAAACTGCAGAGACTGTTGGCAAGTCAAGTGCAAGTGGCGCGACTCTGCCATTATTGATTATCAACTGAAAAGTGGGTGCGCCAGCGCAATGTCATTAATAATCCGTTGTCCACAAGATATTTTCTTTACGACGACAGTCGGACATCTTTGTGTGCCACATATATTTCCTGTTGTCTGGCGTTGCACGCTTCTGCTAATAGCTGAAACTGGCTAAGAGCGGCTGCCTTCCCACCGAGCCAAATAAATATTCTCTCATATTTGCACTCGAGCTAGCATGGCACAGGCTGTGGCTAATTGGCCAACGTGGCGTCGTCTTCACTTGCCGCTACGTTCTATACCCTGGGCTCATGGAGAGTATTCGGGGTATATTGGTTTCTATTGAAGAGTGTGCTTAGGGCAGAAACAATGGAACTCGTGTTATTGAGCATGTGCATACTTGCTTCTGATCATTAGAAGAGTGAATCTTCATTGGAAAAAATGAATGAATGCACTGAAGGAATTGCTCGGAAATTGTTAAGCAAAAATGTTTATAATTATTCATTTTGCGAAATCATTTTAAGAAAATCATTGATTACACTTTATCTATAATTTTGGTCTGTATGTGGTTTTCTTTTTTTTTTTTTAATAATTGATCAGGCTCAATAGCAATGTTTAGCTGCATTGTTCGTACTTTTGACTGAATGAGCTGATCCCATAAAGTTGAAGCGGCAAATCTTTGGCCTGGTTTATACCCGATTTATTGATTTTCATTTCAGCAAACATTTTATTTCGGTCTGTTCGATTTTATAATTTATTGATCAGGATTAACAGCAGAGTGGATCTCAATATGATTAGCTGCCTGTGCTTTTGAATGATCACGGAAGGCAGTACAGCTAGAAGGCAATACAGCTAGATATGGATAATTCTCCAGAAAATTCAACTTTTTGTCACGTTCGACACTGGTTTTTGGTAATTATCTTGAAATGCATCAATTTTAGTGCGGAAAATTGCAAAAACTTCTTTATTTTGACAAATAGTTAATATATTGCTCTTAATTAGTACTAAAGTTAATCCGTTATTTCCGTTTTCTTGCCATTTCTTATACTTTAAATTGATATTAGGCAAGATCGTGAGCTAGTTTTACGCTTGAGTTTCAAGGTTTTGGCTGTAAAGCTCGCAATATAATAAAATCAATCAAATTGAAGTTGAATAGTAGAAAGTCTTTGAAGCTTTGTTGTCTTGCTTAGTATTACATTATATTATTATTATTATTATTTATATTTAGTTATTTATTTATTTTTTAATTGATAAGACACATTTACTTTTATAATATATTAACGATATGCTAAAGCAATGCAAAATGTCTGATAAATTATCAATTTATCAATTAGCACTAAGCAAATTTGTGAATATTGAAATTTTGTTATAAAGATTTATTATAATTTATTAATTAATTAATTATATATTTATAATTATAATTTTTAAAGCTTTATTTGCATATAAATTTAGAAATTTCCCTGTTTATATTATATTTAAAATATTATAAATATTTGTATATTTAATTATATATATTTATATTCGTTAAAGCCTCTACTTTAGTCTAGCTTTCTTCATTTCAAGTGGCATAAAAATATAAAATTCTTGTGGGCATTTTTAGCCCGCCAGACACTGCCTTTCGGCTCATTAAAAAATTTGTATCTTGAGGCAGAATTGAAATTTGCTAAAGTAGAAAAGAATGTTCAAAGAAAAGTACATATGTATATGTACGTATATATGTATATATATATATGTATTCATGTACAGCATATTAGCTTAGGGTAGCTGCTAGTCAGGCACTCTGGCTCAGAGCAGCATTGCTGGTTCTTTTTGTTGTTGTGGAGAAATGCCATGCATTATTTTTATGGCATCATAAAAATTTAAATTAATTTTTTGTTGTTGCCTTTTAAGTTCGCGTTTGTGTGCATTTGTATGCAGCTGTTGTGTGTGCACACGTATGTGTGTGTGTGTGCAGCTAGAGTTTGTTTCATTTGAAATTTTCACATTTTGGCCATATGAAGGCATGTGCCACACCTCTATCACCGCCCGCCCAGCGTCTTTTTTGTGCTATAATTTTTTTATTGCTGCCACGCCCCGCAGAGCGCTCGGCCTTTGCTTTAGACTGGGATGCAATTTAGCCAGTGCTACGCTGGGTTTTTTTCACATCGATTTCAATTCATTTATCGTTGCCTGGCGCCCCTGCAGCGCATAACATGCTTTGTTGTTTCTGCCATTTGCCTTTGCTGCTGCTGTTGCTGTTGTTGTTGTTTGGCTTTTTGAAAGTGTTTTTTTTTTTTCCAACTAGCTTTGGCCACACCTGCCATTTGGCGGCACCCTAAAAGTGCACTGCTGCACACCTTTGACGCGGCCCAGATGCCCAACACGTGACTTTGTACAACCTGCTGCCTGCTGCCTGCTGCCTGCTGCCTGCTGCTAGCTGCCTAAAAGCTTACAACACTAAACTACGTTACTTTTTTTTTGTACTCCAAAGCCATTGCAAATGGGAATTTAGGGTATAGTGGGGGCTTTCTGAGCAGGTCTAAAAAAGTCTCTATAAGTCTATATCAAAGAGAGTATTAGAGAGAAATATCTTTAAGCAGCATGCTGAGCTAGTTCGATCAGATGTGAACGTAGAGCGCGAGAGATGTAGACATCAAGTGTTATATATATAAATATAAATTGTTATAGTATTTTTTTTATCTACTAAAAAGAAAACTCATTTTAGTACATAGTCAAATCTTGCAGTTGCATAATTTTCTCTCGTATTGACAATGCTAGGTATTTTCTAGTCGGATATGCCCAACCTGATTCACAGAGTGTATTAGCGTATACATATGTGTTATGGTATGTGAGTGAGGTGCGATTAAAGTGCATTGTCTGTACAGGTTTTATTGTTGCATATTTGAAAGAAAGGCACGGAAGAGCCGGAGATCCGACGAATGCTCACAATTAAATTAAATTTAGTTTTAACTCAATTTAGTTTCAATGTATGAATAAGTGAAATCGTTTTAATAATTAATTTTTTTGTACATGTGTGAAAATTACATAAATATATAAATATATCAATTTTTAAATATATTAAATATATAAAAATATAAATAAATAAATTAATATATAATAATGATGTAAATTTTTAAATATATAAAATATATAAAAATATAAGTATATAAATAAATTAATATATAATAATAATATAAATTTTTAAATATATAAAAATATAAGTGTATAAATAAATTAATATATAATAATGATATAAATAAACATACATTAAATATATATGAGAGTCCTGGGCTCTCTTTCGTGCATCATGACGATTATGAGAAGAACTTTTAGATAATTTAAAAGAATTTTATTTACACACGCTATTGCTGGATCTACGTATAAATATGTAAAACTGTTGCTGACAGACAGAAGAAGAGATTTAAGTAGATCATGATAATATTAGTTTGTAAACGTGTTTGCCAAGATATAATTAAAAATTATTATTTACTATTATACATACAATTTATTTATATTCATAAAAAATTGTAGTACATAAAATATATACATATGTATATTTGAATCTAATTTTCGTTTAAAGAAAAAGGAATAAACAAATGTTGTGTAAAGCTCTTCCCCATTTTTTTTGTAGTTTCATTATATAAATTTGCAGGCTACAATAAGCAACTGAGCAGCCAAGTCGACTTTTTCAAGAAATTTTTCCCTCAGAAATTTGTATATTTTTTGTATGCCAGCTTACAAATGTTTTTTTGTTTCTTTTTCTGCTCGCAAAAACAGAGCTGAAAAAAAGGTAAAGGCATAAAGTTGCAGCTTAATCCGTACCTTGAGCTCGAGCCAAATATCTTATCTTGAGGCCAGCATTTGTGTACTGATGACCGAAAATTAAAGTGAGCTTAAAGCGGAATCGGCTGAGCTGTGTGGCCAAAGGATCAGAGCTCTCTGACGGCTGCCAATGTGCAACATTGGGCACACCAATAGAGCGTGACGTTTACGCAATCGCCCCCATTGACTTGGCTCCTTCAGCGCCTCAACGACTACGGCTCGGGCGTCGCGTCGGAAGGCATAAATATGCATGCCGGCGCGCCTGTCATTATGCAGCAAGCTATTCGTACATGCGGCAGGCAACTTTGTGCTGCCACGGCTGCTGCTGCTCCTGCTGCTGCCAGCGCTGCTGCTGCTGGTGCTGCTGCTGCATCAATTAGAGCACAAGAGCTTCAAGGCGCCATCGTCCTTTGGCTTAAGTATGCACAAAGCGAGTTTTGCTGTGCGCGCCGTAAGTAACCTACTTTAAGTTCCTTTCTGCAGCCAACATTTCTAGCGATTTATTCGAAGCAAACTGCTTGCTGTCCGCCCAGCTTTGGCTGACTCTTTGCCTCTCTGCTTGGCTGGCTGCCTGTCTGCCTGGCTGCCTGGCTACCTCGTTCGTTTTTCGTTTTTCGTTTTTTTAATTTTTGCAATGGGGCAGTGCAACAGAAATTAGGCACAACAACAAAATCACGTTGCGCAGTCGCGTGCCATGGATGCTCTAATTTACTATACGTATTTGTAGACTTTTCACTCGCTTTCATGTTTTGTACATTTACCTCTTAAAAAAAAACAAGAAAAATGAAGAGAAAATTTGCAGCAACAAATTTCGCAGCAATAAAATTTGCATGTCAAGCGAAACTGTACATGCAAACGAGCTGGGCGTCGAGGCTGCTTGAGTGACTGCCGAATGCTCTGCAATTAGCTTGCTCAAAAGGGAGTAGTAGAAGTAGAGAGTAGTAGTAGCTACATAAAAATATATTAAAAACTATTTCACATTAATGTAAGTAGATTATATTTTTTTGATGTACTTATAGTCATATAATACATATTAAAATCATATGATATATAAAATTATAGTGTTAGGTATATATAGAAAAATACACATACATATATCATATATACATATATATTTATTTAATGTATATAAAATAATAGATTATCTAATTAAATGTTAAAAAATGTTAAATTAATGAAAAATATATTACAAAAATCTATTAATATTTATATATAAAAATATATATATGAATATTAATTTTCAATTATTATTTTTATTATTATGAGTATTAATTTTCATTTATAATTCTCAGTATTTTTATTATTTAATTGATTTAATTTTATTACAAATATTTATTTATTTTTTTTTTTTATTATTAATATAATTTTTTTTTGTACTTATTTTTTTATTTATTTTTTTTCTATAATTTAATGTGCTTATCACTAAATTCTGTTGATCAACAGATAATTAGCTCTGCTAGCACTACTTCAATGAACACAGCTGTATAAAATTTGCTTTAGGCTTTAAGTTCTCATTGTTTATATTAATATTTATGTTTACAGCTATAAACTGCACAGTTGCTAACCCACTGTCCACTCCATAGGTGCTTCTCCTTCTCATGTATTATTTTAGCATAAAATATTAATTTTTTGCATTTTGCCTTGGCAGAAAACAACTTAAAAAAAAAAAACCTACTGTAACTGGGCCAGTTAATATAATTGATGTAATTGATATAATTGATGTCTTCTAGGGGCGATTTCCATGGAATCAATTTCTAAAATTGCCATGCAAAGTGTGGCCCCATTTCGAAGCTAAGCCCATGCCAGGCACCGCATATACCTTTCGCAAGGCAGTGTGTAGAGCGCTGTGTTTAACGTGTCGGAGCTCGACATCCGAAAGTCTGCTTACAATTATGCCATGTAACTTTAAGTAGGCTATAAATATATGTGTATAAATCTCCATGTGTGTGTGTGTGTGTGTGTGAGTGTGGACTAGCATGCATGAGAGTGGCGTGCTGTGAAATGTATGTCAGCCGTGCGCATAATTACAGGTGAAATGCATGTACAAACACGTAGCCATACGTGGGGCCAGCTAGCTTAAGCCTAATAATATGCTACCCATTGCATGGCTCTATAACAACATACAGATACATACATGCGAAGGCATGCCTCACTGTTAGTGTGTGTGTGAATGCCATTATATACTAGTTGCCCAGCAGTCGACTTTAATTGCATGTCGAGAGATGCAAAATTGAACGGTTAATCATTTGAGCTTTGCAGCATGTGTTGCGATTAGTTTTTAATGCGCCTGAATTGCCATTGAATAGGCAACTAATCCGTCTAACTTGGCTAACAGTATCGCCGGCTATCGTTGCCAATGCTAGAGGCAATGACAGCAGCACTGGCAATGCCAGTGGAACCCGCTGTGGGGGGTGCTTGTAGGGCCATTTAATATTCACATGCATATCGTGCTCATATCACCCACTTATGCATAATAAATAGTTGAGTTGAAAACTTTTGATTGACACTAATTGATTGGGCTGACAGGTGCCATGCACCAGGCGACAGTTATGGCTCATCAGCCATCGAATGCGTTCAGCTGTGGATTAAAAATAGCCTGTAATAATAATTGTACTATAATTAAATTCAGCACAATCGCAAATGCCTGAATGCAGTTTAAATGTGAATTAAATCGCGCTCAACTTCAGCAATGTATTTAATTAGCAGCCTCTGATGCGAATGCGATTAACTTGTGGAATTATATAATATTATGGGAATGTTGAGCTGTAAAGCTTGAGCAGTCACTCCCAGTTGCAGAAGCAGCAAGCAGCAAAAGGGAAATGCATCTATCTATCTATATATTGATATATCTATATATTTATCGATATATCTATCATTCGATATATCTATCAATCTATCATTCTATAGATCTATCTATCCATATATTTATATCTAGCCATCTATCTATCTGTCTATCTATCTATCTACCATTTATCTTTGTCTATCTATCTATCTATCTATCTATCTATCTATCTATCTATCTATCTATATATTGATGCATCTATATATATCGATATATCTATCAATCTATCTATCTATTATTCTATCTAACTGTCTATCTATCTATCTATCCATATATCTGTATCTATCCATCTGTCTATCTATCTGCATATCTATCTATCTACCATTTATCTATATATCTATCTAACTATCTATGTATCGATATATTTATCTATCCATCGATATATCGATGTGTCGATATAGCTAACTATCCATATATCTAATTATCTATATATCTATCGATATATGTATCTATGGATCGATATATCGATATATCGATATATCTAACTATCTATCTATTTATACATCGATCTATCTATCTATCTAGTTATCTATCCATTTATCCTTATATCTATATCTATACATCTATCTATATGTATATCTATCTATCTATAATTTAGCTATCTATCTGTATATCGATCTATCTATAATTTATCTATCTATCGATATACTTATTTATTCATCGATATATCGATGTATCGATATAGCTAACTATCCATCTATTTAATTATCTCTATATGTATCTATAGATATATTTATCTATCGATCGACATATCGATCTTTCTAACTATCTATCTATCTATACATCGATCTATCTATTTATCTATCTATCTATCTATCCATCTATTCTTATATCTATATATATCCATCTATCTAAAAATCTATCTATCTATCTACCTATCTGTCTATTTAACATTTATAATACTTATCCATTTTCAAAGTTTGCATCGAATTAGGATCCATCTAGACCAGTCAGACACTATCTAGTAGACCACATAGACTTATTTAATGATAGATGTCTTCATTGAAGGGCAACAGCTTTAGCCTTGTAAGCTGTGAGTGCTTGATGGAAAATCTATTTCACATATGCTGCGCCTACTCAAACAGTTGAAACTTTTAAGAAAGTCTACACTCACACACACACACAGACAAACACGCACCATCACGCACACACATACATATTAAAGTATATTGAAGTTTGTTGGGTCCATGCAACTTGCTTCATAAGTGGTAAATCTGCCTCGTCAAAGTTCAACAAAACTTCGTGAGCCGGGCCAGAGAGACAGCCGAGATTGCCGAGCCGAGAGTGAATGCAGCCGCATTTATTGCACAGCACAATGCCAAAGCGTCAAAGCGAACCCGAATGAAAGGTGTTTGCTTTTAGCTTAATTTGATTATAATATGGCTTAAATTTGTGAATCGAAACTCACTTTAAACATTTCAAGTTTGGGTTTCCCTAACCAAAGCATGCATTCCATTTACCCAATATCGATTGCTTTGCCTTGCTTGAGTCACGAAGAGAGTCGAAGCCCAGGACATGAAATGTGGAATGTAGTTGCTCATAATGCATACTATATTGAATATTAATATATGCTCATGATGGTGAGTGAGTGTGTAGCTGGGTATATACAAAAGTACGTAGACTTAGGGTATCTAACAGTCAGTGTTATTTACATAGCAAGCCCAAACACTTATTGCTAAAATCTCTGATCATATCTGATCTGATTACAAGGTCGCGGCTCATATTTGTACACTTCCAATAGATATTAGTTTCATGATTGTTTTTACATAAATTACTGGCTGCCACACCCACCGCTGCCCAGGGGGGGGGGCAGCACATATTTATGCGCTTGTTTGTTTGCTTTTCATATTGACTCAACGGGGACTAGAAGCAAAAACTCTATAGTCAGTGGTAAAGCCCATTGAAACCGAGACTGGCCCGAGGCCACAGAAAAGGTGTCCGGCTGGCCATTCAGGTGCGGGCAGCGTCTGCGGCTGGCAACGATGGCCGGCCAATAGTCATGTGTTAAACGTTAACTACTGCAGGCGCTGTCCGGGGCACTGGCCAAGGCAAATATGCAGGCTGCCCACAGTCATAAATTTGTCTGCCCCATTTGCCTCATGCTGGAAATTAATTCATTATCGATTTTCGTTGGGCTTCTCGTTCTTCGGCTTGTGCTGCTGATGTTGACCGGCTTAACTGCGGCAATTAAAAACAGGCAGCAGCAGTAAAATGGATGGCAATACAAACGATGCCTTCAAGAAGCATTATGAATGGATCATTTACAAAGTCAACACAATTAAAATACACGCCCCAAAAAACCGCATCGTCTCTGAAACTGAGAGCTGAGAACTGAGAACTCCGAATGCTAATGCCAATCTGAAACCCTTTTCAGCATATGACAGCCGCAAGGCCGATGCCGGACCAAGGGACGGGGACGTAAATATTAAAAGTGATATATTAATAGAGTCCGAGCCGGGTTTTCGGGCCACAGCGACCCCCACACTCGAATATGCCAATACGATTGATGTTCTTGTCTTTACCATAGTTCAAATATGCAGCCGACCGTGTGGCCAGGCTGTCGGCGTGGGGCACTCTTAAGCTGTGTTAAGCTACGGCTTTATTATGTGCTCTGGCTCTATCGAGTTTATCAATTTAAAAGAATTTTTTGTTGATGAAATATTTATAAATGAGTTTTCTGATACCTTCTTTGGGAAACTTGATCTGAGCAGAAATTAATTAAATAAAGTTTTAAACGTCATGGAAGAGAAGGAGCACAGAAGCTTGGGGAAACAAAGAGCAATTGGTTGCAGCTAACAAAGGTTTTAAGTGTAAGAATATATTTGATAAATTTTATGATAAAGAAGCTAAAAACTGTTGACCGATTGTCGAAGTCTATATACATATATATATATATATGTGTGTCTTTGACTTACACTTTGAGAAATAACTCAGAGAGCAACCGTTTGCGTCGGTTCTTCAACGACTTCGTTCACGATCGGATGCTTTTGTTTCGCTATTGCCCAAGCATTTGCTCAAGTTGAATTGAGCAAAACGTCTGCTTTCTATTGGTTTATAGGCAAGTGTTGTCTCGAACGCGAAGACCAATTGGCGCAGACTTCATGAGTTGCTAGCTCACTCACTCTTCACTGTGCGAGCGTGAATCACATCGCTCTCTCAACGATGTTCGTTAAACGAGCGGCACACGAATAGTTCAATTCAGGGCGCTCGACAGAAAACAGAAACGAAAAGAAACGAAGAGTCTTGCTTAGAGCGAGAGCGCTCGAGTAAATTTTAGGTTGATCTTGCGAACAGAGCATAAGTAATAAAATGGTCAACTGTTATTAGCGAGCAATGATTTTAAGTTAAGATTGAAAGTAGCGGCATTTGAGTCCCATTCTGGTTCTATATATGTATATTTATTTATATTTGTATAAGCTATAAATAATTGAAAATTACAAAATCATTTTAACGATCTTGCGTCATAAGCAAAGTGCGACAACACGAAGCAGTTGCATTACGAAATTTAAATAGTTGGTTAAGCTAGATGCGTTAGATTTGTATTTTTATTTGTGTTACTTTTTGCTTTGCTAACTAGCCTAGCCTAACTAAGCTGATTTGATGAGAATCTTGTATATCAAGAAATTCGTTGGATTGTTTCTTCTATTTTTGGCAAATCGAGGTCACGCTCGATGTTCCTGAGTCTCATGTTTTAAGGCGCTTGCTCAGCATTCTTTTCGGAAGAAAACACAGTTTACTCAAAAGCTTTGCTCCCACCTCTATAGCATAATATACTTTAGTTGACACTCAATTTTTATCTTATTTAATATCAATATCATATTCAAGACAATATCAAGACTTGATTGAGTGCTGCCGGGATATGTATGTATATCCTCAGAGCGTGAGGTTTCTCTCCACATTTTATTTAATATATATTTATAAATATATATATTTATATATAGACATATGCCGATAAGTGATTTATCACCAGGATAGTAGCAATACCCTGCCTACCCACACTTGCTGCTGATCAAATGAGCCTAAAAGTATGCAACAAAATATTTCTATGGCTGACTCAACTCATTTCTTTACTTTCTATTTGAATTTATTTATTTTCCTTAATTTTTCTTTTGTTAAATTTCGTTTATTTTTCCTTTCTTTTTTTTTAATTTATTAATCACACATATTTTTATACATGTACATTTTATTAAATTTACATTTTTTCCCGATTTCTATATTTTCCTTTGTTCAATTTAATGCTTGAGCTTAAACCTTGTTAATTCGCTAAAATTGATTTAAAGTGCTTGGGCTGCAGCTCGTCGATTTATTGCCAATATCAATACGAGGGAGTCAACTGCAAAATCTTGCCCGTAATTTTATTAATTTTTTTTTAAAGCTTTTAATTAGCATATACATGCGCGTCTGCAATTAAATTGTTCGTCCTCTGATTAATTGTCAACCTGCCGGGCGCTTTGGCCTCAGCTGAAATATATACGCAAATATTGTCAGCCAGCGATGATGCAAAGTGCAATTATGCGAGGATTTTCATTTTGTATTCATTATTATTTTTAATTATATCGACGAGTGGATCAAAGCCATGCTCGATCATAGCAGCAGCAATAAGTTGCAAACTATATTGCGTCTGCCTTCCCCTAAGCAGCTGCTCGCAAACTAAACTGAAAGAAATTCCAAATACTCAATTCAATATTCTCATTCCATTGACATAATATCGATTAAAAGCGATTCTTTGGCTTTCCTTCGCTCTGATTCAGACTCTTGTAATGAATTCAAAGAATATTAAATAAATATAATAAATAAGATTAAGCAAACGAGTCCTCAGGCGCTCAAGAAGAAGCCAACGTTGTTTAGTTGAAAGGGCAGCTCCGGCTCGTCAGTGCTTCTTCGAGTATTGCGTAATCAGACTTCCCACTCGATTTGGCTAAGTGGAAAGCCATGCTCTCGGCTGTCGCAATAATAATGTGGATAACAAGAGTTATGTTCTATATAAATATCTCAGCTCTGCTGCATTTGTTTATTTGAAGTTGACACTTTAACTGTTTTGCCGCTCTAATTTGACAGCATTATTGCCGCTTGCAGCCCACTGTGGGGCCGTGCCGTAAAGAGCTGAACTTTCGTGCTAACTGCTAACCTTTTATTTAATTTGATATGGCCTAAAGTTCAAAGGTGAGCCGCTTCTCTGGGTGTGTGTGTGTGTGTGTGTGAGTGCGTAGAGGGGAGGATTATCATTTATGTAAATGGACTTTGCTCGCTCCGAAGCGGTCTGGCAACTGTCGCATTCACAGAAGGACAATGTATTAACATTGCGGTTGTCATTAGGATAAATTTGTTTAAATTTGCTTTGTGGTTTTCGATTGCTGTTGTTTGTTGATGGGGCCGGTGTGAACTCAACAGTCCCATAAATAATGCAGACCGATTTTCCATTATGAGTAATTATGTGTACATTTGTCTGGGTCTCTGCTGCTGCTCGGGTCACGGGTCACGGGTTACGGGTCACGGGTCATGGCACTCCAATTGATGGGCATTCCTCATTCAGGGTCCACTGCTGGCTCTCAAAGAGCAGCCCATTTGCTCTTGGCCAAAATTATCTGTCTGTTCTCAGCCCATCCCATCCAGTTCCCCAGTTGCGCTGTCTGCCTAATCGGGCAGAAAGACGTTCGTGGCAGAGTATTCTATAGTCGGCCAATGGCCAGGATGGGATAGTGGCCAGTCGAAGGCGCCTCAAACTCTATCGTCAGCCAAGCGGCGAAGACTATTTGGTATTTTATGAACTTTCCGCTACGTTTTGTTTATGTTTTTCTTTGCATGGCAACACGGCCGTGGCAGGGGGCCGGGTAGAGTGCGCGACTCCTGCCAGCAGGACTACATTTTCCACATTGAACTTCAAGGTTAATTTATTTTATTGTGCCTCGGAACGTTATGCCCAGTTGTGCGATTGGTTTCGGTTCCAGTTGCCGTTGCCGTTGCTGTTTTCGCTTGAGCTTTTGTTGTGCCTCTTGCTGGGTGTTTTTGCTTTTTATGTCATTTGATTTTTGAGTTTTTTCGCCAGATTATTTGCTCGGTTTGCCGAACTTTTTGCAGGGCCCGACCCCCAACCCCCTTCGACCTTGCCACATACTTTGGCATCGGCCATAAAAATGAGCCAAAAACAAAAACAAAGTCACTAAATGTTGCCACTTTATCACTTCATTGGGTTTCGATAATGACGTGGAATTGTAAGCGCACAGTTCCAGGCTTAATATGGCATTGAGGAAGTGAAATAGTATCGATTTGGGAATCGAAATGGGAGCTATGCAGCTTGAAGCTGGCCAAACAAGGTCTAATGGCTTTTTGCAAGTCGAAGAAGTCGTTAGCGTCATTAACTATATATTTATTATTAATCCATAAGCTCTATGGATCCAGTTCGTCTGCATGAATGAATAGCGAGTTCAAGCACGAAACTTGAATTATGATATATATATCAATTTTAGTAAAATTATATCTGACTATTAATCTTTCTATTGCATAAGAAGTCGTACCTATTATTGCTAAAAATCGATTATAGAATTTCCTTTTTTAGATCCTAATCAAAGCTTAATTTGATGAATGCATGTTTTTAGCAGTGTATTAATTTATTTTCACATTAGCTGCGAGCAGTGTGTGCTCATGTCTCATTCAGGAATCTAGAGTTTGCAGTCATGAATAGCTGAACAGCTCTGATCAGAGATTAATTCCACTTACTGATGGCATTAATGATGAATTAATAATAATTAATTAAGAATTAAAAAACTAAGCATGAGTAAGTTTGAAAAGCAAAATTTATATAATTAAATTAACTTTATTTAAATATATTTTCGCGTAATTGTGGAGGGAAATTATCTTATTATCAGAGTACGTAAATATTTCTTGATTATTTCTCAATATCATTAGATTATTGTCTTTTACTCACAGTATGAGTACAAACTCAGAGAGCAACCATTTGCGTCGGTTCTTCAACGACTTCGTTCACGATCGGATGCTTTTGTTTCGCTCTGGCTGTTGCCCAAGCATTTGCTCAAGCTCAATTGAGCAAAACGTCTGCTTTCTATTGGTTTATAGGCAAGTGTTGTCTCGAACGCGAAGACCAATTGGCACAGACTTCATGAGTTGCTTGCTCACTCACTCTTCGCTGTGCGATCGTAAGTCGCATCGCTCTCTCAACGATGTTCGTTAAACGAGCGGCACACGAATAGTTCAATTCAGGGCGCTCGACAGAAAACAGAAACGAAAAGAAACGGAAGAGTCTAGCTTAGAGCGAGAGCGCGGGAGAGCGCGTGAGAGCGTGGTTGATCTCACAGAACAGTGAACGAAGGTACAAGCGGATAAGTATATACATACATACATACATGTGTATGCCATATTGCCTCCATGTAAGGAGTAGAGCATAATTGAGCATGCATAATGGAGTCTGTATGTACATATCTACATACTTACATGCATGCAAGTCATTTGATATATGAATTGTGATCTCTTGTTCTTTATATCTACCTATATTCTAAAACATTAATATTGTTAATACATTTGAAAAATATATATTGTATTTAAACTTGAAAGCAGTAAAGAAATTTGAATAAAGTTATGAACTAACTAGTAAGAGCAATATTTGGAGCTTGCACTTGTAAGGGCAGAAACTTTGATGATCTCACGGCCCTCCCAGTACACGCTTTTCTTCACGCTCACTCACATTAAGGGAGAAAAAAACAAAATGAAATGTAAAGAGAAAATTCTTATACGGCATTGATTTTTTTAGGTTTGATCATCAAGTAAAATAAATAACTACGATTTGCTACTCAACAGAAGACATATGTATATCAACAAAATTTACATTTCATTGAAGCTATAAAAATATATTTCTATATTTTATTATTACTTTTTTTATTGTAAAAAAAATATAGATTAAATGACAAGAGCAACTAAAAACAAATTTATTATAATTAAAAGTTGTCTAAGTCATAAAAAAGCCTTTAAATTATTTGCTCTGTTAAAAAGCGATTATTTAGGTTATCTAAGATTTGGAAATGGATTAACTCTATATGCTTGCTCTTCTACACACAAAAGTTTCGCCAACTCCGTTTTAATATTTAATCCTGGCTCTCAAAGACTACAATCTGGCCATCATGTGGAGTCAGCACTGGTTCGCTGTTATTGCCTGCTAGAGCTTCAAAATGTTTTCAATTTAGCCGGCATGCGGCATTCAAAGAGCCAAGTTATGCGACTTCTCATATGCCCACTTAATACGCTGAAATTTCATTGTAAAATTCCTTACCTTTTGGTCTCAGCTGGCGCAACGAGTCGAAACTGCAGCACCCGACCCCGGCACCACCCAGCCCAACCCAACCCAACCCAACCCGACCCGACCCGATCCGTGTATTAAATTTGGGCATGTGGGTAGAGCTGGGGACCCATGCCAGCGCTCAGCTGAGCTGCAAGTTATGTCTCCAGAGTAGCCAGCGTACATCAAAATGTTGTGCTGAGCGAAAGTTGAAGTATAACAAAATAATAAAAATAAGAGAGAAAATAGAAAATTGAAAAAAAAAATTGAGAAACTCTAGCATTAAATTTGCCCAAGCTGCAGCAACAATACAGCCAATGTCAGCTACGGATGGCATTCGTGATTTTTGCAAGTTTCGTTTTCATTGCAAACTGTTGGGTTTTTGGGAATCTGGTATGTTTTCGCGATTTATATGCAAAGTATAAACGAAAATTCGCGTTACTTGATGTTACTGTTATGCTCGAAGGAAACTGCTTGCATTGCAGTAGATTTGCCTGTTTGACTGTTTGTTGCTGGTTGTGGCGCCACATGCTAACCACAAATTATAGCCCACCAAGTTGAGTCAAGTGCATGGCTGGCTCTGGCAATGCTGATGGCAGAGGATGTCGTCCCATCGTCCCAATCATCCCGTCTGTCGCCCGTGTTGCGAGCCACACTTTCAGTAATGTGACACTTTGTGCCACGCAATGTGCCGCCGGCAGCGTCGCCTCAGTGGTGCAACAGCGAGCTGCCAAGGGAATCGCTCTATCCGCTTTACCTCCGTTTTGCGTCCAGAAAAATGCCAAGTATTGCACTTTAAAGCTAAGTTGCTAAATCGTTGCGCTGCGGGGGCCAAATGCACTTTTGATAAAAGCCGAGCCGGAACTCGCCCAACGGCAGCGTTGCAGTGCGAACGCGTTGCATTCAATTATATATGCATCAAGTGAGAAATCAAGCTAAAAACTTTGACCAAAAACTAGAGCCAAATTTTGCTAGAGTTGTGTTTAGCTAAGAGGTATTTGCTAGTCGTGCCGCCTTTTTCAAAATCTAATATGGCTAATGTGCGCCAAGTTCTCGTCCCCTCTCTTTTTGTCTCTCTTCATTCTCTTATCAATGTGGGTTGCAAACAATTTATATTAATCATACGCAATGTGGTGCCAAATTGTTTCGCCTTTTGCCAGCGCTTAGAGACTGCATTGTATTTAGCTGCAGCTTCGCGTTGCTTCCTCCCTCTCTTTCGTGTCTGGACTTGCAGCAAAGTCATTGCCTGCAACCTGGCTAAGCTTTGGACATAACGACAGCGCAATAAAAGTGATGGCCGCCCGCCCACTCGGTGCTAAGTCAAGGATGCGGACATCCTTAATGGTTCGACTGGTGCTGGGAACCAGACCAGACTTCGTCACGCTACTTTTCGCACTCGCCTTTTGTTTTCGCTATCCTATTCTCTGACTCGCGACTCGGTCTCTTGGTCTCTCTCTCTCTCTGTAAAAACGTGCAAATGCTGGCGAATAAAAATAAATTTTCCGCTCAGCTGCCGCCTGTAATTTGCGCCGCACAGACAGCAGCCGCTAACAAGGGCATCTGCATTAAATAGCCGTCGATGGCAGCTCTCTGATTTACGCTTCGGCCATGCCCACCGGCATGCGATTTGCCCAAAACGCATTTGCTAATTAAATGGCAGCCAATGGGAATACAGTCTCAATGCTATGAATAATTACAAAGTAACAAAGCGCTGATACATGTTCAAGTGTGTACAGCCAACATATACACAACATAGATATATATATATATATATGTATGTAGTTAATCAAATATCTATTTGCATAACTTGTCACGTTAGGTCGAGTTGAGCGGATCAGTTCAGATTACACAAGCTTTTGTTCAAGCTAAAATCATTGCAGCTAAATACAACAGCTTTGCATCTCTATTCAATTAGAATGCAGCTAAATGATAGAGTTAACAGCGTCCAGGCATCAGGTGTCGCCTCTATTTAGCTACATACGACAAATATGAGTATGTTGTATTGTTCCTGCGCTTGGCCTGAGATTTAATTAACCATTTGAAAGCTAAGCCTTATTAGTATGTTTTCAATTTCATTTCGTTGTGCCCTGGCGAGGACTAATTTGTGTCTCTGCAGCTGCTTATTTGAGATATATTTGTGATAGAGTTTCATTTGCTGTCAGTTGATAACAAATATCGATGAGCTAACTTGTTGACTTGAGTTGGCTGTGGCTTATGTTGAGCAGCAACTCGAGATGCTCTAATTCAGCTTTATACAATTATTTATTAAATTGTTTAATTAAATCTATTTTTATAACCTCAAGTGCTATTGAAGAGTTGTAGATTTGAAAATCAATTTTAAACGATGCGATGAATATTCATGTCTCTAGTTTTTCTGGCGAACAGCCAGATAAACATTCAGGTGGGCAGCCAGTTAAGCATAGAGAGGAACTTTATGCTGCTCATAAATATATATACATAATGTTTACGACGACGACTTTGGAGATCAATAATGAAGTCATTACGTGAACATGGAACATGGAACATGACGGTCATCTCATTCAGTTCTCCTTACGACACGAGTGGGAGATCATTGGGAAATTTACGAGCAACCTCAACGTGCAAAACACTGGAGTATGGGCATATGAGCATCATTTACACCCTATGCTCCAATGCATTGGCTTATCTGGCTTAGTTTTCAAGTTATTAATTTATACCCGATAATTTGGAATTTTCCCCATAGTGCAATGGCTTGCCATAAGAGTGAGAGAGAGAGAGGAGAGCAATAGAATAAAGTTAGTTTTATGAAGAATGTTTCATTTTTAAATACAAATATATACAAATATATATAGATGCTTAGCCAAATAATGGCTATTTATGTTATTATTTAGTTTATTAGATTATAAAAGTCCATTTAGTTAATTAGCTTATTGTTTATTGATTTATTGTTGTGCCCGTGGCAGGTAAAATTAAATTGATGCTTAAGAGATTAAATTGTTGTTGCGCGCTTAAAGACAAACGTTGAACAGCATTGCCAAGTCAAGAGGATAGAAGTTGCAAGAGTGAGCAGCGCAGTCGAAATTTACATACATATGTATATACGTATGCATTTGCCTTAAGCTTGCTTAAGTGCCTGAGTGCGAGTGCATTTAGGTTAAATGGGAGCGACATATCTAATGAGAAGATCAACGTTAGAGAGCTTATTGTAAGAGTAATTTTAGCTGCTGAACAGTCGTGTTTGACTTACATTTGATCACTTTCCATTCGATTTTCATGCGCTCAGCAACGAATTCCCGCTGTGCGCTCTCTTTCACAATATTGAATATTCTCTGCAAGAATGGCAAATTTGAGACGTTTCTATTCGCTCGCTGACAATCAGGGCGACTGTGTCTGCAATGTCTAACTAGCCATCTCGCTCGCACTCAGCAACAGAAGGGACTGCGCTCAGCAACAGCTATATTTGTCTCTCTCTCTCTCTCTTAGGCTTGGAGTCTCGCATAGCGGAGCCAAGACGCAAACTCACTGGGATAACATTTCTGCAACAAATCAATGCAAGCTCTCAGCTCAGCTCACACCAATACTTATGCAATAGCAGTAGCCAATCGGAATGAGGGGAACTGTAGACAAAAGACTTTTCTAGTAATTTCACAATGTTTCACAATATTATTGCTTTATATATAACGTTAATTGGCCAGGATGGCGGAGCAAAGCAAATAAAGCTTGTTTCAGTTTTGTTTTGCTCTTGAATTCGTTAAATACTGCTATTAAAGATTGTGTTCTGGATTTTTATTGGCAGTGTGTCTATCTGTCTGTCTGTCTATCTGTCTGTCTGCCTGTTTATCTGGCTGTCTGTCTCATTTTTAATGCCATTATATGGCTAATTGGTTCAATCAAATTGTCTTACAAGTTAATTAGGTACTCGGCAGCTGCTGCCAACCTGAGAAGTAATCTTAATAATCATGTAGATAATTACGCCAGCTTCGTTGTCTGACAGACTAAATCACACACACACACACACACACATACGCATTGTGTGTTTATATGTATAGAATAATAGAGTAGGTTAATTGAGGGTAGCATTGGGCATAGAGCCGAAAAGCGCTTGATTATTTAAGTAGATAACTGTGTTTTTCTTAATTCGATTTGGAAATAAAACTCTCATAAACTGTCCCCGGAGGCATTTTGCTGAGTGATTAATTTTTAATGTAAATACTTTAAGAGGCACACTTGAAATTACAGCGTGGGCTGGTGTTGCCTCTGCTGCTGCTGCTTAGCTAATGCCAAGTTGGACATAAACAATTGACAGCGACTGCCAAAAATCTATTTACTATGTTGCCCGGACACACTTTAGTGAGCGGGGACAATGAAACACGCTTTTATTTACTTTTGATTATCTGCTTAAGGTCGACAATAAAAATAAGAAAACAGTTGCAGCAGAGCAAACAGTGTTGGGGACAAATGCTCTGAGATCTGACCGGACCACACTAGAGACTGCTGCGGACGACACTGCGTTGGTGGTTAAAGCAGCAAACAAAGCGCCAAAAGAAACCAGCACAACATAACGCAGGAAACAGCAAAAACAACAATATGGCCAGCATTTAGCTTATGGCCAGGTTAAAATACATATACGTACATATGTAGCAAATTGTGTGTGTGTGTAACAGAGGGGTGCACATAAAGTTGTCGCTGTAAACAAAATATTGTTAAACATTATTGCTAAATGTCATCAACTGTAGAAATTCTAATTGATCCGACATGATAATCCTTCTACTCGCAGAGACAACACGCAATTTGCTGTATAACAAATTGTTTACTTTTTTGGCATTTATATGAAATACTTGAAAATCGATATCAGACTTGAGTCATTCGTGCACAGCTCGCCAATTCGAGTGGCTAAAGTCTTCAATGTCAAGTGATGTAGAAATATGAAAGAAAAAAGTTTCTATTTGATTATTTTATATAATATAATATATATAATAATATAGTTAAATATAGTTATAGGATATCTACCAGTTCGGCATTCCCTACACTCACATTTGTTTATTTTAACTTTGATTTTTATTGCTTAGCCGAAAGTTTGACAACTTTTTAGCAGCCTTTGATAGGACAGTTTTGGTTACCCTCGCTATTGCCTTATTGTTTGTATACACATGCATATGCACACTTCTCTGTGTGTGTGTGTGTGTGTGTGTGTTTGTATGATGGTTGTTATGCCTTTGTGTATAGGTGAAGGTGTCAACAAGGCCTGTCGCGGATTATGAATAAGCAAAGTGGCCAGACGCACACACAAGCAACGGCAACAACGACAGCAGGAGTAACACTCACACACGACAATACATAGCTGACTGCGTGTGTGTGTGTGTGTGTAACTGTAAACAAACAATGCATGACCCTCTATGCATACGATCCCATATCCGATCCACAGGCAATTGTTTGCACACCAAATTATTTATGACAAACGTTCGCAGCTTTAACCAAAGCAATAGCAACAACAGCAAAGTGAATGATTGCAACAAAAGATTGAAATATCTATTATTGTTGAGCTGAATTAACAGAGCTTATTGAATATAAACAATTTATTTATATATGTACTTACATGTCAGCTACAGTGTTTATATTGAATTAGTTTAGTAATTTAAGTGTGTGAAAGGAAATGTGAAAGCATAAAAATCTGTTATAGATTTAGAAGAAAATTTCTAAATTGCAAAATATTTATTTTTGAAATTTAATAAATTTTAATAAATTTAATAAAAATCAAATCAATTGTATAAAGTCTGCAATGCCTTAGTTTTTTCTTTTTTTTTTATATATAAATTTATAATTTGCTAATGATTCTTTGAAAGATGATGCTTTTGTAGTTCAATAACAATATGAGTTATATAACTGTGGCTTTTCGCTAAATGAAAAGCAAGCACATCTAGCGAGACCTTAAATTAACAAAAATTTTATAAATTGTATTCAAGAGTTGACGGAAAAATATCTCCAGAGACTAAACTCGCAGCCAAATAGTTTTATTAGGTTAGTACAGATAGAGCAGCTCAAAGATCTGCTGGCGCCTACACGAAATCTAATACTCTAATACTAATACTTTCACTCACACTTTGTATAGCTCAGAGAGCAACTCAGAGAGCAACTCAGAGAGCAACTCAGAGAGCAACCGATTGCGTTGCTTCTTCAGCAAGTTCGTTCGCGATCGGAAAGAAAGTATTTTTACGCTTCGGCTTTTCTCCGACTTTTCTTTGTGTATTACTTATGCGAGGCTTATCTTCGCTGAGCGTACATCAGTGTGAATGTGTGTGAGAAAGCAAAGACTGATTGCATACGTAGACTGCGCACTTACTAAGCTTCATTGTATGAGCGTGATAAACGATGTTCGAGTGAAGAGCATCACACGAATAGATCAACTTAGCTCAAGTGAAAGTCAAAGCGTGGGCAAGTGCAAGTTTTAGTTCTCTTTAGTTAATCACATGAATAGAGCGTGAAGGTTCAAAGGGTTTAAAGTCACTTGCAAGCTCTGCTTGAAATATATCATTGAGTTTTACTTTTCATAGTTACTTAGAAAATATATTAGTTAATTTGTTTAAATATAAAAATCTAAAGTCCAGTCAATATGAAAAGTAAAGTAAATTTTGATCAAGTTATTTATTTATTTTATTTTATTATTATTATTATTATTATTTTTTTATTTGAGCAGCTCAAATTAAATTGAGAAAATTACTTTAAAAAAAAGCAACAAAACTTAAAAATAATGATATACATACATATACAATATTTATTTAAATATGTATGTGGAAAATAAATAAAATTATGAATACAATGGAAAATGAATTAATGATATGTTTGTTTCAAAGAACTGCTAATTGCAATACGCATAACAAAAAAAAAAAAAAAACAACAATTGCAAATTGGGCTCAGCTGAAATTGGTGCAGTGTAACGGTTGTTTGGGGCTGCTGTCATTGGGTTATTGTCATCATGGCACGAGTGACAGCCACTCAAATGTTGCAGTGACAGCTGCAAGTGCAATTATTGTATTATTATCAATTTTGCATAACATGGAAGTGTTCAACTGTGTCCCTCACCCTCTATGTGTGTGTGTGTGTGTGTGTGTGTAGAGTGCTTTCAGTTTTAATTGCTTTTATACATAGTCCTGTAACTGTGTGCGTTTGTCCGCATTATGGTGAGTGGATGTGGGCGTGCGAGTGGGTGCGGCAGTTGGCGGAATAGTTGAATTGCTAAACATATTGACAGGCAAAATAGTATGTGTGGCATACAAATGGACTGAGGTTGCCGCTCACTCGGCGAACGCTGCGTATGAGTAATGTCATTGCCAATTGTTTAAATGCACACATATCTGTGGTAAGCAGCTGTGTCTGTGTGTGTGTGAGAACATTTCACAGTTACACGTGTTAGGATATTGTATAAATACAGTTTCTTCTTCTATCTCCTGGCCAACCAATTTAGATTTGACATTTTTGTTGGAACAGCAGTTGCTCCAGTTGAACTGGGCAGCAGCACAAAGCACACATTTTGTGTAGCCAAACACAAATACATTAGGCCAACATCTAGCTATATTTAAATTACAATTTATCAGAGAACAATCGCTTGGCATTTGAAATGCAAACATATGACAGCACATACGGGCCAAGCCATGTGCGCTTAGCCAAAATATTTATAAACGTTCTATTTATAATAAAAATATTTACAAATGCTAAATGACTTCTATTTGGTTAACTGCCAAGCATAGAGTGCTCCAATGGGCAGACCATGACATCTAAGAGCATCTACATATATATACGTATATATACACATACACTGAGAAGCAAAAGTGTAACACGAATTCTATATTGTAACTTCAAAGGTCTGTATTTTCACTTCTACTGCATGGATGCTTGAGTTCTTAGTCTCGTTTTGTTGGTACAGTAATTTAGCTATATTTAAAAAAAATTTTAAGTCATTCGGTTTGCTAGAAGAGAAATGCGATGGCAAAGAGTAAGAAGGGTCAATTGTTACAGTTATGCTCTCTCAGCGCAAAAACAATTTGCATTGGTATACAAGCTTTTGTTACCGTTAAAGCTTATTTATTTGCATTGAACTTTATGAGCTTTTACCATTTTAAGCAAATTTAAAACGCAATAACCAAGATGAGTGAAAACAAAAATAAAATAATTGAATTATTGTTAGCGGGTGTATCTGTTCGTAAAGTGGCTAACAAATTCGGTATTAGTCATATGACTGTACAAAGAATGAAAAAATACACTCAACAAAGTATCCCTAGCAATAAAGGAGGTCGACCAAGGATTTTGAACGATCGCGACACACGCCACGTGGCAAGGCTGATAACAGGCAATCCGGTCATTACGCCAATACGAGCAGCGAAGATGCTTAATTTGAATGCCAGTGAGTGGACAGTCCGTCGTAGTCTTGGCAGATTAGGACTAAAAGCAAAAGAAATGAAAAAAAAACCGTTCCTTGCAAAAAAACACGTTATCTTGCGTAAAGACTTTGCTGCAGCTTATGAACATTGGACTGTAGCTGATTGGGATGCTGTAAGTTACTCAGGACGACTTTAAACAATTGTTATAAAGGTTTTTTAAAGGTAATATGGTCAGATGAAACTAAAATAAACCGTATCGAGTCAGATGGGCGATCGTGGTATTGGACTAGAGATCCCACAATCCAGTCACTAACTACTGTACGGCAAACTGTCAAGTACGGGGGCGGCTCCATTATGGTTTGGGGCTGTATACACAAAAATGGAGTTGGACCTTTGGTTTTAATTGAAGGGATAATGCGTAAGGAGCAATATCTGTCAATTCTACAAAATAATTTGGGAGAAGTCGTCGCAAATATGGGACTTGCTGCTGAAAAATGCATTTTTCAGCAAGACAATGACCCGAAGCACACGTCCCATTTGGTTAAAAACTGGATCTCACAGCAGAGATTCAGTTCCTTGAAGTGGCCTCCGCAATCTCCTGACATGAACCCCATCGAAAACATATGGAGTTATGTAAAGTCGCAGCTTGCGCAATATGCCGTCCCTCCAAGTGGAATGATGGAGTTGTGGGCAAGGACGAAGGACGTCTGGTACGCGATTCCTCCTGAGATGGTGAGATGCTACACACAGAGTATGCCCAATCGCATAAAACAATTAAAAAAGGCAAAAGGGCTATGGACCAAATATTAAAAAATTATTAATAAATGTTTTTGTTAAAAAATTAGCCATAGTGCAAAACTGTAACAATTGACTTTTTTACATTTTTTACTCGCATTTCTCTTCTAGCAAACCGAATGACTTGAAATTTCTTTTAAATATAGCTAAATTACTGTACCAACAAAACGAGACTAAGAACTCAAGCATCCATGCAGTAGAAGTGAAAATACAGACCTTTGAAGTTACAATATAGAATTCGTGTTACACTTTTGCTTCTCAGTGTATATAGGGATAGAGAGAGGAAGCCAGGAATGCAGCAGTGATCATCCTGCTAGCTACAATGTGATTTGAATTTAAAGTTTAGTACGATTCGCTTTTGCTTACTTAGTTTAGTCGTAGCATTAACTGAATATATAGCTGAATATCTATCATATTCATAGTAGCATTTTATATTATAATGAATTAATTATGTATATATACATAAATATATATTGAATATTGAATATATATTGAATATTTAAAAAATTAATATATTATATTATATTTAATACATTTTATTAAAATTAATTTTTACTGCTGGCCGAGCTTTATTAAATTTTTGCTTCAACTAGACTGAATGTACGTACATTAAATATTAAATTATTATTTTTAAATATATTATAATATTAGATATATTATTTGTTATAGAGCCACAAGAAAGACAATAAAACTCAGTATATTATTTTGTTAAAACAAAATATATATAAATAAAGAAATCAAGAGAATATAGATATTAAAAAAAATTATAATAATAATAATAATAAAAAAAAGTAATAATAAATATAACAATAAAAATAAATAAAAAAAAAAAAAAAACAAATAATAATAACAATAATAAAAAAAAATAATAATAATAACAATAAAAAAATAAATTAAAAAAACAAATAATAATAACAATAATACAAAAAAAAATAATAATAATAACAATAAAAAAAAACTAATAATAATAACAATAATACAAAAAAAAATAATATTAACAATAAACAAATAAAAAAAAAAAACAAATTTTAACAATAAAAATAAATAAATAAAAAAAAAAAAAACAAATAATAACAATAATACAATAATAATAATAACAAAATAAACAAATAAAAAAAAAATAATAATAATAACAATAATAAAAAAAATAATAATAATAACAATAAAAAAAATAAATAAATAAAAAAAAAAACAAATAATAACAATATATTAATAAAAAAAAAAAAAAAAAAAAAAAAACGAATAGAGTCGAAACAAAATTCATCGATTTATTGCAAAATTTAAATGCCACTGTTACTATGTATAGAGCGATCGATGTATTTAACAGCTGACTAACGTCCAGGCACGTGAGATCTATCAAATAACATCCACAACTTTACTTGTTAATGATGAGATTATTAAGAGTATATTCTTTAGCTACTGCTTTCCTTAAATTTTATATTCTGTAAACATTATCTTACACTGCCTTCCAAATAATTCAATAATTTCAGTGCAGATTAAGCTGCTTAAAATGTGGCTGTAAATATTTCATCAAATAAAAAAAAAAATAATTAAATAACTTGAACTAAAAGCTAGTTACTCAGCTATGAATATGCTATATTTTCTATGTGCCTTTTCGAAAAAATCGAAATATTTATATTCTTACGAATAGTTAGCTGCAAGGCAAGGCAAATAGCATGAGAAAATGTCGATTGTAAGAAATGTTGATTCAGCAGATTATTGCATACAAATTATTCATGAATAAATAGTAAATAAATATGCATTTTTTTAAATTATTAAATTGTATACTTGAATCAAATAGCATTAGATGACTTTAATGTGCTCATCTGCAACATTAGGTAAAATTAAATTGAAATTATCTGCAACAGGATTCAAAGGATTCTTTGCTGCTGACAATTATTGCCTTTTACACTTCACTTTGAACTTCTTAAATATTGAGGGGGAGGCTGCTTGAGGCTGAGGTATTTCAATTCAGAATTCAACAGTTTGCCTTGCGATCTACTTACCATTCACATAGGCCGAGAAATCCAAGTGCTGCTGCACATTGGTGGCTGCTGCAGCGGCGCTCTCATTGGTGTCGGATTCCTCGCTGCTGGCGTCACGTTTCATCAGTGTGAGTGACGGCGCCGCTGAGTGGATATGACGATGGCCGCTGGCTGTGTTCGCGGCAACGGAAATCGCATCATTTCCGGCCGTCTTGACGGGCTGAGCTGGGCTCGCGAGTAAAACGAGCAGCAGCAGCGGCAGCAGCAACTGCAACGGCGACAGCGAGAGCGACGTCTGCGTCGGCGTTAGCAACGGCCGCCGTTTGGGCATTGTGTGAGCGGGCATGGTGCAACCGCTGCCACTTCCGTCGACTGGCTGCCGGCTCAATTGAGTTTGAGTCCGTGCTGAGTTGAGCTGAGTTGAGTTGAGTTGAGTTGAGTTCTTTAAGTAATTGCAGGATAAGTGCAAGGAGCGAAGCGGTAAACGGAAACGGAAATAACGCGGCAGCAGCCAAGAGCGACGATGGCTGTGATTTAATGTATTATTGTTGTTGTTGTTGTTGTTGTTGCTGCTGCTGTTATTGGGCTCTTATTATTGTCAAACAGCCGCACACACTCACGCTCACACTCACTTGCACACTCACACACGCACACTCACACACTTTCACGCACTTCCACTCACTGTACTTGGCTTTGGATTCCCCGAGCGGCCATCAGGCGAAAACTTCGACCACAACAAACAACGCAAACAAAAACAAGAAAAACACGAAGAACAACAACAACAAAACAACAAAATATACAAGAATTCGGAATACGCAATTCACTAAGAACGTTCTCAAATACTTGATATGCTTGCGTGTGCGGATATGTGAGTTTGGACACAAACGGCTAAGCAGATTGCCGACGGTGGGCAGTTGACTGTTGGCGGTTGTCGGTTGGCGTGGGCCAATTTCAGACTGCGGATCGCAATCGACGCGTTTCGCACGCCGGCGTTAACGGCCAAATGAAGCAGCTATGGCGTTCAGAATACCAGACGCGACGTGTTGTTGCGCGGCCAACGTGCGAGGCGCTATTGAGCCAACCAAAGCGTTGGCCGTTCGCACAGAGCCAAGGATTCGTCGCTGGCACGATTCGTGTCTGGCGTGTCGGGCCACAGCCGAACGGCCGTTTAGTGAATGAAGCGTCCTCGGTTGATTTTGGCCCATTCGGCGCCTGCGCCTGCGCCGGCACCAATTCAAGCCATTCAACGTCAGACAATCCGATATGGATATCAGCAGCAGAACTGCGAACGCCAAATGTCCTGAACGCGCGACTAAGCGCGGGAAGTGGATATGGATGTGGCTATGGATGTGAATGTGGAGGTGGATGTGGATGTGAATGTGAATGTGGCTATGGAGCTGGAGATGGACGTCAACGTTGACGTTGTAGTTCATTTGCTTGCTACGTGCCGCTTTCGTCAGCAAAGCGCTGGCTGCAACCGCCGCCGTTTGGCCATTTGGCCATTTGACTGACCTTTTCACACGACCCGGCCGCACAAGTTAACAGTTGCCAGTTGCCAGTTGCCAGCTCCAACTCCAATTGCAGCTCCCCAAACACACAGTTGTCATCAACGGCCATCGATGCGAGCAGTTGGCGTTTTTAGCGTGTTTTGCTCGTTTTAATGTTGGCCAATTGATGGCCGTCGGCTACTTCAGCTGCCAGTTGCCATTCACCATTCACCATTTGCCATTTACCATTCAGCAGTTAGCAGTTAGCAGCCTCGGCTGGCAATTAAAATATTTGCAATTGGTTTTGGCTGCTAATTTGATTAGTCATCCCTGGCTTTCAAGATACGTTGTGCGTTCGCTGTTACGCTCCAATTCGATGTCTCCTTTCCGCTGGCCCGCCCGCTGGCAGAGCTCGCGCGCGCTTTCTCTGTTAACGCATCGCCGCACATAATCAACAAATCAACACGCCGCAAATATCCGTAAATATGTTGAGCAAACATTTGCCGCCAAAAATTGACAATTTTCGACAAAAAAAAAAGCAAAAAAGAAATAGAACGACCCCATACACACGCCGCCCCATGTCAACATAGCCAGCCACATACATAAAAACCTATATATATATGTACATATATATATATGCCTATTTACTGCAGTAGAGACATACATTCGCATATGCTTGACTATCTGATGTTGCTAGTACAGTGCTTAGTAGTTCAATATTAACAACTGCCACGTTTTATGCTTTCTCGTACGTGAAGAGATGGCTATATATAACTGAATAGATGCAAGTGTATCTGAAGAATAAGAGAAAGCCAAATTATGTCTTCAGGCAGTGCTGTCACTTAAGCCAGTAGATGCGAACAGCTTTTTTAGCTTGAAATAAAGTGACTTAAATAACTAATGAGCAACATTGAATTCCGAGCAAATCGACAGCTTTTTGTTCTTCATAGAATTTGAGCATTGCATTAAACTGATCTTATTAATGCCTTGAGCAGGCTGATTCAAAAATTCAATGCGAAAACGTAGCTACTAAAGTGATTACTTAATAACAATAAAATGATAATGTTCGACAGAGAACAGCCTATGAATTTTAATTTAAATTTAAATATTTTTATATATAATATAATATTTAATATAATATTTAATATTTAATTTGCTAAATAATAATGATAATATATATATATATATATATATATATATATATATATATATATATATATATATATATATATATATATATTTTTATTGATTTTATTTAAATAAATTTATATATTTTGCAGCTCATATAAATATTTTGTGACCCTCGAAGTAATTCCCAAACTGTTCTACAGGTGAGCCAATGTTTATTCCAATCTTCAAAGTACCTTAAAGTAATCATATTCTTAGATCTTCTTCTGCTTGTCCTTTCTCTTCTTTGTCATCTTTATCTGCTCAATTGCAACGTAGTCTGTCGCTTTCATATAAGTCTGCAGTCACAAGTAAACTCAGAAAAAGTCAGCTCTGGGGAATGCTGAGGCATCATTAATGTATTCTTTTCAGTCGGAAATTTTATAGAGATTCATAGTATTACTTTTATGTTTATTTATTTTATTTATTATTATTTATTTTATTTATTTATTAATTTTTATTTATTTAATTTATTTTTATTTATTTAATTTATTTTTATTTATTTATTTTTATTTTTTTTTTGAATTGGTTACAATCAAAGAGCCAAAAAGCCAAGTCACATCCAAGCTTAACAGTTGTCAAATATTGTCATTAAAACAAGTCGAGCTAGGCTTTTGCGTAATATTAGTGTTACGAATAATAAATTGCCATTCAAAATTTAATTCAAAAATCGCATTAACTAAATACAAATTAAAAATTAATTAATTAAACTAAAAATAATTTAAATAGTTTTAATTCCTTCTGTGTACAACAGAAGGTTAGGTCCTATATTATAATCTCTAATGTGTTGTTAAGTTACTACAATTGCAATGTATGGGTTCAACGCTTAAATAAATTTTATTAAAAAAAAAAAAAAAAAAAAAAAAACTAAATACAAATTAAAAATTGACGCTACTTTTTTAACAGACTTCGAATATGTATGTATACTATAAAGAATATTTGTATATGTCCTAATTAGCTAAATAGTCAGACATGTCGTAAAAATATGCATATTATTGCTGACTTAGATAGTCTACATATTTGCATGCCTAATTTAATTTCTTGCACAAGACATTCTTTTTTGTCTACAGAGCACATTCCTGGTAGTTAAAAAAAATGTATTCATTAAATTGCTGCTGGACTATTATCGGACTTAGCTGCACTTAGTAATCGTTTTTAGTTTTTATAATAATTTAATTTAATACATTTTTGCTTGTTTTTATTGGACTCTAAATTGTATTTTGTATAAGATCTGAAGCCGAAACTTATTCACTTTACATTTGATTTCACTAAGAAACCTAGACATTTTAATTTACAGGGTATTCCGCTTAGTTCTAATTGATATACAAATTTTAAATTAATTTAAAAGATATTTAATAGATCTCATAATTGGCAATCTAGTTAATCTTGTAAAATTGTAAATGTTGCAAATATTTTTGTAGTAGTCTAAGTAATAGCAACAGCTTACTTCAAAAGTTAGCCGGCGAGCCTAAAGGGCAGAACTTATGAAAGACGAAGTCCACAAACCGGTTACTATAATCCCTTATGACTTAATAAATAAACAGAGAGAGAAAAAAAAGAAATGTAAATGATGAAATTGCCTGAAAAGGTGAGGCCTATTTTCAGGCAATATGAGAAAATGTTATGTAGAAATTTTATAAAGACTAAAATCGTATATTAATAAATTATATTCTTCTTTTATAATAAAAATACTATTTTCTGTTTGCTTAAGAAATTTTAGCACAACTGCTATAGGATAGGCAGAAATAGTAAAATTTATATTATTTTATTATTATTTATTTAATTAGTGTTATTTGTTTTTATTATATTTTATTTTATTTATTTATATTTATATTTATTATTATTATTATTATTATTATTATTATTATTATTATTATTATTATTTTTTTTTTTTTTTTAATACTACGATTACTTATGATTCTTCTTGTTATAGAACATTCTTCTACAATTATGAGATATTTTATAGAATATATATATTTTTTTATTCGTATTGTCTTTTTTGGATAGTTGTTTTTGTGGTGAAAAAGTTTATTTTATTTTATTTAAACATGCTTTCTACTATCTAATTGGCAGCTTAACAAGTTGAACATGACTGTGTCTTTTTAGCCTCTAATAAGACTCATTCTTTTCCGTTCAAAATATGTAGCATACTTTTTCGCGCATCCAATTTACTTTCGTTTTAAATCTATATTTTTTCATTTGCAGAGTATTTCGTTGGGTAATAAGAGACAAAATTGAATTAAAAAATTATTATATGGAAAATTAAGAAATTTACATTTAAATATCCATAATATGGATGCCGTATGATAGAAATAACAAATTCTTGGATATACAAAGATTGTCTGAGATTGAACAAAAACAAATGTTAAATAGCCCCAAGTAGGAATATATTCGGCATTATAAAGAAAAGAAGAGTATGTATAGAGTTATATAGCCCTCAATCAGAGTTAAGATGTGTAATCTACAGCTAAATATAATTTTTCATTTCCATATTCTTTTGTCTGCAGGGTATTAACGCTTGATTGGGCGAAACAAAAAAAGAAATTCAGTTCAGTTATTCAATGTGTGTCAAGCCTATTTATGTGGCCCGCAGTGTAGACAGCTTGTTAGCGACAGCAACAACAACAACGACAACAACAACAGCTTCCACACGAACAGCAACGAGAATGAAGTGCTATTGATATTTATGTGAGCCCAGCAAGTTAATCTAATTAAAGTTGGCAACTTATTTGCGGCACGTTGTAGCGAAGCGCCTAAGTTTTTGTTGCAGTCGATTGTTATTGTTGATGTTGCTGTTGTTTTTATTGTTATTTGGTAATATTTTGTTCGCTATGTCGTTGTCGTTGTCGTTGTTGTTGTTGTGTGGTGTTGATGGCAGGTCTCGTATTCATTATCGCATTACACATTATTATTATGAAGTCCTTCTGTTCCGCGCGTTGCTTCTCCCTCTATTGCTCTTATTGCTCTTACATTCTTGTTTTGATTGCCTTCATTGGCATCTCATGATATAATCATGACGCCAGCCAGCGTGAGGTCAGCCGTAATGCGCTTAGAGCAGTAATTATTCCTATGGCACTCGGTCAGCTAATTGACTGCTGTTGTCTTCCTCACATTATTTTTGTTCTCTGATTGTTGCTGTTGCTCTGGCTTTGCGCCTTCGTCTTGTTGCTCTTCTTTTTTTTATTTGTTTTGGCGCATTATGGTAGTGCAGTGGCTGCCGGATGCAATTGCGAATCCGGATATGAATTGTTGCCCAATAACGGGCTGTCGCTGATTGAGCCAACTGTAAGTGGAGCCGGAGCTAATTGGACGTGCAACTGAGATCCCATTCTGAATGCGAAAAGGCTCGGCGGGTGGCCCTCTGATGAGTGCATTCACTTTGCAGTTCACCAGAGCGAAAACCTTGTCCAGCTGTCCGCTAATTAGCCAATCATGCATTTTTCAATCTAACAGAGTCCGAGAAAGAGAGAGAGAGAGAGAGAGAGAGAGTGAGAGAGGGGGCGTAGCGCAGTTCACTTCACTTGCGGCCAAACTCAATTTGCGGGCACATACGAACACGGATTTACAACGACAACAACAATTCAGGCCATTATTAGTTCAATAGGCGATTGGCAACATCCTTGGAGCGTTCTTTGTAAGCATCAGGTTGCAGCACAGCATTGCTGTGTGTCCGAGTGGCAGCTGTGGGTGGCTGGCCAGCCGCGCATCGAACCACAGACAAAGAGACTGCAAAAGGTAACAAGTGAACAATCAATGTGATTTTTGTTCTCCCTTTTCTCCCTCCGCTTTTGTTGTGTCTTTCAGCTGGGGAATAAACGTGGCCAGAACGGAGTTGCTTGAGCAAATAAGACAATACACATTTAAGTATGCATTGAAAAATACCATTATATTTTGTTTTCCATTGATAGAGCAGAGAGCGAGATGGAGAGGCAGAGAGAAAGGGAGAGAGGCATTTATAATCTTCTTATAGGCAAATGAGGGAAATGAGACAAAGATGGAGAGAGAGCGAGAGAGAGAGAGAGAGAGAGACTTAGCGAGTGAGAGTGGTTGTTTGAGAGAGTGAGATAGAGAGACAAAGAAAAACAGAGAGAGAGAGTGAAAGAGAGAGAGAGAGAGAGTCAAAGAGAGAGAGAAAAAGACCTTATCTAATAACAAAGCAAACCAAACTGGAATTTGAGTTAATTGTATAAAATACAATACTAATTTGTGATGTTAGTGGTATGAAGAATTTATTTTAGATTTATAATATTTATCAGTTTATGACTTATAAACGCAAATTTATATTTAGTTTCTAAAAAGAAAATTCAATGTTTTTTTCAGGATTTTTTATTGGTAAACATTTTCCCTAAGTGCTTTTTTTTAACACACAAATAATTAAAACATTATTTTTAGATATTTCTAATTTTTTGCCAAACAAATTATCACTAAATCTTAAGAGTGAGGTTTGGTTCTAATGCTATGTACATAAATATATTGTTAAAGTACTAAATCTGACTGTACCGCTTCTTCACTTGTTAAACCAAATAAAAAAAAAATAAATAAATAAAAAAAAAAATCTTAAAAGTCGTCCCCTTATAGTCTTCAATTTATATTATAAACAATTTTTGTTTCTTTTTTTAATCAAATCACATTGTTAGATTTGGCAACATAGTGAATAGACTTTTACATCAGAATATTTTTATCAAAATAATAACTCTGTTCATTGCTAAGCTCAGGCATTTATACAAGCAAACTTACAAAGCTAAAAATGCAAAAATACATATACGCATATACATAAATACACTTTGAAATATAAGACGGATTAAAATATACATACGAAAATATATATATTCATATCGTCACACACACATCAATTCACATGCCTTTAAGCTGATCATCAATCGAAATAAATTAAAATATTTATTTTTGCTTTATACATTGCCACGCAGCGCCTCACACAGGAATGTCTGATTGCATTTGCTGCTCTTTCTAACCAGAAGTCTTTGCACGCTTTATCCTGCACTAATCTTCAAGCTGTGCTCTAACTGGGCACATTTTGTCTCATTGTTGCTGCTCTTAGCTCCTATGTTGTCACAGTCTCTTTTCCAAGCAGCCTTGTCTTTGCACATGCATTCCATTATGCTGTCTACTTTGAAAGCACAGAGAGTCTTTACTACTGGCTCTACCAACAGTAAATCCAGCTACACAGAGCACTCATTCATATAGAAGCTATACTGCATTTATAGCATATAGCCATCGCCTCTTCAATGCTCTTGGGGGATAATTACCAATATTCATCTCTCGCAGCTCTTATTTCACCTAAAAAGCTATATCTATTTATATGTCGATTTGATTACTTTGTATTTGATCAGCAACACATTCGCGCTGTGCTCTCTTGCAGAATAAGAATTACAATTTCGAGTCGCATCTATTCGTCCACTGACAATCATGGCGACCCTCTCAGCATGACTAACTAGCCATCTCGCTCTCGCTCACGAATAGCTGTGACTACGTGCAGCAATAGCTATTTCTGTTGCTCCATCTCTTTCGCTCTTGCTTGGTGTAGCGAATGTAAGCTTGATATGAGAAGCGCGCACTTACTGGGATAACGTTTCTGCAGCCTCACACCAATACTAATGCAAGAATAGAAGCCAATAAGAATGAGGAGACGGACAATATACTTTTATACACTCTAACATACAGAAAAACAATTAGTCAAACTAAATGAAATAAAGGTTACTCTACTTTGGTATAAACAATGAAAAAATAAAAATAAAGTAAATAAATAAATAAAAATATAATTAATATTAATATTTAATAATATTTTCAATGCATTTATTTTTGCCGTATGAAGACTTTATTGGAGCCAAAGACAACCTATTTTATATATTTAAGTAATATATGTATATATAATAATTATTATAATATTATAATATATAAATAATTTTAATAATATAATATAATATTTTTATATACCTTTTAAAGTTTTTACTTGATTCCATTACATATGTTTTAATTACTTTATTACTTTTTTAATATAGAAAATTTTATTGTTATAATTTTATTATTATTTTTTATTATTTATTATGCATTCTTTGTATCTTGAATATTTCATTTGACAGATTGAATGAATCTTAATACTTCCCTTTAGATTTATTAAACATTAAAGTTCACTGGATATTGAAATGAAGGTAAATGCTCCAACATTTAAGTCAATAATTTGAAAGAGTTTTCAGCAGCAATCGTTGGACGGATGCATCAGCAGCAATCGTTGGGATTATAAGAGCCGAGAAACGTTTTGCATGCAGTGCAGTAGTGGTTCGTGTTGCGGCAGCTATCCACCAAATAGGGATACAGACAGGCGCAGCAGCACCACCTGATTAAAAGGCATGAATGAAATGCATGAGGTTCGATTCACGCATTCGATGCGATGCGATGCGATTCACGAACATACCCAATGGAGCACAGCCAGAGTGCCCAGCAGTGGGTGCGTGTGCTAGGAGTGCAGCGGATCTGGGTGCGCCCCTCCCGGCCGCAGGCGGGGCACACAATCACACAGGCATTGGCGCCCAGGCGGGGCTGTGGCGGCAGTGCAAAGACGCCTGACAAAGGGCACTAGATCAGATCACTCTACTCCAATTGGGCTGCAGCCAAGCAAGCTACTTACTGTGCATCTGCTGCAGGCGAGCGCGTTCCCTGCGCTGTTCCTGCGGCCGTGCTACGACCGGCACCTCGCCCTCCTCCAGTTGCAGCTGTTGAGGTGGCAGCTGTGAGCAGTGGGCGACAGCCACGCGTGGCTGCTCCAGCTGCCGTTGACTGCGCAGCAAAGCAGGTGCAATAACACTGCAGTGACGATCAGCACTGCTCGCCTGGCTAGACGTGGAGCCCACTCCCTGATCCACAGCCGAGATTGCCAGGCGTAGCGTCGATGAATTGGCCATGGCATCATCGTACGTCGGTGGCTGTGTCGTGTCCGGCACACAGCTCTCCCGCGATGGTCCCATCAGCGAGCGGGCACGCCAGACTGGCTGGCTAGGGTCTTGGCCCTGGTAGAGCATGCGGTGCTTTTCCTCGGCCATGTTCGGTTCGGCTACTGCCGGCCGTTTAGCTGCGCACAAATGGAACGCACTGCTTTTATTGCAGCATTAGTTGCTGCCGCTGGCCGATAGCAGAACAGCTGTCGATAAGAGGGGCGACACGTCATGCATGTGGATGGGATTCAATTGTTGTTACAATTGCTATGACGCCAGCTAATTGAGACTGAGTGGGCTTACCTGGCCCTGGTCTTACCTGCCTCAGCTTGGCACGTCCGCATCCGTTCGTCGTCACACGTTCACGTTACGTATGCGCCCCATCAACCGGACCAGTGAATATTGTCAGCATCCGTTTAATTTCCGGCTCATAACTTTTGCAATATGTTGCTCGACGCTGGCCATTCGGCATTCCTATTTGCTTGACCCTTGACATACGTCTGTCTGCCATGCCAGGCCATGCCACGCCACGCCACTTCACGGCGACTGCTCTAGGGTTGCAGTCTCATCAACCAAATCAATTTCGTGTACATACATTATTCAGCTGGAACAAATTGTGCAACGACGCAGCGCTAAGTTCTTACAACGAACTCTAATCACAATCATTGGCAATTAATTAACATCAATCGAGTGGACAAAGTTCGCGCCAATTCGCAATTGCAATTAGCATGCTGGTCAAGGGCACTTAATTTAATGACATTTTATATGTAATTAATTGATTTTTTTTATATTTAATTTGATTTTTTATTGTGTAGCATAGCTTAGCTAGATGCTTAGAGAGAGAGAGAGGGAGAAAATATTAAAGGAAAAATTTAAGCATAAATAAAATTAAATTTATTATTATTTTTTTTACCTTAAATAATTTATATATTTATTATATAATTTACTTAATTTACTTAATATAATTTATTATATTTATATATTTATTATAAATTATTTTTTAAACTTATTTGAATTCGTTGATCATTCCACTTTCAACAAAAATTATAGACTATATTCAACAAATTAATCGAGAGACCAGATTCGGTGCTTTATCTAGCGACCTCTACTAGAGAGCCTTGGATGATCAGATGCTGCTTTGCCCAAAACGACGCTCTTTAGCCATAGTGAGAGACTATTTCAATATTGAGATGAAATGAATGAAAATGAAACGTGTGCCTGAGTAAATGTGAGGGGTATACATATGTATGTACATATGTGCTTCAGTCTTCTTCTGTGGCTGAGTGCTCAGAGCGAGTTATGCTAGACTCTGAGTAGAGCTTGTAGTGAAATGTTTATTTTTTTTTTTCTATTTTTTATTAAGTGTCTCCCAGTGAAACATTGTAATTTGTTGCCTGTCAGCCAGTCTCAGCATCACTGACATGCCTGAGCAACGTAGTGATGTATTAAGTATACTAAATATGTTAATTTATTTATCAGACTGAAAGTATTTTAATAGCTGCATATTTATTAATTCGCTTACAGCAATATGATTAAAATCTATTTAATATTATTCAATAAATTGATATTTATATTTATTTATATATTTATATACATATTTTATTTAATAAATTTCTAATATTTTTTCTTTATCATTTTATTAAAAAATTTATTTATAATATTTATTTATTTTTTTCAATTATTATTTTTTAATTAATTGTAATTTATTTGATTATTTATTCATTAAAGATAAAGCTAATGATATGCATGTCTTTTCAATGCTTTGCTATATATGTACATATGCAAAAAGAGTTTGCCATCCCTCGTCTGGAGCGCAGCTTCAACTGTCTCTGTTGCAGCAGTTGCAGTCAGTGCGCGGCCATGTGGCATGGTTTGCTTTTTGGCTTTCGTGTTTATGTTTCGGTAAAGTTTTTCAATCTGTTTTGCGGGTCTCGGCACATGAACACTTCTAAGTGCCAGCAGAGACTGGCAGAGGGATGCAGCTACAAAAAAGACAAAAAAGAGACAGAGAGAGAGGGAGCGAGAGGGAGAGAGAGAGAGCAACTAACTGCTCAACTTGGCAACTGATTGAAGTTTCGCAGCCAGATTGCATTTAATCAACTTTAGCAACTCGTTTGCTGATTACTTTTGACGCATTTATGGAAATTTATGCATTTGCAAATTAAATAGGTAGAAACAGACACAGAAATGTATATAAATATCTAATTTGCATGAGTATTTTGTATGACGACGCCTCGATCCCATCATATCTATAGCCCCACTTATCCTCTGCATATATGTTTCTTTCATTTTTTTTATACATATTTTCATATTTTCATATGCCCCCCGATGGCAATTGGGACATGCCTTTTTATTTCTCACTCGGCTTTGCATAAATTTCAAGTCCATTTGAAATTCATTTCTCGCTTTGATGTTTGCTTTATTGCATTCCGTTCGTCTCTCATTCTACTCTGCCTGACTCTAAAAACTAAAACAAAAATAAATAATGGAAACTAAAGTCTTATCGATAACTGTGGCTATTCGCATTGCGAAGGGCATGCGGCCGGCATAGCCGAGACGTCACTTGAGAACATATTTCGATATCTTCTGAACAGTTGCCAAAGTGGTTTTCGCCTCGAATGTCACGACACAGTAATAAGATGGAAATGCTTTTTTCACTCTCCACAACAAGCGAATGTCGAGTAAGTCGAGCTAAGCAGAGTAAACAATTCATCGCATATTCCGTAAGGCAAACTGATTTCCCATCAATAATCAATATCAATATTTGACTTAACAATCAAAATGATTTAAGTGTGAAACGCTGAGAGTTGCCAAAGTAAAGGTATTTGCACTACTTTTGCAAATTTTCAATTAGTACAGAGGCAAGTCGAGCATAACTGACTGCCGAATACTCGCTTACAGATAAATTGCGAATAGAAGCTCATCTTTGAGGAAACTCTCTGAATTCAGATGTAGAATCAATTAAGTGTAGTTGAGTTTGCTTAAACAATCTAGAAGACAATGTGTCTGATCCTTTACAAGTCGATTGTTATATCTAGCTGAACAGCGTTTCGATTGTGATCTACATACAGCAAAAGCTCATTTATTCTAGATATAGTTTAGACTTTGATATCAAGTCTTGTTTCATGTAATACAGAAATATTCAAGTTTTTCAGAATAAATAAATAAATTTTTATTTATCTATTTCCATCAATTGCCGAGCATTGCATAGTCAGTTACGCCCTCATTTATCAGTGTAAATTGCAAATTTCTGCAGTCTTTTCTTTCATTCCACGCCATGCTATTTATTGATCACTGCGGTTTGGTAGAAGTATGTAAACAATAATTTGTTTAAGTGCAATTAACGCAAAAAGGATTTCGCTTGCGGAAGTGAGCGAGACGACGAGCCAAAGCAACCAGCAGAAGCAACCACACAGAAAACACAAACAGATATGCAAAACTGTTTAAGTATTTGCGGCTTGTTGAAATTAAACAAAATTTGTTTTTAGGAAAGTGGAAGAAGCAGAAGAGCAACAATGAGAACAACTGTGAAAATAAAACCAAAGCACGCGGCTTTATCAAATACTTTGTATATCCATCAGCAACACATATGTGCGTATTAACATTGATATAAAAAGCTGTTCAGCTCAGCTGTGTTAGTCAGATTTCGCTTAGATAATTTATTTATAATAATAACATGTTCATGTGTGCTTGTTAAATATATATATATTTAAATATATATTTATATATCTTAATATATATTTTCATATTAATAAAATGTTCAAAGTGTGATTATTAAATATTGCTAATGTCAGATTCCTTTAACAAGAGCTGCTCCTTCCTTACATCGCCATGCTATGTTATTAACAGTATTATGCGCTGTTAATAACATAACTCCCACACCAGTTCTCCTATATATTAAAATATGTATAATTTAATAATTTAGATATATTTTCATAATAATAAAATGTTCAGTGTGTTTATTAAATATATATATTTAAATATATCTTTATAAAATATACCAAAAATCTTACAGTTAATTTTCAATATTGCATATTTATTTTATAAACATTTTTAGATTTTAAATACATACTTATTTATTTATGTATTATTAATTTTTATATATATATTTGTTTATTTATTTATTATTAAATTTTATATACTTATTTATTTATTTATTTATTATTAAATTTTATATACTTATTTATTTTTTTATTTGTTTATTACTAAATTTTTTATAATTAGTTATAGGATATTTGTAAATTAATGTTTTCAAATTGACTACAACAATTTTGCTATTTGTCTGAAAAATAGCCCATAGAGTGCCGTTATTCCAAACATGCCACAATTAGTATTTGATACATGCTTGATCTACAATAGCTAGAGCAAAAGTTATGCAACAATGTATGTATGTGTGTGTGCTAAAATAAACCCATTTATACATGCATATGCGCATGCATATACATGCTGCGCTTTGGCTTACTCATGGCATTGCTATCAAAAAATAATTGTTGGCTAACTTTTGTTCTCGATGGACTTTCTAAATCAATATTGAGAGCCTGAAATTTGTGTGCTGAAATGAGTATTGAAATGTAGAGAATATTTAATATATATTTTTATCAAATTTAGGTTTATCTGCATTAATTTATATTCTTTTTGGCATACAGAAATATATTTTTATATGGTCAAAGATTCAAGAGATTGCTGCGATCATGTAGACCAAGAGGCATAGCTCGAAGCCTTGATACATAATTTATGTATTTACTTAACAGGCTATGCCACGCCTCCTCTCGCCAATTACATATATTGCCAGCAAACTATTATAATTTAATTTTCCATTTTTCATGGCACAAGAAATTTTCGAATGCTGCTTAAGGATGGAAGGATGTATTTAGTATAAACTTATTACATATATACTATATACAGGTTTGTTATATTCAGTTGATCGATCCATATAGTTATTTTTTTAAATAAATGATAAACACAATTTATTTATATTTTATTTTTAGCAGGTTAGCCTCAGTTAGATTAAAGGTCTTCTGTTTTATAAAACAGAGACAAAAAATTAAAATAAAAATAAATAAATAAATAATAATAATAAATCATAAAGTGTCATTCAGCTATAACGCAATTTCTCTTGATTTGTCATATACTATAAACAAATAAATAACAATAAATTTCTTGCAATTATTGCTGGAATTTTCTGCATAAATATTTTGAGTATGAAATTTGAAGGTTCTGCTAAATCACTTGCTTAATTATGCCAAGATTTGAATTTGAAAATAGCTAAACTGATTTTCAAATCACAAACGTGCGCCAAGGCTGTGAAATGCGACGCTCCCAGCGGCTGGCTTGTTAATTTGCTAAAAAAAAAAAAAAAAAATTGTGGCTGTACTTGTGTGTGTATGTGTGTGTGCTGGCTGTGTACGTGAACGGAAGTAAGCACTAAAATAAGTAAATAAAAGTAAAGCGTGGCTGGGGGAAAAAAGTAAAGTAAATGTTCGTTCGTTCGTTCGTGTAAAATAGTTAAAGTTATGAGTCAAAGGAGCGAAGAAGCAAAAAGCGACTTAGACACACACACACACGCACACACACACACACAGACCCAGACACTTGAAGTGCACAGAGTACAACAGTGTGTGTGTGTGTAAGTGTGAGTAATTCACATTTCAAGCACGTTTCGCTTTTATGCTCTTAAATGGCGAGTGTATCTGTGCGATGCCTTACGCGTCTGCCCTCCCTCTCTCCTTCACTCTCTCTCTCTCGCTCGCGCTGCTCTCATCGCCCCCTTCGTGCTGTGGCAAAACGATAATTTTGTTGATGATGCTATGATTATAAGTTTTAGTCCAAGACCCAAGTCGAACAATGGGCGACCGTCACCACCGCAATCAAGGGTTCAACTAGCGACGTTTACATGTGCGTCAGATTCTGCTGCTGCTCCTGCTCCTGCTGCTTCTTCAACTTCTCGCATGTCTCTTGCTCGCAATAGTATCTGTATCTATTTCTAAGTAAATTACACACTCACACACACACACACACATAAAGCAATACGAGAGCTACAGGCTAGAGACGGTCGAGCTATGGAGAATGTTGTGGAGCCGGGGTCGCATCCTTTTCGCGTGAATGACCCACATAAATAGCCGCGTGCTGAAATCGGTCGTTTTGCTCGCTCCAACTGTTGGTTTTATGGACACGTAGCAAACAAAGAGTTGTTCCGTAACCGAAAAAAAAAACCAGAAAGGAAGAAAGCTGAAAATATTTGGGAAAGGAAAAGAAAACTCTATTCAACTGGATTCCACGGCTCCCGCCACTGATCACACTGCACGGCGTGTAGTATTTTTCATTATAAATTCGAATTGATTTCGCCACACTCTATCTCTCTTTCTCTCTCTCTCTCTCTCTCAGTCGTTCTCTATATAATTTCTCCTTTTTTTATACTTTTTTTTTCAATTTTCTTTCATTTAAGGTTACATTTCCGTATTTTCATTGTCTGGCTTCCACTTGTTTCGTGCTGTGTCAGTGAAATACGCTGAATACGTTCTGATATTACAGCCAGCACTCAATCACAGTGGGCAAGAACACAATTAAGCATATGTACATACATCTAGCATAACAGTTCTTATACGCTGTGTGTGTGTGGGTGTGTGTCTGTGTGTGGAAATGGTCCATAAGAGTATTAAATGGCTTAAACATTCGTAAAAAATAGAATGCAAATTAAATTAAAGTAAAATTAAAACTATCTTAAAATTAATTATAATTAATATTAAATTTATATTAAATTTAAATTAAATAAATATTAAATAAAAATTAAATTTAAATTAATTTTAATTAATTTAATTTAATTAAATTAACCTTAAATTAATTTAAATTAAATTAAATTAAGTGAAAATTAAATTTAAATTTAAATTTAATTAATTAACAATTAAATAAAAATTAAATATAAAATAATTAAAATGAAATTAATATTAAATTAAAATTAAATTAATATTCAACCTATATTTAATTATAAATATATTTAAATAAATTTAATTTTAAATCATATTAAAATTAATTACATTAAAATTAAAATAAAATTTAAATTGTATTAAAACAAATTGTATATTAAATTAAAATTAAATTAAGGTTAGACTAAAATTAAACTAAAATGAAATTAAAACTAAATTAAAACAAAATTAAAATTATATTAAAATAAAATTTATATTAAATTAAAATTATATTAAAGTTAAACTAAAACTAAATTAAAATTGAATTAATTCATATTATCATCTTGGTTTTTAGTTCATGCTGTTGATTGTTGCCTAAAACTGATTCAAGAGTTATCAGTAGAGACAGTATTGGGTCCAGCATGTATAAAATCACATAAGATGACAATTATTAATTAAATAATTGAAGCTTGTTAAAAATTATGCCTTTCAAATGAAAGTTAGTTTTTATTTAAGCAACGTTTATAACAAAAAATATTTTAATCTTTTTGTAATTTTTATAGAGAAAATAGAGTATATTAATAAAGAAAACCAGAAGGATAATTGAATATATTACATATAATATGTAAATAATTAAATATAATATATAATTGCATGCCAGCACGAAGCTCAAAAACACCCAGTGAACTCAGCAACACATGCAATAATCATTCCTTTGCCCAAAATTCAATTCATTACTAATGCATCACTCACTTGTAATGCGAAAGGAACAATATTTTAGAATGCAAACTTAAAATGCGAGCACGCTAACCTCTCTCTCTCTCTCTCTCACTATCTCCCTCTCTCTCTCCCTCTCTGCATGCCACATTTAGTTCCTCTTCGATTTGGGTCAATATTGCGTATGCGTAATTTTTTGTAATACTCCCAAAAAAAAAAATTGTTTATTTATTGCACACATACGCATCGTCAGCGTCTGGTCTGCTCGTACTGCTGGCCGCACTATAAATTTCAAACATGACACGACCATGTTCACTGTTTGGGTTGCTGATTTATTTTTGAACTAATAAAGAGACAACGGCTGTGCCTTGCGTCTCTGCAATGTCTCTGCAATATCGTTAAGTGGGTGGTCTGACGGCGACCATGGGCCAGCAGACAGCAGACAGCGTCCAGCGACTGCGATTGGCTGGCGCACAAATTATGGCCAGACTTAGGCATTGAACATGCTCGAAAGTCGAATGATTTGACATGCGGGACAAGTCAATTCATACATGTTTGACTACCACATGGGCCTGCACAATTCGCAGACGATATAAAGTTGCTCTTAAAATAAGTTCACTGTTAAATTTCATTGTCCTAAAGGGAGAGAGCTCAGTGTGGAGTGATGGACAAGTCTATCATGTATTCGAGGGCTGAGCGTGAGCCGTGAGGCTGTTTGAGACTGAAGCCTGAGGCGGACGCTGGAACTGAGGCTTGATGCATGAGTTTGAGGCTCAGCCTGAGGCCTGAGTCTGAGACTGAGTCTGCCGCCTGAGTATAGTGCCTGAGGTCTGAGTCTGGGGCCTTGTCTGAGACTGAGTCTGAGTGCTGGGACTGAGTTTGAGACTAAGTCTGAGCCTAAGCCTAAAGCTGAGCCATAAGCCTACTGAGACTGAGGTTTAAGACTAAGGGTTGAGTCTGAGATTGAGTCTGAAGGCTGAGTCTGAGGCTGACTCTGTAGCCTGAGACTGGCGCTGAGACTCAGTCTGAAGCTGACGCTGAGACTGAGTCTGAGGCTGACTCTGAGATTGAGTTTAATAGCCTGAGACTGAGTTTGAAGCATGAGTCTGAGGCCTGAGTCTGAATCTGAAGCCTGAGGCTGACGCTGGGACTAAAGTTCAGCCTTAGGCCTGAATATGAGACTGAGACCTATGTCTGAGGCTTGAGTCTGCGACCTATGTCTGAGGCCTGAGTCTTAGGCTGAGTCTAAAGTCGGAGTCTGAGCTCACTCACACGCATAAGCACGAGCTCTGCTGACTGCGCAGTTGACGCAGCGACTGCGCTAGGGCTGCAATATGGGCTATATTATGAGAAACTCTTATAGGTTCTCTTTCAGTTCGACATTTTTATGCAATTACTGGAAGAATAATTGACTAAAGTTAACTTTGAATAAATAATATCTTTCTCGAGTTTTCAAATTGTTCGTTAGCTATTTCTGTCCTTAATTTCTACTTGACATTGCGGTTGAGTTGCCAACACTGCTGAAATGTTAAATTTCAATGGTTTCAGATATTCCATTATATACTGACATTATTGTTATATTTTATATTCTTGACAGCGTGCTCAAATTCGAATAATGATTTAGTAATTTAAAATTATTTCGTACTCGACTGGCTTAAGCTGCAGTTGTTGCTGCTGCTGCTGCTGCTGTTGTGCTCTTGTTGTTCTATGTTGGCTTTCACTCTGCTGCTGCTGTTGGCAGTTGTATTAACTGTTTACTGTTAGGATTTGGCATACTCATGACCCGTGCCACCCAGGCCGACCCGGCCACCCAGCAGGCCATCCATGCCACACCTCTCTCTGGCACGCTCAGTCCGTGTCGAGACAATGTGCAAAATGTTTACACTGCACTTGGACGGCAGCTTGTTGTACTGTCACCGAAGTTGTTAACTGTCAGCTCCGGCATTAATATTTCAATTTCGTAGCCCTTTACATGAACCGAACACCGAGAGCGAGAGAGAGGGAGTGCATGCTGTGCTTCTGTTGATGCAGCGTCCGCAATGACTGCCAACGTTTGTTGCAATCAAGGCATCAATGTCAACAGAACACTTGATGCCAAAAATGAAGATGCTTGTTGTTGGCTGATGGCTGCTTGCAGCTTGCTGCTTGCTGCTTACTACTTGCTGCATGTTGCATGCTACAAGCGACATGCTGCCTACTGCATGCAGACTGACGTTTCTGCCACGACAAAATTAATTTTACGTTTTCGGTGAAAGCTAAAAAACTTGACAAGCTACGCTTAACTTTTCGCTCAAGTTTCATTGCAGCGGCTGGCGGTACTTGTATGTGTGTCTCGGTCTTTGTGTGTGTGTGTAGACTGTATCTGCTATGTGGGTGTATAAATTGATGTGTGTGCGTGTCGGTGTCTGGCTTGCGAGTGCGTGTGTTTAGGTTTCTGTTAAGCACCACGCTCTTGTTTGTTTTTTCAAAAGTCTACGCTAATGTTGTTTTTGTTGATTTTGCTCTTCCATTACACTGTTTAACAAAATTAAATAGAACTCAAAAAATGCTACGTGACTGTGCAAGGCTTATATTAGTTAAAGCTCAAAGTTCAATTCAAATTTTACTTTATTTTTGTCTTCGCTCATATTTATAATTCCGTAATTTATAATCAATATTTCTCTTATCTCAAATCCCTGGCCACGCAGTGTTTTTATGCGTTTTGCATTTATTGTCTAAGCCTGGCGAATTATGAAAAATACGTTCATCGAGCAGCTGCCAAATGGAATTGAAGACACGCAGCACAACTTAAATGGGAAATTTATTTAAATTTTGCTAAAGATATCTTCTATTATTTTAAAAATAAAACAAGTTTGGGTTTTTTTTTAATATATATATATTTTGTTTTGTTTTTTTGTTGCTTTTGCTTTCGACATATGCAATATGTGTACGCTAAGGATTTAAAACTTAATGCTTATATATGGATGGAATGACGTAACACCAGTTGGTTTGCTTCGTTTGCTAAATAATTCATCGTAATGGTTTAGCAGAGCATTCAAAGTTTTACAAAAATATAACTAAACTATAACATTTAAGAGCTATTATCAAATTTCGAACAATAATCGCGAGAAATATCAGAGAATAATCATAGTAATAATATTAAAAATAAAAAAAAAAAAGTGTTTTTGTTTGCTATCAGATACAATTGTGTCTTAAGTGTAGGAAATTTTGGAATAATAATATAACTGTAATGTATTTTATTTATTATTATTATAATCGTTATCAGTCAATGAGTGCGCATGCCATAATCTAATAGCACTGTCAAACAAAAATATAAATAAATATATAATATATATGAATATATATATATAAATCGTGTATAATTACTAGTCGAGAAATAATTCTTTAGATATAGAATTATATATGCATATATATAAATTTAAGAAAAATATTATTATAATTTTTTTTTTTCTTTTGAGTGTCTCTTCTACTTTTTTCGAGTTGCAAATATATATGACAAAAAAAAAAATATTATAGTTCGGGCAGGCTTCTCATCAGGCTAGACAGAAGAGCTTCTTCCAGAAAGGCGGCGTGGGCGGCAATGTTGTGGGCACCAAGCCCTCCCAAATGGCTGTATCAAAGACGTCTTTGACTTTATCCTGCAGAAGAAAGAAGAATACAAAGATTTAGAAATGATTAAATTTAATGAAATAAAAAAATAAGTATGGCCTACAATAAATTGATAAACAAAATAATACAGAATTTTTTTATAAACAAAAAAATATATATTAAAAAAAAATATATGTTCTACAATACTTGGAAAATTGTGAAACTTAATTAAATAATAACTAATAACTTAACTCAAAATCATTAAAATATTTTTTTTTACATTTTATATATGTTTATAAATAATTTTTTGTACTCAGCAAAAACTAATATTTTAAATGAATAATCGTTTCAATAGCTTAACTTTATCAAAGATTTATATGATTTATATTTTAGTGATATTTATATGTGTATTGACATTTTGATCAGCTATTCCGTTTTCGTTCTCTTTTTACATGTCTGTTCGTTCCCATGACGCGTCACGACGCTTCAGCGGCTTGATCATGTTGAGTCACCTCTCTTAGTTTAAGCAAATGCTCGTGTCGACATCGACTGCATATGCATAATAGTAGAGGTGAGATCACGACAATTATTGTTGACTGCTCGCGTTTAGCACAAATTGTGCTCTACACGAGTCGAAAGCATCTAGATGAATCAAAAATGATCTAAAAATGCAATTGCACTGAATGATGCATAGCATTCCACCAAAATGATCGAAATGAGTCTAAAGTGATCTAAAACTGCTAGTGCACTGTAATGATGCATAATATTGTACCGAAATAAGCTAAACGAGTTTATAATGATCTAAAACGTCTAGCGCACAGAATCCAAAGTGATCTAAAACGCAACAGCGCTGCAAGGATCTAAATGCGTATGAAATGATCTAAAACTGCAACGGCAATGATCTTAATGTCTCTAAAATGATCTAAAAATGCAGCTGCACTATAATTAAAATATGTTAAAAAATATATAATAAATTAAATATTTATTTAAAAGAAAAAATATATTTATTTGCAATTTCTAATAGTATTACGTATACGCAATAAAAATCATATCTCAAAAATGGCTAGTGAACTGAATCTAAAATGTTCTAAAAATGCAACTGCAATGCTCTTAATGTCTCAAAAAATGATCTAAAAATACAACAGCAATGTAATGAGTCTAAAATGATCTAAAACTGCAACTGCAATGATCTAATTGTCTCTAAAAATGATCTAAAAATGCAACTGCAATGCTCTTAATGTCTCTAAAACGATCTCAGAATGCAGCTGCACTATAATTACAATATATAATAAATTAAATATTTACTTGAAAGAAAATATTTATATATTTACAATTTCTAGTAGTATTACGTATACGCAATAAAAATTATATTATTGCAAAATTCTACATACACTTTACATGCAAGTCTACAAAATGTCCAATTAAAATTATATTTTTGTTGCGCTTATTTAAAAATGTAAAAAAGAATTTCGCACTGGGCGACAGCGCAATTGCTGTCTCTACTTCGTTTTTTTTTTTTTTGTGCAGCAGCAATGCGAGTAAATTTCCCTTGCGTGCTCGGAGCCAGCATTGGCGGCTTCGTGGGGAGCACATAAAGGTGCGAGTGCAATGCACGGCCAATATAAAAAGGTGGCATCCACTCGAAGGAAGTGGTGTGTCGGCAATGGCAACACGGCAACGGGAACAGCAACAGCAACGGGAACAGCAACGGGAACAGCGAAAGCGGCAGCAAAGCTTGAGCCAGCAGAGCCCAGACAGTTGTTACTTTTGCAGTAACCAGCACGAACACCGCACAATTATGATTATTGTGTATATCTGTATGTGTGTGTGTGTGTGTGTGTGTGTGTGTGTGTGTGTGTGTGTCTGCTTGTGGCTATGCGAAGCAAAGTGTGGCACATTACCTCAAAGGCAAACGTCAGCATTCAGCAGAATTTTACGTTTTTAAGTGTTTGCATACAGACAGCGACAGCCCAAAGGATTTGCTGAATGTAAATTGTTGTTGTTGCTGTTGTTGCCTTAGCTGGCTGCAGTTGCTAGTGTTTTAGCGTTTTTTAGCCGTTGCTGGTGCAATGACTTCACAGGGCACAGTGCGCGCTGCTGTCTGCTGCTGTTGCTTTAATTAATATGATGGCGGGCGAGAAATTCTTGGCCCAACGGCATCAACAACGTCCACAACGTCCAAAGGCCATCTAAACATTTCATGTGAACTCACCTGTGTGGCTGAGGAAGTCTCGATGTATTTGGCACCAATTGTTGTTGCCAAATCCCAGGCGTCTGCATATGAAATTGGTTTCTCGCCATTTGTCTGCTCATCCATGGGAAAGCGGCACGCCCGAAGCACATATGAAATCAAATAAGAATATCATAAATATTTTAACAATTCGCTGTTCACACACACACGCGCGTCTCACGCTGACAAATGAGAATGAAGTCAAGCATGAACTAAGACGCATAAATAAGCAAAATCAACACGCAGGCAACAGCAAAAAAAAAATATAAATAAATAAATAAAATAAAAATAAATAAAAAGAGAAAAGAGAAGTAAAGAGAAAAGGGAAAAAGAAAAAAGTATAGCTCACCTGCGATTTATTCAACACATTCAAATCGCTCCTCAGGTCGGCCTGGGTGCCAACCAATATGAGCGCCGCCTTTGTTTTGGCAAATTTGGGAGCCCATTTCGACTTGATGGCCCTGAATGTTTCGGGCTTGACCACTGAGAAGCACAGCAGAAATACATCGCTATCGGGATAGCTCAGCTCGCGCAACGGATCCAGCGTATCCTGGCCGGCGGTATCACAGAGTGTCAAATGCACTGGACTCTCGTTCACATTGACTTCAACTGAAATTGCATTCGAGAATGTATAAATTAGCACAATTTCGATAATCATATTATATTAATTATAAAATTATATAGTGCGAACACTAACTCTAATTAAAGAACTTTGAATGCGTCTATTAAAACAAGTCAGAAACAACTCTAGAACTGAAAGCTAAAAGCTTGCTCTCCAAAGATGCTCATGAAGAGAATCCATTTTATTCGAAATATATTAGACATAAATAATAAAACTTTATGCCTGAAGGCTTCTGTCGCTCTGGCTTAAAAGAAAATTGTTATTTAGAAATAATTCTCAGTAACAATAAATAAATAAATAAATATATAAATAAATAAATAAATAAATAAATAAATAAATAAATAAATAAATAAATAAATAAATAAATAAATAAATAAATAAATAAATAAATAAATAAATAAATAAATAAATAAATAAATAAATAAATAATTAAATAATACTTCAGTATTTTTTAGTTTGGCATATGCTTAATATATATTTAAAGACTCTTATGCAGATCTTTTGAAAACAAAATAACTCTTACTCAGAGAGAAATCAAATATTCAAGGGAATAATCTCTACTTTCCTTTGAATATTTACCTTCTCCCAATGTTCTTTTATTTTAATATTAACTGGCTTTGATTACTTTCTTGATATGAAAAAAGTGAAAATAGTCCAAGTACAGTCTTTAGACATTTATAATAGACAGTTTACAGTAAATTTAAATTTAATTCATGCTATAAATAGTTTCCATATTTGCCACGCTATACCACGCTCACTGTGGAAGATTAAATTGCCTTCCACTCGAGTCGATATAATGATCGCCTAAAGGTCCACGCCAAACGGCTCGCAAAAAAGCTGCCAACCTCTAGACCCATCAGAAGGCTAAGAAGACGCCAGTTCGGAAGCCTTCTCACTCCCAATGTAACTTAGTTTTAACCTACATTGTCGTATATATGTTTAGATTGTATAAATAATTGAAACCCTGTGATGTGATCAAAGTGAGATAATGGAGTAGAAAGATGCTCTGGTGCTTCCTACTAAATAAATTTATTAAAAAAAAAAAAAAAACCACGCTCTCTCTCTTACTTTCTTAGAGTCGAACACCTCGAAGTTACTCAACAATATCTTCTAGTCATACACATGGGTCTGCCCACACGCTCTCTCTCTCAACAACACCAGGGACTACGTGCAGCAGCAGCTATATTCGTCTCACTCTAACAATATCATGGCACGTCATACTCGTGCTACGACATACCCTATATAGACACACATACTTATTCTTACTAACATAATCATAATCCCAGTGAATCCGAGTCAATTGCGATCTTCCGCAAATGCTGACCTTTGCTCGCTCTTGAGCTTTCTCAATATCTGCATCTTTGAGAGAAAACTCGGTTCGCTCTGGTTATACTTCGACACTTTGCTTGAGCTAAATTATGCAGAAAGTCTTGTATCTATGCATTGCTATGTATGCGAGGGTTGTCTCTGCTTTGTATGTACATCAATAGCGTGAGTGAGTGAGAAAGTGCAGACCGTTTGCATAGACTCTTTGAATTATCTACTCACTTAAGAACGCTCCCTAAACGAGCGTCATACGCTCGCATCGAAAACAAAAACGAAAAGAAACAAAGTCTCTTACTCAGAGCGAGAGCAAGAGAATATGATAATAAAACGATCAACAGTTATTTGCCAACTATAATGCTCACTTATATCAATCAACAGCCTGACTATGCTCTGACAATGCTCAATGCAAGCAAATTCAACAAATTCAAGTCTTAGTATGACTAGAAGACTCAGCGCATTGCTTGAAGATTGCTAAACATTTTCCAATTAACTATTTTATAGAAAATGACTAAATGAGCAGCTGCTGAAGTCAGTAACTAAACATCACTCACTAACTAACAGAAGTCTTAGTCTTAGTTGAAGACATTCGCAGCTATTCATTGTCTAGCTTCTTTTTTTCTCAAATTCATTTAGCTTTTCATGCAAGCAGCATTCTCTCCCTCTCTCTCTCTCTCTATGTATATATATATCTATATTTTGTACTATAAATATGTCAGTCGATTCAATGGCATTATAATTTTAATTACACTCGATTGCATAATATTCAAATGACGTTCGTTCGCTCAAGGTAAATTTTTCATTTGCATTGATTTTTGATTGATTTTCAGTTGGAATTTAATTTAAAAAGCTTCACAATGCAATGACTTGCCGCACATTGTTGGCATCGCTTACTTCACACACACATGCATATATACATAAATATTTCTTTGTATATATTAACTAATACGCCCTTTGACCCAGACAGCCATACGCTAACCCACTGAGTGCCAACTATGCCAGGCATTCACCTAAGCCATTGTGCTGCACTTAACTTTAGACAGACCTGCTGCCAAAACCTCTGGCTAACATATTCGGACCGCAGCCCAGACATCGCAACGAAGAATGCTGATAAACTATTGAAGACCCCCAAATGCTTTTAGCCCTTGCACACACACACACACGCACGCACACACGCATGTAATCTCGAATGGTATGCAATGCATGACATTCTGAAAAGTATTTCTCAAATTACTTAACAGCCAAGCAGAAGAACCATCTTTGAAATGCAGAACACAAAATTCTCTTGTAGAAATTTATACGATTCAGGTAATAATAGAAATTTAAAAATTTACGCTACATTTTATAAGATTATTCCTATAAAAGCTTTTGTTCTCGAATTTTGTTCTTATTGAGCAACAATAAAAGATTGAAAACTCTTTTCGGTTACGCAACAGGAAAGGAAAATTTGAAAGGATTATTTAAATGAATAATTATAACATGCAAATAATCTATTTAATAATTGAATCTATTGAATAATTGTATTTAAAAGAAACAAAAAGAATTATACAAGAGTTTAAGTATGTGCATAAGTACCAAAAATTATGTAGGTGCCTAAAAGAAATCTCTTCCAACAACTGCGTAACATTCTCTCCACCTCATGCCTATGCCCATGAATTTTGAGTAAGCATATTCAATTTCAGTAATTCTAAAGGGCTGACCTTTGTTTATAAGCCTCGTAGAGATTGCAATTAAAAAATTATGCTCAACAAGGAATCTAGTCTCAAGCACAAGCTTGAAGTTTGACTTGTATATGGAATATTTAGATCTTGGCCCAGATTTTTGATAATTTTTAAAACATTTAGTTTTAATGTTGCTTAAATTCGAAAGAGTCTTAGTAAACCAAGGCGATTTATTTGAACTGGACAATATGCGACAGAGAGGGACGCACACATTCAGAATAGAGTACACTTTGCTTTTTTTTTACAATTTATTTCAATTAATTGTTCCATATAATAATAAAATAAAATAAATGAAATAAAATAAAAAAGATTGAAATTAAAAATAGGTCAAAATAAATAAAATAAATTAATTAATTAAATGAAATAAAACAAACTTTAGAATTAAAAAAAAAAATATAAAAAAATTTTAAAATTAAAATATGTAAAAAAAAAAAAAAAATTAATGGCATTTACATTTTTATCTATTTATTTTAATTTTATTTATTTTGTATGAAATACTTCTAGTTTATGAAAATACAATTTGTATAAATTTGTATATAAGTTTAAAAGATATGTCAATAATTCATAGAAAAAAATAAGATCAAATAAAATAATGTAAAATATAAATTCAAATTTTATTTTTTTATTTAATTTTTTTTTTTTTATTTTATTTTTTTATTTTTTGTTTATGTAATTTATTTTATTAATTTAATACGAAATATATGCAATTTATTTTGAAGCTTGAAAAATGGTCGTTTTTTTTTAAATATTTAATTTTATACGAAAAATTATATATAGGAGCAAAACAAAAATTTTTGTAAATAAAAGCATTTTATAAAAAATGTAATAAACACGATAAACCAGTTGTGGCACGATAAACCATTTTATAGTCCCGTCTTTGCCACTTTCCAATTATGTTCCGCACAACAGACGCCGCTGGAAATCTATCAGCCACACTTAAAAAATATGCAAACCCAATTGAAATCAAGTAAAACATTCTTCGAATCGTGCACACACAGCGTGAGTGTGTGTGTATTTTTGTTGAACATGTTTTTGGCCATTGCTCTGCTTCTTCTTGCTTTACTGCTGGCAGTTCTCTTTTGTTTTGCGTATTTCTTGCCTGATTAAGTATGCAGCTATGTAGCTGCGGTTGTAGCAACAACAATCCACAATTTTGGCAGCATGTTGCAAGTTATTTGTTTGGCACGAGAAATGTTGTTTGAAATTGAAATGCGTGGAACATGAATGGGATTTCTTTATGTTTTTTTTTTGTATTTCTATGAGATGAACATATGCATTGCCATTGGCAATAGTTTAAAGCCTGATTCGAGTGTAGATTTATTTATTGCAGCAGCTGCCACCTAAAAGTATGCAACACATTTAGCATCTTTTTAATTGCTCTTCGCAAGTGTGTGTGAGTGTGTGTGAGAGTGTGTGTGTGTGTGAGTGTGTGTGTGCTCTGCTCTGCTTACACTTGCAACAATTATGAAGAGCCAGTGGCAAGTGAATTAGCAGCGTATGCTAACCATGCACACACCCAATTGCGTATTATGCGCTTCTCTGCTTCGCAAACGCTGCATTAGTGTGCGTGTGTGTGTGTGTTCAACATGAAAGCATTTCATTCATATTTTAAGCGCGTGCAATATGATTTCAATTGCCACAGAAAATGCTGCCCTCAACCAGACAGATGAGTGAGCGAGCGAGCGAGAGAGCGAGCTTAAGAGAGATAGAGAGAGTGAGTGAGCTTTAGCTTGTTTCTCATGCGCCGTCGAGCATATCTGACCTCACGTCTTTGCCTAAGCTAGGATCCCAAGCCACCCAGTCATTGTGTGCGTGTGTGGACCCTATCTAAAAGTTAATCATGACTGCCTTTCACTGCAGCTGCTGCTGCTGCTGCTGCTGCTGCTGCTGCTGTTGTCGCTGCTGATGTTTACGCTGCGTAAATAAAGTTGTGCTGCTACCAGTTTTTAATCAGCAGGTCGCCGAAGGTCGCCCACATGCCTCATGTAAAATAAATTGTATTCTTGAAGCGCATAAATTTCATGAATGCATTTGCAAAGATGCCAACCACAACGAACTAGTGCTCACAGTACACAGCCCAATCCTAGACCCAGTTCCAAACCCCCGTCTCAGTCCCCGTGGAGCTGACGCTAAGCTCCCTGCATCAGGTTGAGGCATTGTTTGTTAAGCTAAAGAAAAAGCGCACTCTTATGTCATACAACAGCATTGCCACAATGCTGTGCTGTGCTATTGTAATGGAAGTATACCCTGTAATATCAGCGAAAAATAACTAAAATCAAAAAATTATTTTTAAAAAAACTAATAAACTCTTCTCATATGCATGTTCACTTTTAAGCTTACAACTCAGGCACAGCAAGCTCTATTACTCTGCCCAACTACAGGGTATTTATCGCAGGTAAAATGCTTAACAATATGCCATAAAAGAATCATGGCCAAGCGGTTTTCTTTGCAAACGCCTTTGACTGGTCGGACGAACCAGCAGCTTGACTGAAAGCGCTCTGCATTGCTATCTCCTCCAGCAAGCAACTCGCAATTGTTCTCGCACTCGACCTTTGCCAGGTGTAAGGGAGGGAGGGAGGCAGGAGCAGGGGTTGCAGCACATGGCACATGTGTGCAGCTCGCTCGACTGCCACTTGATCGAAAATCGGATGAATTTTTATGTTTGTGCCGCATCACCTTTGGCAATGTCTTAAGCTAAGCACTCGCTCTTATTGTTGGACTGCTTGAATACACCCTGTAAATTATATATCTCCCACCTCACACACTCTCCCTCTCTCTCTATTTATGTATATATATATATTTATGTATATATAGCTATAATTTGGTTTTGTCTTCTTCTGCAGCGGCAGCATTTGTGCGCTGCATACTTTTGGACGCTTTTATGCCTTGGCTCCGCTGGCTTATTAATCGATTATCGATTTCGGTATGCACATAAAAGCAAAATACGACCAAATAAAACTTGACTTTACGCATTTAACAGCGCGTCGAACAAAAGCGCCACCCAGCGGCCAAATGGCGCATAACAAAGGAAGACAAAGCGTTGTTAGCGGTTGCATAGCTCTTACAGTTAAAGCCCTATACGTGTCTCTCTCTCTTGCTCTCTCTCTCTCTCTGTGTGTGTGCGAGGAGGCCATGTGGCATTGTGTGTGAAATCGTTTCTTGTCGACGCTGCCTATTGAAAGCTAGTCAAGCGCTTGGCTGGCTTATTGAAACCTAATTGAGTCAGTCGTTGTCACTCACTCATTCACGCAGTTTATCAATGGCGCAATAAAATGCTGAGAAATTGGTACAGCTCTCAATTAGCTTTCGGTTTTGTTGGCAACGCCTGCCACTGACTGGATAAGAATGTTTGCCAGCGCCACTCATCTGCGGCTGCGGCATAGTTGACACCGAAATATGTGAAAATGCTGCATTTTCATTTTGCATTTTGCAACGAATATGTCAAGTTTTAAATATAGATGCATATAGATGGCATCTATACTGTTATCGCATGAGCCAATTTGAAAAACTATTTTATTAACTATCAACGTCAATGTTTTAATGTGCTCTTGCCCAACTAGGAAATACCTCGAATATTGCATTGAGCTGATGCTTCAAGCTTATCAACTTGTTGCAATGTACATATATATTGTATATATTATTTATATATATAGTAAATAATAGTAGTAAGTATATTAATTTTAATCTGAGCTCCCAAATATACGCTGATCACTTCTCGCTGTTTTCAAATCATTCTTACTCTTCGCAAAAAAAAAAAAGCTCAAAGTGCATTCGATTGCATTGCTTCTTCAATGAGTTCCGATCCGCAGTAAACTTTTTTCTATGCTCTATGCTTTCTATGCTATCCCCCAAACGTGTGGTTATATAAAGAGACTTTTCATGTTCTCCTGTCTATGTGAAAGTGCAGTCCCTTTGCATAGACTCTTTGAAAAACTCTCTATCTGCTCGCTTATTGAGGCGCATTACGCGAGCATCTACCGTATTCCTCCCTAAGCGATGCTCGTTAAAAGAGCCGTAATAAGAGACGAATAGTTCAACTCCAGACGCTCAACAGCATCAAACCCGAAACGAACCGAAGAAGCCTTGCTGAGAGCAATAGCGAGTTAGTATGACTTTTTTCGATTGATCTCGCAAGCAGAGCATAAATAATAAAATTGTCAACTGTTGTTCTCTAACAATAATATGAAATCAAAGCTCTTGTAAAAGGGGTTGGGCTATACTTTGATAGCTTATAACTCCATTTCTATATGGACGATCTTCATGAAATTTTCAGAGTAGATTAAGAGTATCTAAATGTATCTATGTGCCAAATCAAGTCTCTAGGAGTTCATTCGCAAGATTACTTATATGGGCGGTCTGAGTGGGCGTGGTCGGATCCGTTTCAAATTTTACACGCTTTCTATGTATAGCATTAGTGTCACCTGTACCAAGTTTCAACTCTCTATCTTCAAAATTGGAATTTATGCCAAAAAATCGGGCTTTCCGTCCACAGTGGAATGGCAGAGGCCTAACGAGGGAGTAAACTTCTCTCAAGCTCAACAACAAATGCTAAAGGAAAATCTAAAGCACAGCCAATTGAGCGCACATTTGATGCTTCTCAAAGATGCTTCCAAAGTTGGCTCAGCTACACATATAACTAAGCTAAGCCAAAGTGCTATCAATATCAACTCCATACAGGGTATATTTTTGTTATTCACTGCCAACGCTAGAGCACTCTTACACATTATACTTAATTCTGGTAGCTGCTGTTAATTAAAGTAATGAGTTTTGATGGATGGTTCTGGTGACAATATCTCTGCTCGCTCGCTCTAGAGCCATATCCCTATTCGTATCGCTCATGTGCGCGCTCTCTCTCTCTCTCTCTCTCTCTCTCTCTCTCTGTAGTAGGTTGACATTTGATAATTAGTTGAACTATGCGCAAAAGTTAGATGTATGGGATGTAACTATGCAAAAGCCCCTTGCAAATATGCAAATCACACAGACACAGACACACACTCACACACAGACACACATTATGCAAACTTTCATGCACTCTTGATGCTCAAATTAGAATCCCGTCATGAATTTGCGATGCGTGTGTGTGTGTTGGCGCAGCGTGAGTGTGCGTATTCGGCAAATGGCGCACACGGCGTATGCGTAATAAGTGAAGAATCAACATGGAAACAAAAGTGGCGCATCATCAAGTGGCCCAGCCTGCTTGAAGTAGATGCCAACAGCGCATTTCAGATTAATAAAACCATCAAAAGCCCAAGCATAATAAACAATTCTTTACAAAGTGCTGCTTATGCATTCAAATTCGAATTTTCCCAACTGGGAATGTAATTCCCTAAATTAATATATGATTTGATCAGCAAACGCTTTTCCACTCACTCATCTCCAGCTGCGCGACTAAAAATACTTGAAATGAATTTATTTCTTGTTTAATGTTCAACTTGCTGCTGTCCGTAAAAAAAACCTACTATATATATTTATATCGGGTATTCATTTACCTAAAAAGAGTTTATAAGTAGAAGAAAACTTGATAAAGAACAACTAAACTTGATTTGCATAGCCAGCCCATGCAAGGCTGCTATGACGCTAGAGCTGATCTATATGATCTATATACATACATCTATATGATAGCTAAGCCCATATGAATAGTCGCACGTAGCTCAGCTGAGCTTAGCATTAAAGCTCCTGGTTTAGGTCTTTATCTAAATCTGAAGGATGAGAGCTTAGCTCTTCGGAATCAGAGTATTGCGGCACAAAATAAGTGCATGCTCATGCAAAATTTATTAGAGTCCGACGTCAAGTGGCAGCCTTGAGTGGCGCACATACATGCATAGTACATATGTATTTGTGCCGCAACATGAGTTCTAGTATGTATGTGTGTGTGTGTGTTAGTGTGGCAACATAATTCAATCACTTGCAGTACAAGTGCCTACTACTAGTTGGAGGCCTCAAATGCTAGAAAAGATGGCGGCCACAAAAGGCAAAGGCGCTTGCTTGCCATTTTATATGATCCCAAATGTGATGTGCCAGCTCATGTTGTTGTTGTTGTTGGTATTGTTGCTGTTGCTGCTGTCGCTGCTGCTGTTGCTGTTGCTGCTGCTGCTGCTGCTGTTCTGAATAACCGCAAATTTCAATTTTCCGTTCATTAAAATTCGTGAATAGCACACATGCACAGCTCAATACACACGCGCGCCACACCACACACACACACTGGCTCACACACACACACACACACACATGCACATACACACAGCTATGTATGTGCGCGCAAATGCGGAAGCAGTGAAAGTCAAATGAAGCTGCCTTCCTGCGCCTGGGCCGTGCCCCGGCAAGTGGAATGGCAAAAGCCAGCCAGCCTGCAGGCAGTTGAACATCATTTTCGCCTACTTCCGTCAGCTGAGACTGGCCCACACAGTCGAATGCCGAGCACGCCGCATCCTTCACACGGAAACTCAGTAAAGATTTCCCAAATTGGTTTTCAACAAAATGAAAAATTCATATACGCGGGCGCAGTCAGCGAGAAGGCAACAACCAAAAAAAAAAAAAAAAAAAAAGAAGATGAAGCATAAAGAAGAAAAACCCCAGCCGAAGGTCGTGTTTGGGTTGAAGGTATTTGCTTGCTTGCGCGCTTCCCTATATATGTCTTCGAGTGTGTATAGAGTGTGTATATATATATATATATATACGTGTGTGTGTTGAAAAAAATGCCGTTAAGTAAACCTGTTGAAAAGCGCAGTCCACGGGCGGCTGAATGCCAGGCAGGCAGTCAGACGGCTGCCAGGCAATCAATATTTTCACAATTTTCACGGGTCTCAACTTACCGTTATAAATATCTGATGCCGTCGGCACATGCTCCGGATTGAATCGATTCTCCAGATATGACAAGATCAAATTGGTTTTGCCAACAGCGCCATCGCCAACAAGCACGCATTTGACTGACGGCTGTGTGCCACGTTTAGCTAGACGTATGAAAGGCGGCGAGCGAGCGAGCGAGCGAGAGAGAGGGAAGAAAAATAGAACGAGAATGAGATTATTTGCTTGCAAATTGCAATTAATTAAATACAAAGTACAACAGCAGATAGTGTGAGAGCAAGAGAGAGAGAGAGAGAGAGTGGGGGAAGGTGAGAAAGTAGTGCAACAAATACAACAAATGATGGCAATTTGAAAACTTTGCTTCACTTTGCACTTGGCGCCATTTTATATTGTTGCATTGTTGTTGTTGTTGTTGCACTGTCGGTCGGCCATTGTTTCGATTTAATGCATTGCCCCATTGCCGCCATCCTTACCTTTGTGCTCGCCACTCGACGCTGCTGCCGCTGCTAGTGCAACGCTCGGACTTTCCGTTGTCTTCTTCGATTTGCGTTTCCGCAATAAAAACTTTGCACCTTTGCCGCTGTCCGCACTCGTATCGCTCAGCGATTGTTGCTGCAATGAGAGAAACAAATTTCGCATTTTATTGAATGAGGCAGCCTGGATAAACTTGATAAACAGATAATGCAAAGGCCCAGCTAAAACCAATCAACGAACGCAGGCAGCTAAGACAAAACAATGCTGAACAACAAATTGATAGAATGCTACGCAAAAGTTGGCATTTATTCTGGCAAGTTTACTTTTCTTTTATTCTAAATATAATTTATTTTGTCCTTTATACAAAAGTGTATATATAAAAAAGTGTACTCAACTTGGCACTTCATGCGTAAATGAATAAGTTGTAAAACGAGTATTAAAAATTCAGCGCAATTAAAAATATTACAAAAATAGCAAAAATAATAATGTAAATAATTATTAATAAATTTATTAATTTTATTATTATTATACACAATTATTATTATAATAAAATAACAATATGATAATAATATTTATATTTAATAATAATAAATTGCCAAAATAATAATGCAAATAATTATTAATAATTATATTAATTTTATTATTAATAAAATAATAATTAAAATGAACAATAATAATAATGAAAGTGTTTATTTATAATATAATAATAAAAATGTTATTATTATATATAAATATTATTATATTGTTATTTTATTATAATAATATTTATATATAATAATAACATTTTTATTATTATATTATAAATAAACACTTTCATTATTATTATTATTGTTCATTTTAATTATTGTAATAATCATTTATCAAATCTTATTTAATTTTATTTTATTTTTTATTTTGTTTAATTTAAATTTTCTTTAATTTTAATTTTATTTAATCTTATTTATTTATATTAGTATAATATATATTTATTATTTTATTATATTAATGACAAAATATTATTATTTGTTTATCTATATAAATTTTTAATAATAAATATTATTAATAATATTAAATAATTAAATATTATTGCACTTGAAATTCAAGTTTTCAAAAATATAAAAGTTATTATGTTTTTTTTTTTTTTTTTTTTTTTAAGCTCAGCATTTTTATTATTACCATTATTATTGTTATTACTATTTTTTTTTTATTTTATTTTTTTTAATTCATTTCATTATACATATGTTTGACTATCATTCTCATTATTATTTTTACTATATTTATTTTTTAAGATTGGCTTGTAAGTCCAATTCATAATTCCTACTCTCACACTTCAATTTCCAACTCACGCGATAGAGCTTTAAGATTTCGTCTGCTTCTTTCAAAAATTGCATACATTCTATGAGAGCTGAGTTAATTATCAAATTGCGCACAGATTTGCGCTGGTGTTAGCCGACGCTAATTCAATTCCGTTTTGAAGCGTGCCAAATGACATTGCGGCTGAGAAACAAGCGGAAACAAGCGCACGAGACTGTCAATTAAATAATAAAAGCCATCAGATTGAAACGTTTTCAGCATGTGTATGGATGTATATATACATGTGTGTGTGTGTGTGTGTGTGTGTGTGTGTGTGTGTGTGTGTGTGTGTGTGTGTGTGATTCGTTTTTCTGTCTTTGGGTGTGAACTAATTCCAAGCGCAACACTTTGCGCCGCTCGGGCTAATTTAATATGCACATATAAATTAGTCAAGACGACAGACGGCTGGCGACAGACGACGACAGCCAGCCGCAAGGCAATGCAATCTTGACGGCAATAGCAACAAGTACCACAACAACAACAACAACAATAGAAGCAACAACGATGGCTATTAGAGATGGGATGAAACATTTGACGCATTGCGTATACGACAGCGAGTCAGCTCACATAGAACTGAACTCGTACAAAACCTAACTCGTCAGACAATTGTTAAACTTTTGTCTCATCTGGACTGCTAATTGCTTTAGCAACAGCACCACCGCAGTTGCAAAGCCGAATTAATTAAAATTCAGATTAAAAGTACAAATTCGCTTTGCTCACTGGCATTTGGCCAATGCCAAATAAAAAACACATTTAAAAACACTTAGTTTAACTAGCGAATTTCATGAAATTACAAAATTAACAGCTGCTAACTGATCAACAATCGCAGCCCGATTTAATAATTGAAATCGAATTGTTCAGCAAAAAAGAATATAACAAAAAAAAAAAAAAATTATATTGTCAACTTTATTCAATTAAATTTGATTTAATTAAATTTAGTCGCTTCATTGCTGTCCAGATGATTTTAATTTGAGTGCCACAAATAAATCAATAAACAAGGCGGAAAAAATAAGAGTAAAAATAAAATTAATTTAAATTGAACCAAGCATAAAAAACCAACTAAATTAAATATATTGAAATATTTATTTCAAAGGCAAAAAATGCAGCTTTATATTTTGTTACTCAAATAGCTTTGCCCGCAGCTGTTTGAGCAAAGAATTTACAGCATTTATTAATCAAATACCTGTTCGTGCTGCATTAAAAGTTAAGTACAGTTAAGTAGCTTCAAATTATTTATTATGTGGGCTGATTGCTGAGAGCAGCGACTGATGCTCTAGGACACCGCCAAGACTCTATTTTTAATACACTTAAAGCGCGCGCGTAGCGTGGGCAACATCGGATGTCGCATGTCGGATGTCGTCTGTCTGCTGTCTGCTGTCTACTGTCTGCTGTCGGATGTTTAACATTTAATTATCTTCAAGTTTGACTAAATTATGTCCAAGCTCTTTTCCGCATCATTTCAAACTTAGTTAAAAGGTAAATCTCTTCTCTTACTTAGCTCAGCATAAAGAAGAATAGATTTTGTTGCGTGCAAATATGAAATCCATCAAAATCAAATCCATTTTTAAATACAATTAAACATAGATCCAACAATAGCCATGCTTCATTATGATCTTTGATTTCTTGGCAAGAATTTGCTTTGATTTTATAAATATTTCGAAAACATTTTATAAACTTGAATTGAGGCTGTATTCAAGCATAAAAGAGTTCAGCGTGCTGAACTCAAATTATTATCAAATTGATAAGAGGAAGAGCAGCAATTGAATTGTTGAGAATACAATTTTTGTTTGTATATTCCTGCAGCAAATTTCAACAAGCTATTATTTTGTTATATTATATATATAGGTGAACATGTGAATGTATTGTGTAGCAATTTTGTTGATGAGCGGGAATATGGGTGCCCTTTTCTTCTGCTCGCTCTAACTCTGCTCAGTCGGCCACTATTGGCTCTACCTCTGCTTGCTCTACCTATGTTCGCTCTACCTGAGCAGATGAATAACATAGACTGTGTTAAATTGAAATCATAGGCTGCACGAAGAAGACCTTGACATACGCCAATATCAACATAAATATATATATATAGATGATTATATATGTATGAATTGAGCCGGTTATATATTGTAAAAGAGTTTAAAACTATAAATTTTCTGTTTATAATTATGTTAAATGAGTACAAAATAAATTCTTCTGCATGACAATCAAGCATATGCTTAAAACTTGAGAATATTTAAGGGAATTTATATTCGTGAATTTTAATCATTCTATATTTAAAATTATTATATAAATAGAATCGCAATATATGTATTATTATTATTATTATTATTATTATTATTTTTATTATATTATTGCTTTTATAATTATGATTATTATTTTTTAATTATTATAATTATTATTATTTTTATTATATTATTGTTTTTATAATTATGATTATTATTTTTTAATTATTATTTACTTTAATAAATATGATTATTATTATTTTTATTATTTTTAATATTATTAATACTACCACAACCTTTCTATGGATTATTTCTTTTTCTACTAAAACTGTTAAGATGTCAAGTCTTTGATAAAATGTAAATCGCATTAATACTTATTTAAATATGTAAAGAATTATTTTTTGTAAAATATATATTTTCTTTTCTTTAAGATGCATTATTATTATCATTATTATTATTTATTTATTTATTTATTTATTTATTTATTTTTTTAAATATGTGAAGAATTATTTTTTGTACAATATTTATTTTCTTTTAAGATCAAGAATGTTCCATGTTTTAGAAATTATATGCATTATTATTATTATTATTATTATTATTATTATTATTATTATTATTATTATTATTATTATTATTATTATTATTATTTTTTAATTATTATTATTATTATTATTATTACTTATTTATTTTATTTTTTATTTAAATATGTGAAATATATTTTTTGTAAAAAATTTCTTTTACTTTTTCTTTTTTTTCCCCCTTAAGATAAAGGTTTTATTTTACTCTTTAAAAATAATATGCATTAATTTGAGCTAATTTCTTTAACCGTTAAGGCACTGACGAAAATATATATTTAAAAGTATTATTTTCCCTTGCAGTTGTTCTTCTTCAATCATTATTTTGCGGCCACTTTGCATGCACTCATTTAAATGTAAGTGCTATTTAGCATTTCTTTAACTGAAATTAATTGCATATATTGGGCTGATAATTAATAGTAAGTGAAAGCCAATGATTAAACGAAAATCTCGAATCAATCATTTAACGATGGGCAATTACAACGAAAGCTCGGTGCTCGGTGGTCGATGGTCGGTGGACAGGCATGTCATGTTGCCATCCACAGCATCCACACCTCAACTGTCTATCCTGCCAGCTAACCGTCGTGTACGCTTGTGTCGTCCTGTAAATACACTCGTTACTACACAAGTATTTACAGCGCTATCTAAATCAATATCTAAATTGCTGTGCGTCTGCGAGTCTTATTTTGGGTGGCCATCAGCCTTCCCATCTCCCTCTACTGGCGCCACGCTCCATGCGCCACCATTTCCTACCCTGCCGAAAGGTTGCTTGCCGCTCACTCGCTTCAAAGTTGACGGCATTTTCCGCTTGTTAAGCGATAATATCACAAGCCACTGCCGAACGAAATGGCTAAGAAAGTTGGCCCTTACGTGAACAGAAGTGGCCATTAAGCTTTAAGATGTCCCACCAGATAAACCAAAAGAAAAAAATTAAATAAATTTACACACGTCTATTGAAAAATTTAAGGCCAACAAAATGATTTGTTCACTTGCGTTAGAGTTAAATTTGTGAAATTAAGCCAAGTTTATGGCTGGACAAATTTCCCCCCGAAGCCTAGATATGTATGTATGTATGTATATGTTAAATGTCTTCCTAATAAGATAATTGAGCCAAATTAATGAGCACAGAGCAGCTCAGACTTCGTCTGGGCTGTCAGTCTGCTCTTCATGTGCTCACAACTCTGGGCTGCAGGCTATAAATTAAGTTCTTACATAGATACACTGATGCTGCTTCTTGCCATTTACCGGGCTAACAGGCTGTCATATGCAGTTGAAGCTAGCTGGAATCATTAGACTTCAGGCCTGATATATATGTTTTCATTTTGCTCGACATTTTCATTTTCATTTTCATTTATTTATAATCATAAAGCATCTACATTTGATTTAGTCTCGCAATTATTTACCATCAAAGCGCACAGACTTCTTCATTACATTTTCGTTCATTAACAATTTTAATAGAGTGAGCGAGATATGGGCAAATGTATGCAAAGGTAATAATGATGTCTATATACATATATATATTTTTTATATATATTTTTTTACATCTATAAAAAGTTGAAATTACGAGTATTCAAATGCAATACTGATATTTAAAAAAAAAAAAATCAAACTTTTTACTGATTGAGCAATCTTGATATACAATTTTTTGGTGAGCTATTTTTTTGACAATTTTGAACAATTTTTTTCTGAAATTGTGCTGTAGTTTTTTTGTTTTATTTAAAGTAGAATAAAATAGGTAAAAGCCAAGTGAGCAAGCTTAAATATTTAGGTAGCTGCAAATGAACTTTATTTTCAAAGATTTTTGGCAAGTTTTCATTTTCTAACTACATAAAAACCATTTGGAATTGGGAAAAAGCTTTAACATTTAAAGGGATTCTTATGTAGTTCCAACTCTTTCACTCTTTTGTGGCTACACATTTCTCGCTGAATAGAAGGACTGGGCAACTGCCTGAACATATAATTAAATATAAATACACAAGTTCATTATTATATATTATATATTATCTGAAAGGTATTAATACGTAGATCATATACATATAGAGGTCTAGCTGCTTTGTATTATTGCATGCATTGTATAAAAATCAAGGCGTAATCCATATATTTTTATTTTTATCATAAAAATTGAAAATACAAACTATGATTTAATTTTTATTTAAAAATGTATCTGTAATAATTGTTTTCTTTCTTTTCTTTTTCAATTTAATAATATAAAATAATTATTTTTTAAATATAACTATTATTTCCTTTTTTTAATAAAAATTAATTACAAAATAATTATTTTTCAATTTTAATAATATAAAATAATTATTTTTTAAATATAATTATTATTTCCTTTTTTTTCAAATAAAGATTATAATACAAAATAATTCTTTTTCAATTTTAATGATATAAAATAATTCTTTTTCAATTTTAATAATATAAAATAATTCTTTTTCAATTTTAATAATATAAAATAATTATTTTTTAAATATAATTATTATTTCTTTTTTTTTATAAAAATTATAATAAAAAATAATTCTTTTTCAATTTTAATAATATAAAATAATTATTTTTTAAATATAATTATTATTTCCTTTTTTTAAATAAAAATTATAATACAAAATAATTTTTTTTTCAATTTCAATAATATAATATAATTATTTTTTAAATATAATTATTATTTCCTTTTTTTCTTTCTTCTTTTTTAAATATAATTATTATATCTTTTTTTTTTTATAAAAATTATAATCGTTACGGTCTCTGCTTTAAATGCATTTTATGTGCAATGCGAATATATTTTAGTAATTTTTTTTCGTTTACCTTATTTATTTATTTTTTGGGTCACGTTGCTGAACAATGCCAATTAGAAGGCTTAGATTCGGCAAATTCTGTTATTTAACAGGCTGTAATCATATTTACTGCTACCCATATTGGACATGTTGTTGTTATTGAGGCATATTGCAATTGTTGTTGCTGCTGCTGTTGCTGTTGCTGTTGCGTGTTTTGCAACATTGTCGGTAACCTCGTTCGCAACAACAGAAACGAAACGAAATTGTAGTCTATTAAATGGCATGCCACTTATTGCATCATAGAGTTTGCACTAAGTATATAGAGTGGCAGTCGCAGAGGGAGCTTGTGGCAAGGAGACCGCAGCACTAAACAGTTGCAGGCAGCAACGGCAATAAATGTTGGGCAAAAACAAAAGCAAATGCAACAAAAAAATATAGATGTATACATATATATAGAAAAATTTATATAGACCACAAAATGAGTTTCCTTTTGGCACATTGCAGCCAAAGCCAGACAGGCAAACTGACATATGGACAGTTGGACTACTGGACAGTTGGACGGGAATGTCGATGATGGCATCGACTAAAATTTTATTGCCGACTAATGTTATTATTGTACAAGAGTCGACTTTAGCTAACGTACGTATGTGAAAGCTGAAATTGTTTCATAAGCAAAGCCAAAAACATAGCTAAAGCCGCAGCACACCGCACACAGTCGACCGCACATGACAAATACCCATACAGCAATACTCAGACACACATCTCTCTTTCTCTCTCTCTCTCTCTGTCTGACATGGAAAACAAATATGTATACATACGTATTTTTGTTGTGCTCGATAATAATTTGTGTATTCCTAGTTGCTATTGTTATTGTGGTCAAGTGCGTCGCACACGAAAACAAGCAGCAGAATAAGCTCTTTGCACAGATGTCGACAATCAAATACCCTAGACTTGGCACAAAGCATCTGCAGTGTCAGCAGAAGAAAGCGAGGTCAAAGGCAGCAGTAAATATAGTTAGTGATAAGCATGAATTAATGCAGGCTTTGAAGGATAAACGAAATATTTACATATATCCATAATATATGATGAGAAGGATCGTTAAATGAAAATCAAATAAAATTTAAATTATATTTATATTTATTTATATTTATTCATTCAGGGTATATTTGTTTTAATATAAAATAATTTTTGTATTTTAAATTATTTATTTATTATTAATTAATTTTTTAATTATTTATTTATAGTTCTTCTCACAAATAAAACGAAGAATATACAATTTATATTTATTAATTTATGGTGTATTGGTTTTAATCAAATTTATTAAATATTTTTAATTATTTATTTAAGTTTATTAATTAATTATTTTATTTAATTCTTCTCTCAAATAAAATTAAAAAATATGCTATTTATGTTTATTTATTCAGGGTATATTTGTTTTAATAAAATTATTTATTTTTAATTATTTATTTATTATATAAATGGAAGACTTTGCTGCTCTCTAAATGATATATATGTATATTCTTGATCGGGCTGGTTAACTAAGGCAATAAAGCTATATCCGTCTATCTGATCGTACGTCTCTTCCTTCGTTCTTCTGTCCACTCGTTCGTTTGTCTCTCTGTTTGTGATCTTCGATCTCACTTCGACTTAGAAGAGCTAAAGACTTGGATTTCTATTGTAGCTCCGTACAGCTCATCAAAACAGTTTTGCAAGAGTATATACTGCTTTCTCCCTCTTCTGCCTTTACCTTGTCCCATCTTCTCTGCCTCCACCCTCTCCCGTCAATTTAACAATTGTATTGAATCATTCGTTGGCCCAATAGCGTGCACATATAATGCACATTTAGCTAATGCATCTACTCACTGCTCTTTCGACCATTTTCATTCAGGTGGCAGGTGGACGGGTGACAGGTGACAGGTGCGACGCATTCAATAAAGCATAATCAGCACAATTTGCTGCAGGCCAAAAGAGTTTCATTTGCAATTTCGCAATAATATCACAATGCATTTATTATTTTTATCAAAATACTGCAGTTGATTTTATTCCATTGCAAACTATAAATATTAATCAAATAATTTTCACAAGTATTCATCATTTTTCTATTGACCGCAAAAACGATTATCATAAATATTATAATTATTATGGCCATTTGCTTACGGTTGAAATGTCAATTTAGTTCACACACCTAATTAGTTATATGCTCGCTCTCACTCTATCATCAGTGGCACTATGTGTGTTTGCTCTCTCTCAGTCTCACTCTCTCTCTCTCTCAATCTCTCGCTCCCATCTGCACATTTCCTGTAAGCTTGTTCAATTTGAACATTAATTTTTCCATCACCTATTGAACGTTGCCAATGTCAACTGAAAATTACTTTTGAAAATGAACAAATTGAAAAACAGGGCATAAATGCAGCAAACTGTTGCTAAAGAAAACGAATGAACGACGCCGATATACCCTAGCTAGAGCTCAATTATATTTGAAAATTCAGTGAGCATAATAATATTTTGTTTATGATTTATATGAAGATCAAGTACAAAAATATTATTATTTTTTCTTAATAGTTTATACAATTTTTGACTTGATTTATAGTAGATGTATAAGACAGCAAGATGCTGGGTTAGACGAGCCTATTTTATCAAGCCATCGCCCTCTGCTCGCCTGGCTTTGCAACTAATCGAACTAGAAACTTGAGCAACATATTTCATTATAGTATTTTCTTTGCTTGATTTTTGAAAGAATAACTGCTTAAGAATCATTTTATCTTTAGAGCAAATCAATTACATTAGCTAAAAAATATTATAAGTATATTTGGAATATGGAATTTTGAATTACTTCACTATTTTATTCTTCTATTGGCTTCCATTTAAGTGAGCATCAAATATATATATAAATAAATATATATAAACTTATTTTAGTTTAGTGCTTGAATGTATGCTTAAAAAAACAACTCTTGTCAAGAATTCAAGTATTTCTAATCGTTTACTCTAATATAGTTTTCTATTTTATAATTCATAAACTTTTCACTTGGTACTCCAAGTCGACTTCTTAGTCGACTAGTGCCCAATGTAACATCTATATTTTTTATACATCTATATATTTTATTTATTTAAATTTGAGCTACAGAGTATTAGCTAGTCAGCTATTGCCTAACTTGACATATTTTTCTATTTTTTTATTTGTTACAACTTGGCCACATTTCTCTAGTGCTTCGTGTCGCAAATTTTGACCCATATTTTTTCTCGAGTTATGCTCTATGCGCTTCTCTGTCTGTGTGTGGGTGTATGCACACACACACACACACACACACACATTTATATACATATATACATATATAGTTATGTATGTATGTCTGTACGTCTCTTAAGTATGATTTACATGCCAAACTTTTAATGGCGAAAATTCCTGCACAAAGGAACAAAAAAAAAAGTGTCCCAGTGGGGTTTTAGCCATGAAGGTGTTTCAACAGTTGCCAGAGATGGGCCAGAGCTGCATTTAAATACATATATATCTATTCTATATGCATATATGTATATATCTTTAATATCAGTTGAATTTCACAGTTATGAGGTAACCAAATGCGGCACATTTCATGTTGAGCAATGTCGAACAAATATGACGTTCGTCATCTGAGCTGATAACTTGAGAAGTAAAATGTTTACAAAAATTATTGTATAAATAAATTAAGTTCACTTTGATATGCTTATAGTCTGTGAACATTAATGTCAGCTTGCTCACACGACTCTTATACTCTGCCTACCTCCATCTCTTTCATTCTCCCACTTGATGGCTCATAAATTTACAAAGTTAATTACGATTTGGGTACGGACTGAAATATTGTGCACTTTGAAGCAATCTATTCTCACTTGGATTTTCCGTCGCTCAAGAACTTTTTCTTAAATTTTTTAAATAGTTTTTAAATTAAACATGAATAGGAGAAGTTATTACGCCTGTCGTCACGCTGCTCTGACAAAGTCGGCGCTGCTTTTATTACTTTTTGATTTATGGCGTGCTTTTCTTGCTGCTAGAAAACTGAAAAGCAATGATTCCCCCCCCCCCCCCCTTTTTTTTTTAAGTGTTTGCATTGGTCGTGGCAATAGTTTATACATAAACACACTTACATACAACAACAACAACCCATTCATCTAACAATTATTTTAGTCAGCTTTCGTCTCGAGCTTATGAAAAACTTTTGCACACAGCAAAATAAAAAGGGGAAAAGAAGCAAAAAAAAATATTTAAAAAAAAAAATGCCAAGTATTTTAATGGCACCACCTCAGGGCACACGCTGTGGCAAAGGGCTGAGCGCGTGGGCGTTCCTCTTGACTTGAACGAAATTATTAAAAAGTTGCACATTTACGAGCAGCCAACTGGACTGCGGCTCCATCTTCAGCTGCGACTTAAAGTTGCAGAAGGACTCCCAGTATCGTTTGACATTGCCTGGCAGCCCGTCGATGGCTTATTTAGTTTAAGACCTACTCACGCACACTCACACACACACACATACATGCATACACATTGTGTGAAAGTTTGTTACGCAAAAAGTTAATGCCAAAAACTTCAACTTACTTTGACTTTCGTTATATACGCTCGACAACGGAAAATATTTTTTAGCCAGTTGAAAACGTTTGCGACCAAGTTTTTTTTTATTTAATTTCAGCGTACACAGCAAGAGAGATCAATGGCGAAAGAGAAAGCGTAGAAAGTGAGTGACTAAAAGATACCCTAAGTCTGCATTAATTTCGGCTTTTCGATTGTTTAGGAAAGGCTTAAATACATATAGAGTTATGCATGCATAGAAAGTCTTGCAGGACTGAAATTCGACAAGAGTTATGTACAAAATTATGAGGATGTAGCTGCATATAAGCTTATATGTAAGTCGTCGAGCTAGCCTTCAACTTCGACTTAGATCTGGTCTGGCAAACACCATTCTCAACAGCTAACATTACAGGGCATGAAAGGTAGAGTTCGACTCGCAATAGTCAACTTTTTTGTTGTATTTTATACTCTTTTCTTTCCATATTTTCCAGTACTTGGAGCTTTTATTGCCGTATTGACAATACCTTTTCATAAATAAACCAGCCATCAATACAAGTCGTGTTCTTGTGGAATGCAAGCAAGCAAGCAAGCAGGCAAGCAAGCAATATGATACTCGTACTTGTGAGCACTGCTCTGGACAAGTCTATAAAGAGATTAGAAACGAGAGTCCTTAAATTGTCATTTGCTCTTCAAATGCGCTCAGCTGGATAGTTTTCTTATTTGCCGAGTTGACGCCAATCTGAGATACATTACGAATGCCATGAAATAATTAAAAATCACTCGCTGTGCGATAAGCTCGACGCAGGATATCGATTGGCACAAGATACAGACACCACGCAGACTATTCGTTCGACTGACTGACTGACTGACTGAGTGACTATTCGATATACAAATCAAATGCGATTGTTCTTTGTTTGTTTTGTTGGTCGCTGTGCTTTTCTGCTCAATGCATACAATACGAGAATGAATTGCATGTGCGAGGTATTGGAACACGCAACACGTAGCTGACTGGCGGCGCAATAACAACGCAATCTGATATCTCTCGCCGAGCTGTGCGTTAGCTATGTGACTATTACGGCAATTGCATTATACCTACATATGTACATCGGCCCGATGCTGTAGTGCGAACACCCACTAAGCCTAGCAACAATGTCAGCGTTGCCCACGCACAGGCACACACCGGGCATTGACAACAAAGAAAGGTTCTGCTGATTGTTCCTGCTATTATCATTGTTGTTGTTGTTGTTGTTATGGCATGTTGTTCTGTTGCTTTACTTTTTGCAGCTATCAGTTGATTGGGCTCATGCAAAGCCACTGATCAACAAACGGCCAACAAAATAAACAATGTGCAAGCGACAGTAAGCAGAGCGATATATGTTTGACCATATATGCAGCAGGGTGACTCAAAAAGAGAATTCTGTAAAAAATATAGCTTGGCCAGAAAAATGTCAACTACCTCAAATATGAATATGTAATAAAAATAAAAATTAAAAAAAATATATGTATTAAAGCACGCAAAGTAAAAATGAAAAATGAAACACCCTAATGCGCACATGTCTGTCGATATTGATATATAAATGCGAATATATATATACATATATATATGCAGGCGTCAAAGCGTCAGACTATTAAAAAAAAATAAAAACAAAAAACAAACAATTAATTGTGCAGCAAGTGCAGTTACACGACTGCGAGATACCCTGGCTGAGATTAAGCCCAACATTCTGTGCCTTCAAGTGAGCAACAAAAAATAATAATAATAATATTATTAAAAATAATAATAATATAAATAACTATTAATATAAATATTAACAAATCTAAATACAAATATTTTGTATTTTAATTAATCTTTCATTTTTATTTAATTTAATTTGTATTATTGCAGTCAAGATCAAAGCTAATATACCCAGTCAGAGTCTAAAAAAAAGAGGCTAAAATAAATAGTTTTTGCTTTACTTTTGGCACACACAATAAATAATGAACGAATAAGTAAAACAAACAATAATATTAATTTTCGCACCAAAAAAGTGAGTGATCCTTGCAGCATCATGGAAAGCATTTTTCACATTGCTGCGTTTATTGAGCGGATGAAGTGAGGTGGATCACAGTAAAGCCTCTTATATAAGTTACAACTCTATATATACAAATATAGCTATAGATTATTGCACATTCTTTCAACGACTTTTTACGCTCAGCTTTCACATTGTCAGCCTGTATAAAGGTAATTTAGCTTTTTTTGCGGCATACTTTTGGGCGAAATTTAAATAAAAATAAAATGGGAATAGAACAAAGTGGGAACAAAGTGGGAAATAAGAGTGCAGATGTTATAAAAGAAAAGTGAGACGGAGGGTGAGTGAAAGAGACAGACAGAGAGAGAGAGAGAGAGAGAGAGAGAGAGAGAGAGAGAGAGAGAGAGAGAGAGAGCGAGGGAGAGAAGGTGACATGTTTGTAGATTGGGAAAAAATGAATGACAGAGAGAAAAAGAGGTGAAAGAAAATAATAATATTAATGAGGAAAGAGGAAAACAAGAAAGAAAGGAAGAAATAAGGAAAGGGAAGAAAATGAGAGAAAGTGAGTTGATAGACAGAGGTCGAAGAAGATAAGTGGAGGAGAGAGGGAAAAGGAGGGAGAAAAACTGGCATATAGGAAAAGCAAAGGACAGGAAAAGAGAGAAGCCAGAAAGATCAATGAAATGATAAATAAGAGAGAAATGTAGATATTTAAAGAAAGTTGGAGAAACAGTTACGAAAAGTCCGTGAATCAAAGAGAGATAGATAAAGCGAAAAAGATCGAGGAAGAAGAATTGGGTATGAGAAGGTGAGAGAGAGAGAGAAAGAGAGAGACAGAGAAAGAGGGAAGGGATAAAGGAGATTGAAAAGAGTCACATAGAAACAAAGACACAAAGAAAGAGAATGATATACATTGATACAGCCCCTTCATCTCTCGCTCTCTCCCTCACTCTTCCACTCTTTTTGTGCGTTTCTTTGCTCTTCTTTCTATCTGTATTTACATACATCAATCTAATATATCTAATAGACATCTTTATAGATACAGCTCCATAGACATGTTTATAGATACAACCTACATATTCGAAAGAAAAAAAAAACGATAGGAAACTACCGAAGCAGATATTTCTCTAATTAGATACAGCAGAGAATCATATAATATAAAATCAAATCAAATTCGAATCGGTTAACAGCTGTCGAAATCCATGTGTAGCTGGCAACGAACTTTTCGCAATCTAAATACGTTTCTATACGAGTCAAATTGATTTAGTGTGAGCCTTTAAGCGGCTTTCGTGGATGCCAACTGCGAGCGAGTGGCAAATCAACATTGCAAAATGACAGATTAACTATTCACTGATTACTAACTGACAGCACAACATGCTGCCATTTCTGCCTAGTCTGTATCACAGTCAGCCTGAGCTCTCGGCACGGCCCGGCCCGGCCCGGCTCGGCTCGGCTCGGCTCGGTTGAGCTGTCATAATTAAAAATTCAGCAAATTACACATGCAATAGCGGCAGCGGGCCTCACCCAAGCCCAGGCTTAAGCCCACCAAACTCCATCCATCGTCGACATCCTTCAGAACTCCGTCCAGCAGCCACACGGCTTTTGGCTTTGACTGCTGCTCGGCTAGCAGCATGATGACGCTGATGACGACGACCCCAATTTCGCACTTAACGCCACAGTCAACCGCATCAAGCTACTTGCGGCTATGTGCAACAGCGACACTGGCATGATATGCAGCCAAAACTAACTGTGCAACATTCCGCATTTTAATCTGTTAATGTTTAGATAAGCCATGCCATAAGGCCGAAAGAAGCTATCCATAATTATTTCGACAAAATTACAGTGGCTTATCTCTGTCTGCAACTTTTCTCTGCTGCTATCACTTCAAGTTTGTGCACTTTACTAGCTTCCAGTTGACACTGTGCATAACTTTTGATCACTTTTAATGGCCATAAAGTTAATTAAACTAACATTTAGGCATCGTTAATTCTGTGACTGCTTTGATATGCAATTTCTACAATTTCCGTCAATTAATTTCAAGCTCTGACCGCTCTCAATGGGCCGACTTTCAGGTCGTTAACTGAAACCAAGCGGCATCACAGCTCACAGCTCGCAACAGAAAAAAAAGAAAAATAAAAGAAAAACAAGAAAATAAAAAACTTTGACAACGTTGACAACTTTGCCAACGATGACACCTCAAACAGCAGTTAACTGGCCCATCCAACAAGCTGAAGCTCAGTGACAGTTAAAGCATTCGCTCAAGAAGCTGTCGTCTGAATTTGAGTGCCTATCGCACTTTAAAAACTAAAAGTGAGTGCTGTCCAGCTCGGAGCGGCGACAGACTGCCAAAAATAAAACTTTTTAATCAAATAATGCACTGAGAGAGCGGGGTGTATGGGCGTTGGCAGGTGTTTAGCAACTGCCGGCGTCCGACATAGATGTTATTAACAATTACAGCATGAACTGAGGCTTAGCCAGACTGGCAGTCAGAGCTGGAGCAAGAGGCCCCAGCCAGAGCTAGTGAGCGTCTCATGGTCATGTGGCTTACTGGCCGCCTATCTCAGTGACCGCCGCATCACCGCATTAGCCACCTGCTTAGATCTGGTCAAGTTGCATCGCTTCGCTGCTCTCTGTCTTTGAAGCGTGAGCCACACTCAGACAGACAGACAACGACTTTGTTGCTGACTTTGTGTCTGGCACTGGCTCCGTTGCCAGACAGAGCGACGCATGCCCACACCAACAACAACAACAACAACTTGACCATGTGGCAATACCAGACATAAACATCAACAGCAACAACAACAACAACAACAGAAACTCATACAAACACATTGATTTCAATTGCACAAGTTTTCAAGACAAAACAAAAAAACATTTGCAGGTGCAACAACAATTTGTTGGCTGGGATTTGATTAAGATTTAACGAGCAAAAGTTATGCAATTATTAATTTTTTAAATATATAAAATATATAATATAAATAATTATATTTCATGTACATACTAATTGCCCATAAAATATATATTAAATATAAAATAACAAATTAGGCTTATGGCATTTAAGCCAGATTATCCGAGTGTAATAATAGGTCAAATTTAATTTATTAACATACAGTCTAGACCCGATTTATGAAAACTTCTAAAGTGCTTAAACACAAATAAACAGTAATTCAATTTTTTAATTAAGAATTAACCTTTTCAAGCAGGCCTTAGTCGAAGACATAATAAACAAGCTAATAATGGATCCCAAAAACTTATAAAATGCAGAAGAGCACGCTAAAGCGCATATAATGTAACACGCTTAATATATTGTTTAATTATCAATTATCATCTCACTCACATCTCACTAAATAATCTCTCACCTCAACTATTCAAACAAACACATCTAAACATGCAAAACTCTGGAACAAGTCATTATATAGCAACAGCTAATGGGCTCGGGGTATAAAAAGTATATATATTTGTAGATTATTTGTAGATTGTTAAAAATTTCAACTGTAGCAATGCGATATGTATCGATTACAGCATTTACCATATCTACATATGTGATAAGTATCATCTCTAAGTTAGTCACACAGGCGCGGTTTCTTTTGTTTTATATTTCAATTTAAATATAACTTCCGTGCATACGAATGGAGAAACAAAAATTCTCTATCCAACATAGATAACTATGAAAAATCATTATATATATATTATAAATAAATAATAAAAAAAATAAATAAATTAATTAATTGGCTTAAAAATTATTATCAAAATTTAAAAAGAAATAATAAATAAATAAAATAGAAAAAATTAAAAAAAAAAAAAATAATAATAATAAACTAATAAATAAATAAAATAGAAAAAAAATATTTAAAATAATAATAACAAAAAAATAATAATTAAATATAACTGATTGTCACCTTAAGCAATTAATTTCCTATTTATTATTATTTATATAAGTTTATAATAATTGAAATTAGTGCTAATTACTAACTAAATTGCTAGTTCCCTCAGCTTGAAATAAACCCCTAGATTGGCATCTACATAAGCTATAGAATTCTATGGTAATAAATCCATGCTGCGCTTTAGTAATAATATAAGCTAAACTTTGTCTTGATTTATAAATACTTAATAATAATAATTATAATAATAATAATCTAAGTTAATTAATATATTCAACTTGGCAGAGCTTAGATTTCAGCTCATAGCAAAGTTTTCTCAATATCAATACTTCCACAGTTTTAGTCATTTATAGTCAAGACTCGCCTTGATTACTCAATTCTGTTGCCTTGACGTTTAATACATTTAACTAGGCAGAGTTTATTGTTTAAAAGAATTATATGTCGCCTTTAATACTTAACTCCAAGGCGATACTAAATATTCTCTCTTATGAAGTACATCGAATAATTTCTTTGAATTTATTAATAAGAAACTGGAGTTAAGCAACTCAAAGGATGATCTACTGAAAGAGATGAAGCTCTCAAGTTGTTAAATTTATGCTGAGATACGAATGGAGAAACATCTTGACATCTTAACTAGGTAACAATTGGCATCTCTTTAATTTCATATATTTTCTTCAATTGTCTAGCTAACTTAATTTCATTACCCGATTTCTGCTCGATCTGCTACACGGCATTTATTAAGCATATTCTAGACAATTATCTGTTTTTTTGTTCTTCGACATTTGGGTGTTTCAGTTGGCTCGCCTCATGCATTCATTTCATTATTAATTTACAAAATGTGTTTTAATTTTGCTCAGTGCTCATGGCTCAGCGTTCAGCTGCTTTCGCGTTTTGCAATCCACTTTTTTTTCTTTTCATTTCCCTTAACAGTTTTTAACGTTTTTCGCTTCTGTTTTTTTTTTTTTGCTTCTTCTTCTTATTTGGTCCTATTTATTTTTGTACTTTTGCTGTTGTTGTTGTTGCCTTTCACCAAAGAAGAAAACGTGAAAATTTCTTACATTTTATTTGCACAACATTTTAATTTGCTTGGCATTGTTGTCGAACGGTAAGGGAAGCGAAGCGCATGCAGCTTCTGCAGCAAAAAGTTGCTATTGCTGCAGCGTCGTACAGTGGGACAAATAATCAATTGTGACTAAACAAATGATGGCCATTAGTTGACTTAATGAAAAAAAAAAGTATTCTAAATAGTTAAAGAATAAATATTTTATTTAATTTTATTGTAATAAAAAGTCTAAGAAACCAAAGTGAAATTTATTTAAAAAAATAAATTTATTTTTGTATTTATTTATATATTTTTTTATTCACATTTTATTTTATTTTATTTTGTATTTTAAATTTGATTTATCTATTTTTTTCAGTATGTTTAAATTTTATTTATTTATTTTATTCATACTACTAAAAGCCTTTAATTCTTAAAATCTCAATTAATTTTTGACCCCTTTGCGCCACTATGCCAAGTTCTGCAGCAACTATGGAAGGCTCCACAGCAAAGTTTGGGTTGGGAGAGACATTGACATGGCTTTTGGGTGTCTGTGTGTCTGTGTGTGTGTGTGGAGGGAGCTCTGCCTCATTCGTTTATTCCCATTTTCACTCCCATTTGCCATTACTTTTCTTATATTCTCCTATCTATTCTTTTAATTCTGAGCTTACGTTATATGGTGTCCATCACTTTTATGTTTGCCTGTCTGCCCGTTGGCAGCTTGGTTGCCGTAGGTGTGCAGCTCGCTCCTTTATCAGTATAAACATCGTGCAGCACCGCCAACAGCAGCAGCCGCATCATTGGAAAATTCTCAAGACTTGGCCTTCGCCATTCAAATGCTTTCGAATTGTTTGCCACCTCTCACAGATGCGCGCAAAAGGCTTTTTGCTCGCTGTGAAATTCTCAAGTCTTCGCAGCTGCTTCACTCAGCAAATTGTTGTTGTGGTCACGACCAAGTTTTTTCTTGCTTCTTTTTCTGCTTCTTTATGTCTTTGCTTTGTGCACTTAACGATCTTTTTTTTGTAGCATCTTATAATGCTCTAACCACAATTTTTTTTTTAATTTTAAGCAATTTCATTTCATAAATTGCCTAATTGCATCTAAATTGTATTTTCTTTGCAAACGCAAAACTCTGACTAAAAAACAAAATGGAAAATAAAACAAAGGTAGATCATTAGACCAGGCACGCATAACCTTTGGGGGTTAAGCAAATATGCGCTTTATAATGCCGAGTTCTGTCTAGACATGAGAAAACAATACAAATTTATATGCAAACATTAGCTAGCTCAGATAGGGCAGCTGATAAGACTTTGCTAATATGATAAAGCTCGACCTTACCAAATTTTACCAAAGCTATATAAAGGCAGTTAGAATGTCGAACGCAACCGACTGCATAATACTCATTCAAGATGCAACAAGAGTTGAGTCGGTTTTGGTAGTGCAATCAGGTAGAACGTCTACAGTAACTTAGCTTATCCCATTATGGCATTCCAGCTCAAAAGCATTACAAGTTTTTCTAATTTGCCATGATACCCAATTTACAATACTCTAAGAGGCATATTTGTAGATATTTTTTTAAATTTATATTAAATCAATAGAGAATGCAACATGAATCTACTCTCTAGCTTCAAAAGCGCCGAAATGGCTTGCGTTCCCACGGAGAGACGGTCAAAAGGATTGACAGATGGATGTGCAAAAGGCAAGATAGAAGAACAATTGAATATTCGAATAAACAAAAGCATGCAAAATATTGCACAAAAACCAATATACTCTTTTACTTAGTTAATAAGCATTAAAGAAAGGTGAAGGAAGCAACAAACGAAAGTGCCTTAGCTAGGGAGTCTGCCTGAGCAGAAAATATCCTGAAATTCTCAATATACAGATGGAACAGACATAAATCGATAAATCGTTAGATTGATAGATCGTTCGATTGATACATCGTTGGATCGTTAGATCGATAGATTGATAGATCGTTAGATCGATAGATCGTTAGATCGATAGATCGTTAGATCGATAGATCGATAGATCGTTTTATCGAAACATCGTTAGATTGATAGATCGTTAGATTGACAGATCGTTAGATTGATAGATCGTTGGATCGTTAGATTGATAGATTGTTGGATCGTTAGATCATTAGCTCAATAGATCATTATCTCAATAGATCATTAGCTAAATAGATCGTTAGATCGATAGATCGTTAGATCGATAGATCATTAGATGGATAGATCATTAGAACGATAGATCATTAGATCGATAGATCATTAGATCGTTAGATCGATAGATCGTTAGATCGTTATATCGTTAGATCGATAGATCATTATATCTATATTTCATTAGATCGTTTAATCGATATATCGTTGTCGTAATCACAGCGATGCAAATACGCAAAGTTTAAATATTTTCCATATATACACCAATAATATTCATTGTTCGATGCGTAAAATCTAAATATGAAATATTCGTAGAAAACATCTCAAGTACGAAAGTTGTGTCCGAACTTGAGCCTAACTATTTGGGTTCTATATTCCACAGACTATTCCACATTATGTATGCCAACCAACGTGCAATGATAATGCTTTACAGCAAAAGTTACTCTATTTATATAGTGTGATAAATATCATTTTGCAGCGATTGCCGTTAAAGAGGACATTTGCGAAATTCCAATGTTAATTAGATAGAGCGCGCTGGCTAGGCAGGCAGTAAAAAGTTTGTTGTTTTGGCTTTTGGCTCATTAAAAATAAAACATGAATACAATAATTGCATAGAACGCACTAATTAATTTTATCTGCAATGGCGTTGTCGTTTTGGCCAACTTTGCTCTGCTGCCAGAGCCCTGCTGTCGCTGTGGCCCGCCATTTGGCCAAAACGCTAATTATCGCCAGAAAGGCAGCAGAAGTTTTATTTTTTAAATTTTTTTTGGGCCACGGAAAGACCTGGTTAGCTAGTAATGTTGACTTACCAGTGCATTGTGCTCCTTAACGGGCGAGGCATTTATCACAGCCTGATAGAGATTGTTGTTGTTGCTGCTGGTCCTGTTGCTGCTGCTGTTGCTGTTGCTGTTGCTGTTGCTCTTGGTGTTAGTTTTGGTGATGCTATCGATGCTGCAACTGCTGCGGTGGCCATAATCCGTTTGCTGTTGCTCATGTGAGATGCCAAAAATGAAGGGACCCGTCGTGGTTGGGCCTCCCATTGGATTCGAATTCGAATTCAGATTCAGATTCGCTGCCGGACGCTCAACATTGCTCATAAAATCGACATTGCGCCGCGTACAGAAATCATCCTCGAATCGTGACGAGTGCAACAGCAGCTGTGTGTGCGGCTGTGCGTGCACCGTGTGCTGTGTGTCCAGATAATTGCCAACATCCGCCGGATAGCCAACATTACGCGGTGGCGGTGTGCCATTTGCAGTTGAACCGGAGCTACAATTCGATTTGGTTGTGGCCGTCGAGCTGGTGGATGAGACAGCCTTAAAGGATTGCTCACGCTCACGCTCACGCTCCTGCTCCCGCTCCCGCTCCCTGTCAAAGCAAAAGTCACTCGATTGTGCCGTCGGCGATGGTGGACTGCCATACGGATAGCCAATGTGTGGACTCTGCAGATGCTGATTGTATTGCTGAGAGAGCGCATCAAAGTCGTTAAAGCCATGCAATCCCTTTACGCTATCCCGCTTCTGTTGCTGCACATAGGGCGAGACGTAAACGTCGCTGCCATTTCCATTCCCATTGCCATTGATAGTCTTGACCGTGTTAATGTTGCGCTGCGGCGGCAAAGGTGGCGCCGGCAATGGTATCCCAGCCATTGGTGATGCCGACGACTTCTTCTTGCCACCGGCCTTGGCCAGCTGCAGCTGGGGACGTCGCTCGCCCAGCAGCGGGCGCTGTGAATTGTTATAGGGATGATTGCGCTGCATATAGGTCGAGCTCAGCGACATGTTGTCATCATAGTCATTCTCCAGCTCCACTTCCATCTGATTGCATTCGTAGGCATGGCCATAAATGGTCAGCGCTGCCGGTCGATGGCCATCATGATGATCGCAATATTTAATCAGCTTCACATTGCCATTGGCTGGCAATGGCATTGACGGCGCCGGCAGCTGCATATTTTGGCCATGGCCGCTTAAGGGCATCGTATTGGATGCATTGCTGCTGCTACTGTTTGCCTTGGATTTGTTGCTGCTGCCGCTGCCGCTGCCAAAGAGTTTGGCTAATTTGACAGTCATATTTGTGTGACGTTTTGCCTTAGACCAAAAACTTTTTCAATTAAAATGTTGCCCAATGCCAAAGACAATGATAGTTGGCAAAGCTTTGCCCACACAGTTGTTGCTGCTGCTGCTGCTGCTGCTCCTGCAGTTGCGGCTGCAGCTTTTAGTTTCAGTTGGCGTTCGTCCTGCTGGAAGACAGACAAGAAAATACTTATATTAAAGCTTGATTTCAACAGTTGCAAGTCGTGACTGCAATACACTGACCAACATTATGTTATATTTTAAATATATTTTTGAACAATTTTTTAATATTAAAGAAAGTTTGGAAAATATTTTAAAAATATCTGAAAATGGTATAAAGACAACTCAAAAAATATTCTTCTATAACTAAAGCTGCAATACACTGATCAAAATTATTTTATAATTCTAATACATTTTTCCAGAATTTGTTAGTATTTAAAAATTCTTAGAAAATTCATTAAAATTATACGAAGCAATATAAAGTCAACTCTAAAAATATTCTTTTCATAAATATATTTTTATAAATATTTTTTTTATAAATAAGCATAGAAAATTTGAGAAGATAAATTATATTAATAATAAAATTATTAATTTTTGTAAATATAATATTAATATTATAATAAAATTTCATAATATATATAAAATGTAAGACTCTCAGATCTTAGCTCAAATTATATAATAGTCGCTAGTAAAATTCAGCTATAATTTATACATTTATTATATATTGCAAAGTGAAGCTCAGATATATTATTGAATATATTTATCAATTATATACTATACTCTATAAGACCCTCAGAGCTAAATATCACTGCCAAGTGAATCTCATTTCGCCCAGCAGTGGCATTGAGGCTGACAGCGCTAAAAGTTGCAGTCAAACTGCCTCATCTTTAGAGACGCTTTTTACCGCATTCACTCTGACTGGCAGCAACTTTGGGTGCACCGCAACGGAAACTGTAATAGGATATGCATCAGCAAGAACATCAGCTAGTTAGTTAGTTCGTTCGTTAGTCAGTCAGTTAGTTTGTTAGTTGGCTACAACAATGACGGCCAGTTAAATTGCACATTGAACGGTTCGACAGTGATTTATAAAACGGTCAAGTCGCATTTTCATTCCTTTTTTTTGTCGCCCCTCTCAATAGTAAATATTTATTCTCATTCCACATTACTTAGCAATGGAAATGCAGCAGCAACCGCAAACGAACATTTGCTGCAAACCAATGAAATTACTATTCAAAAATCTGATTACATTTTATTAAAAATAAAATAAATAAATAAATAATAATAAACAAAATAGTATACATATATTCATATATTATTGCTACAATAAATATATATGTATGTTATTTTTTCAACAAGTTTTATATACTAACTCAAATATATTTTTGTATAAATAAATGTTTGTACAGACATATATATTTAATTAAAAATATCCGAAACAACTTGTCACAGGCATACGAAAAAACATTTTGATGACATGTCCTTCAAAGCTCAAGCTTTTCGCGGTATTATTGATGCAACTGATGAACTTATTGCATTGTCACATTTCAATATGGACCAATGCATCTGCAGCACAAGCACACATGCAAAAGTATTGATGCTGAGAGTAATGAGACTGCGCTCATTATTAAAGAATGAATTAAGTGGGCTATTATAATTTTAATTTTCATTTATTTGATTTTTTATAGTTCTCAAAATGTTCACAAAACATTCCTTCTAAACATCGATTCAACAATTCTCTTCAATCTCTAGCAGTTGCATTGGCATTGGCTAGAGTATGTCGTAGTCGTGCATTTGCATAGCTCGCTGAGAGTCATAGCAATGCTATGCCAATGCTATACGAATTTCTCAATTCAGAGTGCAATAAAACGGCGCTTATTCTGAGAGAAGAAAATAATCGACTTATATATATCATATATGGAGCATGAAAGACAGCAGTGAGAGTTAGCTTAGTATTATTATTTTTAGTATACTATTAATATTATTTATTATAATTATTATTAGTATTTATTACTTTTATTTATTATTATTTTTCATTATTATTATATATTAATTATATCTATTATTATTATTATTTTTATTATTATATATTAATTATAACTATTATTATTATATATTAATTGATATTCTTTTTTTTTATTATTATTATTTTTTTTTTTTAATTTTTCTTGTATCTTGTTCAAAACTTTCCTAGTAAATATCTATACAAATCTACATTTGTTTCAATGCTTAGGGTATTTTGCAGTCGGGCATTTGACTTGTTTGTTCTGTGAGCCATTACCAGCAACGATTTAAAAGATTCGTGTCCATGAAATGAAACAAATACCCATACACACACACGTCCACACACACACACACACACACACACACACACACACACACACGCACACACACACTCATACAAAATCAGCTTTATGCATCTATCGCTGTATGTTACGCTGCTGCTGTTGCAACTGCTCTATAAGCCGTCATTTCCCAGTGATGCTGCCATGGTCCAGTAACTCTTTTAGTAACTTTCGTGTGTATCTGGCGGTCTGTTGATTTCATATCATTTTTAATATTGCAGCTAGGCGCCGGTCCGGCAAACGCCCTCAACGCCGGCCACGCCCCCATCCGCGGGCGTTCACTGACAAAACGAGATTTTCCCGTATGTGCATGTGAAGCCTGGCCAACAAGCACAGCATGAGCACAAGCCACGAGCCACGAGCCACGACAAAAGGCAATGCAACACAAACATTAAAACGAGCAAAATACAGAAACAAGGAACATAAACAAGTTCAGTCGTTCAACTCTGATTTACTCTGTACGCAGTTCTTGAAGCGCTCTGACACAGATTTGAGTGCACGCAGCTGGAAAATCGTATGTGAAAAGCGATTTAAAACTCTGTTAAAGCTTGAGGTCCGGTTCAATCAAATAATTGATTAATAACTTTATACTATATTGGAATATAGTTTCTCAGCGCAGCGATCATGCAAGCATTCAAGTCTACAACTCTGAAGGCAGCTCCTTTAAATGCTTACAGAGCATGCATAAATTGCAACAGCAAGAAAAAGCATTCCACCAGCATTTTGAGGCGAAGCGAAAGAAACAGGCAGAAAAAAAGGGAACAGAGAAAACGCTTTGAATGAAGGGGATGCACGGAATGCAACAGTTTGTAATTTGCAACGAGAATTGAGGCAATAGCAAGCGAGAAGTTGGCAGCACAAAAAATATTAAGTGGAAAACAACTAAGAGAACGCCAGCCAAGAGTGCCGGACTTTAAGATACCCAAGCATGTTAAGCTATGATAGATTAAATATATGTCAGAGAGAGAGAGAGAGAGAGAGAGAGAGAGAGAGACATTCAGAGAGAGAGAGAGAGAGAGAGTTAGAGAAAGAGAGAGAGAGAGAGACATTCAGAGAGAGAGAGAGAGAGAGAGTTAGAGAAAGAAAGAAAGAAACATATGATTATTATATAGAACAAGATAGAGAGAGTCAGAAAGAGAGAAAGAGATAAAGTTAGACAGAGGAAAGAAACATGATTATTATATAGATCAAGAGAGAGAGAGAGTTAGAGAAAGGGAAAGAAACATATGTGTAGGATCAGGAGCGTTTTCCAGTCCAGCATGAGTTTCAAAGTATGGGGGTGCTATTCTACTAAACTAATGAGCCGTATATTAAATTCAGCGCATCGTAGGTGCAACATTTATTCATGAGTTCTCGTTATAGACTAAATTACAGAAACGTATGAGCAAGCGCAGCTTGCTTAAAGTTAGGCGAATGAGTGTAAGTGAGAAGAGTTTGACAATGTAAAGAGAGACAATTAGTTAGGGTGGACCCAAATATAAGAGTATACATACGTATGAAATTGCATGTGAACAAATATTAATGATTTTGACCCAACAATATGATTATTATACAGATCAAGAGAGAGGCTGACACCCATCCAGTATTCAAATATCTCTTCTTATATAGTGCAAAAAAATGTGAGTAATATAATTTGTATGAAAACATAGTTTTCAAATTGGTAAAAATACACAATTCTCCAAATAAAAATAGTCGAGAATTAAATTAATATAATTAATTAAATAATAAATAAAAATTATTAAATTCTGCTTTTTAAATATACACAAATTCTCCCTAACAATGAATGATTTTGATAATAAATAAAAATTAAAAAAGAAAATAAAAATTAAAAAAAAATAATTAAAAAAAAATAAAAATAAAAAAAAAAATAAAATAAAAAATAAACAAAAATAAATATAAAAAATAAAAATTAAAAAAAATAAATAAATAAAAAATGCAGTTATAAATATTAACTTATCTATAAACAGCCAAGCGCCCACTAAAAGTATAATAATGTATTCTGCTATTTTAGTTAATAAAATTACTTTTGCTTTTTCGACTCAGTATACATTATTGGACAATAAAAAGTTGATATGCCCCATTTTGAAACAACTTCAATGGGTATATATAGCATAGCAGTAAAAAAATTACCACTAGCTTTGACAAAGTCAGTTGTGAATGTAGTTGTGAGTGTGAGTGCTGGTGTGGGTGCGACCAGTCCACAAGCGGTGCTGACCCACAATAGCAGAAAATTTCACAATGTCCTTGGCACCACCCTCGACACATGATGTTCACGTTCCACTGTGCACTGTGTGCGAGTGCGTCATGCTAATGAGAAAGACGATGATAAAGATATGGCAAATGCTTTGACGACACGCAGGCAATTGAGGCTTAAAGCGAATGGCGAAAATTGGCCAAGCTAACGAACGAAAGGCTAACTAAATGGATTAACTATAAAGTATATATATATATATTATGTTATTTAATATGATATCGCAAGTTTTTAGTATTATTATTGTTATTTTTTATTGTGCATTACGTTGAGACGCAGCTGAGTACGTTCACTTGATGTAATATATGATCAGAATTTTTTGCTGTGCTGCTGCTGCTGCTGCTGCTGCTGCTGTGGCTTTGTGCGCTACTGCTGGCGACTTCCTGTCACGTCTGCCACATAAAAAACGCCGCAGGCCTTCCATTACAGCCACTGACGACGACTGACAAACAATTTGCAACAAGCCAACGAAACTTTCGGCAGCTGCATTAAAAAACAGCAACAACAACAACAACAACAACAACAAACACAGCCACGACATGAGGCAAACTTTATCAAAAGCGACAACAAAGACCGAGAAAGTATGCCGAGCAGCCGGACAGTCGAGTGGCTTACAAATGGCCACAAAGAAATAGCCAGCTCTGGAGCTCTGGAGTAGTCGTGCCGGGTTGACAGGGAAAGGGTTTTGCCGGTTTGCAGGTCCGCAACATGCATGCATCAGCCTACGGCAACAATTTGTGGACACAGAAATATGCGCCCAACATGAGATGAAGTTATGTTATGCGCCGGACAGACGCGACTGCAGCGAAAGACAACAGAATGCAAATTATTGTTATTTATCACACTTCAACAATATTCAACTGGGCCAGCCATCAAATAAAGTTGCTCGAAATTAAAAAAAAAAATAACGAGTGCTGCAACATTCACTTAAGCTGAACTAATTAAGTGCTGAGTAGTTTGAAAGTGTATAGAGAGGGAGAGAGACAGATGGAGAGAGAGAGAGAGAGAGAAGAATATCATAAATTCGCAGAGAGTTATGTAATATTACTTGTGATATATTCAGCTAAGATATACCTATGTATGAATGTATATTGACATAAAAAAAAATTAGATATGCATAAATATATTTCATTGACTTTAAATGCAGCTCATTCATATGGATCTCAACAAAATATATTATATTTTGATGCGTTCATATGAATTAAAATTTAATATTTTTTTATATAATTTCTAGTAGTATGTAGAATATTAATAAAGTCATTTTCATAAGCATGTACAACACTTTCTTGTTTACTTTGCTTTTTTTTTCATAAATTTTGCAATTTATTTTGATTAATAATTAAATTCAATGTATTTTTTGCTGCTTATGTAAACATTTTAAAGTGTTTTTCATAATTATGCACACCTAAAAAATGTGCACAAAACAAACACAGCTAAATGCAATGCATATCAATATTTGTGGAATATATTTTACATAAATAATTTGCTTTTATTATTAACACTTTTTAATAAGTAATTCAAATGAGTGTGTTATAAGTGGTATGCATAACATAAATAAAAATGAACTTTGCCCTTCAAGGCGAACCCAAAAGCACACAAACTGCTGTGCAGCAGGTGTAAAGTTGAACAAAATCTAAAACCGGACTCACTTGAAAATCTCTGCTAAACAACAAGCAGTGCTGCAAATGGAAGGTAGACCAGCCAAGGGGAAGAGCAAGAGGCATGGGTAAGAAAACTGAATTTGATGAAGCCTTTGTAGTGCGCTTGAAACCGGTTTCCAAAACGATCCTGCCAGACAACAATGAGATGCGAAACTTCCAGATTCAGCAGCAGATTCAGCCCTTATCGCATGCCGCCAGCAGGTAGACGGTAAACGAAAGGCAAAGCAAAGCTACAATGCAGCTGCTCGACTATGAGATACCCAATACTTGATTTCCTTGTATTCCTTATAAATACATTTTCAAATTAAAATGATGGAATAGAATATGTCATGTATACAAAGCAGATGCATCTACTTATGCTTGGCAATGCTTGGCTAGAGAATAACCTAAACACAGCAAATGTTTGTTATATATAATAATGAATATATCTTATGCATACGCAATCTTTTACCATCAGCAAGAGTTATTTTCTCTTCATTGAGCTACGAATTTGCAATATGAATTAAGAATACATGAAATCAATGCCTAAAACTATTTAAAATATATTTTTCTTTCCTTAAAGTTTTTATTTCTAATAAAACTTTTATATTTAAATTCATTTTTTATTAATTTTATTTTTTTATTTTTTTTTTTATTTATATTTATATTTGCTATCTAATATATTATCTATATAATAATAATGTGTGCTAGAAAAAATATATTTTAATTGGATAAATATTATGTAACAATTTGTATATCTAATCTGTAAAATAAGTATATTATTTAGTCTATTAAGCAGCTCAAAACATCAAGAACTACTAATACTTCATTAAATGCTAAACAATTAATGAAATATATAATAAAAAAACTTTCGTGCCTTTATCAAATATGCAATGCAATGCACTTGGGGCATATCGAATTCACTAATTTTATTTTCTAATAAATTCAGTTGTTGTTGATAAATAAATTTGCAGTCAATTCGATCGGCATGTGGCTGAAATGAATGCAGACATAACCGGATATGTTTTAGCCGGAATGATACCAACTCCCAGAGCTGCAGACACTTGTATGTGACACACACATTTCATGTGAAAATCTAGTAGAACAATGCCAAACACAGTCACAGTCAGTGCACAGCTGCAGGCATTGGGAGGTATATTATGTTTCTTTTTCTTTTTTTTTTCGTTTCCTTTCATAAAGATGCTGACCAGCTGGAGTTGTGCGGGCTTGATTAAGGAACGCAGCGTATCTGGCAGATACAGATTTGTAGGCACTGTTTTTAATTTGTATTTAATCGTTCGCCGCCTCGGGCCAAGTAACTGGGCTGAGTCTCTCTGACAGATACAAAACAATAAAGTCACAGCCAGCTGTCGTTGCAGGCGGTTCCGTCCGCATCATCTCTCTATTGTGCCAGCAAATTGATTAGATACAAAAATAAAATGAAAAGGAAAAAAACAGAGAGAGAGAGAGAGAGGGGGAAGGCAAAAAAAAGAAGGAAATAACAAGAAACTGAGAATACGAATACGAAGAAGAATCAGTTTCAAACACCGGGCCAGCTGTTGCCGAAAACAAAGCCAAGCAAAGCAAAACAAAACAGAGCCAAACAATAAACAAAGGGGAAAAAGAGACAGAGAGAGGGAGAGGGAGAGTGAGAGAGAAAAAAAAAACAACTAAATGTATTTCGAGCGTGTGAATTTTGTGTTAAAGTATGTGCAGGTGAGCCAAAGGCTAAGCCAACTACCTCACTATTGACTGCTAACTCTCGCCTCAGCTCGCCTCACCTCGCCTCGCCACGAATCGCCTCGAATGTCATAATAAAAACCCAAACCCGCCGGCGATGCTCAAGATACAACTACAGCTACTCGATGCTCGAGTCAGAGTCATTTACTGGACGCCACAACACGTTCCTTGGCAACTCCATACACATCCGCATAAAGTTGCCTTACATACTTCAAACTTTACATTCTCGTGCAGTTTGCGCTCTTGTCGCACCGCACCGGGAACATCTTCTAATATAGGGGTGTTGAAATTTTATCGCTCACGCGCATCTACAGAATGATTTTACGACAGCCAGAGCAACTTGCTATTTCATTATCGGCACATCATTATGCGTGAGCGGACCATATATTGTCGTTCTACATATACCCTGTAATTATGAAGACTTGTCGGAGAGAGAGAAGGAGGTACCAGCACCTTTAACAATCCAAAGTGTGCACTCATACGTGCCAGATGAAATAACTAACTACTTCAAGCTCTACTACTGCTCGTTGAGCATAGAGTGAAGCCTCCCATGGGCGCACTGCTGTGGTTATATATGCATGTCAGTCCACACATTCTATCAAGATAGCAAACAAAGTAGATGTATGTAGAAAATAATGTTTAAAAACATATTCAAAATAACAAAGAGTGCTCTAGACGGGTTTGTACGACTAAGTAATACCCTGAACGAAATGAGGAACAACAACTGATCGTTTCTGCATGAACTATATACTATTTTTATATCTATCAAATAAATGCTCATAATTGCTGTTTCTACAACTACTTCTTATCAAGCCAGATATTTTATTTATTTGCTTTAAGCTGCAAGCCTACTACAGCATAACTCATAGTCGTTCATAGCCTTTAATTTTCCTAATGTGGTAGCTGCTGACGCCAACGTCAACGTCGCGTCGTCACATTAGTAAATGTTTATTTAGTTTGCCCTTTAACTATTTGGGCAGAGCTGTTGTTCGCTTGCGGCCTTTTCTTTGGAGATGCACCTTGATTAAATTCCTGGAATGGAAAAGACGACGAAGAAGATGAAGCAGCAGTAGAAGAAGACGATAAAGCAGAAGCTCCACAAGCAGACCAAACAACCAGGTCCAGGCCGACAAACAGACGGACAGCAACAACTACCAATAAACATTGTCGGCAGTCTGTTGCCGTTGTTGCCGCTGTTGTGCCTCGAACAACGTCGCTCTGAATGAAGCTCCCAAAGACCAGCATCAAAAGCCAAAAAAAAAAAAAGAGAAAGAAAAGACTCTGCTTATTGTAGACACCGGCCATTAATGATGTAGCAGAAAATGTTTTTCAGCCTGCAGCAGCAGCATCATTCGATAGCAACCAGAATATATAACGTGCAACCTGTGCAGTGCTGCGCCTGCTGCAACAGCAACTGTTGCAACTGCAAATGATTTTCAATTTAATACAAAGTTCTTAAAGACTTTTAACTGCCAAACTCGTGCGAATGTGCGCCATAGCTAAACAACTTAATTGCAAATTGCATTCTTTCTGTCTTGTTATCGATCAATTGGATTTGCTTTTCTATAAATAGCTACAAATTTCAATAAATATTTTTTTAATAAAAAAAATTAATTTTATTAATTTGAGTTTAAGTTTTAAGAGTTTCATAAATAGTACATTTTTTTATAATATATTATTCTTGTGCATTTTTTTTATTTATTTATATTTTAATATTTTACTCAATAACATTTCTCAATTTAGGTTTAAATTTTAGATTTCTGAATTTATTAAATAGCAAATATTTTATTTAATGTTTTATTTTGTTTATTTTTTTTTATTTATTCATTTATTTATATTATAATATTTTACACAATAGCAATATAGTTTTAAATTTTAAATTACTGAATTTATTAAATAGCAAATATTTTATTTAATATTTTATTTTCTATTGTTTTTTTTTTTTCTTTTTTAAATTCATTTATATTTTAATATTTTATATTAAATATATTCTTAAGTCATTTTTTAAATTTAAAATTGATAAAGTTGTTAACCGGCAATAATTTACTTGATTTTTTTTTTTTTTTTTTTTATATTTATTTTTAAATTTATTTATATTTTAATGTTAACGATTCTGAAAGAATTCTTGTTTAAAAAATTAATTTTAATTTAAATTGAATAATAATTATATATATATATATTATATATTATAATTATATACATATTTATTTATATTTTATTTTATTCAATTTTGATTCCTAACGATAAATTGATTGAATCTTAGCCATGAAAATTTTATGTTAGCTCTACAACTATCTCGCACTGATTGTCTAAGCTAGTTCAATTAGGCATATAACCCACTTGTGTTAGGGTACTTAAAGTGCTTTTAACTGCGCCCAAGCCAAGCAAGTTAACTAGCAAAGAAGACGCAGACCTCACGATATGCACAATCTCCTTAGCTTGGTTATTTCATGCAACAGCGTCCGCAGCAGCCACGGCTGAGTAACCCAACAGCCACAGCAGCAACAACAACAACAGCAACAACAACGGTCTCTTCTTATCGCATATATTGAAAACTGCTTTAAACTAAAAGCCAAGCGCTGTAATCATATTTCACTCTGCCTGCCGCGCTTTCTTTGTTATTGTTGTTGTTATCGAGGGTATTGCCACGTTTCACTGTGGCTGCTGTTGTTGTTGCCGTATTTATGCCCGAAAAAAAAGACCCTCGACCAACCCGCAACAGGTAATTGATGCCGTTTTGAGCTCTGCAAGAACTTTTAATCAATTTTTCAGATTCGCTTTTGCTGCTGATTTTCTTTGGCAACAAAATCATGGTTTTTGTGTGGTTGCTGCTGCTGCTGTTGCAAGGTGTTGCAAGTGACCGCTAACAGCCAAAAGCGGCAAGCCAAGCCAACCTGACGTTGGTTGCGCTGGGTTGGCTTGGATGCTGCTCATGGTGCTCAGATTTATGGCACAACCACAGTGGTTAGTGGCCAGCTGTAACTGTCTGCCAGAATGAAATTGCACGTTGCAGGATCACAAAAATATTGTTAACATACTTTACGCAACCGATTGGGAAGCTGAGCAGAGTCGAGCACCCAGCCAAGTTCCCCTTTAAACTGTTTGGCTTTGTGTCGAATCACGTAATTGCATAAAGCTATTAGTGAGACCGCAGACCGAACGAAATCTAATGCAAACGTTTCCCTTCATGCCTCTCGGCGCTTGCTCCAAGTATGAACCAAGCCATGCAATGAATGACTATCAAATAATAATATACACACAACACAGAGTTTACAGAGATAAGTATCGTGATTGTTGGCATTATCTACAGATGATTTCAATACAAATGAAATAATTGTTTGAATTCTCTGCATATTTTTAATTATTAATTTATTTATTTACTATTTGGTTAGATTTTGAATGCTTATTTATATATATTTATTTTATATTATTATTAATGAATTTATTAATTATTTTAATGCTCTTCAGCTCTTCGATCTATTTTTTGCTTAATTATTTTAATTTCTATTTAATTCTTAAGAAAATTGAAATTTAGCAAATGTTAACTGTTTATTAAATTCAAAAATTTTATAATAATTTTATATTTTCATTATTGAAAGTATTGATTACAAAAATAAATGTTATTATTTATTTTTTATTCAATTTATTGGGAAAATATGTATTTTTTATTCCAAGAATAATTTTAAATATTTAAATATTTTTTGTTATAAATATATATTTTTTATTAAATTAAAATCAAAAGTATTTTATATATAAAACTATTTTTTATATATATATTTTTTTATAAAATGGAATTATTATTATTATGTGGCTATCATTAATAATAATATGGTATTTCTATTCTTAATTCATATCTACGCTGACAATGCAACGAGAGAGGCACACCTCTAGCTAAAATAGTAAAAAAATTGTTTTCGAAGGATCATATATCAATATAGCAAAGATATTTTTCATTCAAGACTAACTGAACATGACCTCAGCTGCTGCTGGGTGCCCCATTTCGGTTGCCAATGCAATTCCAGGGTATAATAGCGTAATTTCCACTTTGTGGCAAACTACGTGTATTCAAGTCTGGCGGAATTATTATTTTAAAGTATAAAGCCGCGGCTTAGAGCTCGTTACCTTCGCCAAGCCATTCGTACATAATTATAGAAATTACAGAAAATTGTGTGAAGGGCAGCAGCACGAAAAGCCGTAAGGTACTAAGAACTTTAGCGAGCGAGAGCTTTGACTCAAAGATATGCTTTTTAGAGGCAAGAAACATGAGATAAGAGAGAGAGAGAGGAAGTAGGGTGTTTAGAATAAGAGCGAATATAATATAACTTGTTCATAGTTATATAAATGCTGGCAAGAAATGTAAAGAAAGGTAAAGCAAGAGAGAGAATATAATTTGACTTGATTATATTTATTAAATTTGGTAATTGGCGGCAAATCGCTTTTTCTATTCTATAGAGGTAGAATAAAGAGGAATATAATTTGTTTCGATCATATTTATATTTTATGCCAATATTCAGTAAATCTCTCTTCTCTTTGATAGTCTATATACCTGCTTGAACTCTTACAATCTTTCCGTGGTAATCTCAAGCATTAAATTAGCATTTGAATAGAGTTTAATATGCTCGCGTGTTTAAATATGTCAGAGTGTTAAGATATTTATGCATTTCTAGCATACAAACAGTTGGCCGCTATGTAATCAAGTTGGGTTCCCACTCCAATTGGGTTTATGTAATGCATTTGGTTGCTTTAAATCACATTTAATTTGCTGTTGGACGGACAGCGGTAGCTGTTGTAGTAAGTATCTAGTCGTTGTTGTTGTTGTTGCGTTTTCTGACTGACTGGCAGCGTGAGCAATTAAGTGCATGCAAAGTTCATTGAGAAGAGCAGCAGCTGTTTGGCCTTTGTTGTTGCTGACTGATGGTATTTTCATTGCTCATTTTCTGCTGAGCTCTGATAAATGCATACTTTCTTATAGCCACATACATACATATATGCACTGCGACCCATAGCATAGCATACATAATTTATATATGCATGCACATACATACATAGATATAGGTTAGAGTTAGGTGCCCCACTGATCGATGTGTGCCTGGAGGGAAGCAGTGCAACTGGCTAGCTAGCAACACACATGTGCATTTAATTGCCAGTTATGGCAGCCATTTGACTCTTTTTTTTTTCCTCCTTTTCTTTTGCCGATTTTCCCTGCAGTTATTGTTATTGCCATTGTGCTGCTTGTTGCTGTTATAAATTTTGTGCTCGACGTTATAAATTGTTTTTACTGTAAGCATTTAAAAGGCCTATGCAGCAAAGTTCGCCAAAGCGCCAGACCGCCAGACTAACAGCCCGGCAGTCATTCAGGCAGGCAGACAAACAGCAGCAACAACAGCAGCAGCAACAGCAACAACAGCAACATAAGCTACAATGCGAAGTGCTATAAAATCTGTTGCTGCTTCTTTTAGCTGCTTTATTGTTGATGCTGAAGAGTTGTTTTCACTATGCTTAATATAGCCTGTATTTATTTATTTTTATTTGTTATATATACACTAATAAACTATGTTTAAAACAAAGTTTTATGTATATCTCTATTGTGTGGTTTTTCTTTAAATAATTTATATATAAATATATATTTTTTTTTATATCTTTAATTTATTTTTAAATAAATTTTAATCTTTTTTTAATAATTTTAATTTTTTTAATATTTTTTAATTTTTTATTTTATTTTTATTATTTATGTTATTTATTTTTTAATATTTTTTAATTTTATGTTTTATTATTTATTATTTTTTTTATTACTTATGTTATTTATTTTTAAAAATTATTTCTTTATTTATTTTATTTGTATTATTATAAAATTTATATTTATACATTGTATTATGTATATATTTTTTTATTTTATTTTTTTTAATATTAATTATTTTTTTATTTTTTTTATTATTATTTATTTATTTATTTTCTTTTTATACTTATAAAATTTATATTTATACATTGTATTATGTATTTTTTTTTTATTTTTTTTTATTATTAATTATTTTTTTTACTTTTTTTATTATTATTTATTTATTTATTTTCTTTTTATAATTATAAAATTTATATTTATACATTGTGTTATGTATATCTTAATTATTAAAAAAAAATGTATATACATATGTATTTTTTATATTTAAAAATAACAAACTTTAATTTTTTGTTATATTTACAGTATTTTTACTGTCATTTACAGCTAACATGACTTCCTTTGTTTTACAGGGTATCCCGTAGTCGACATATGAACTTTCGCGCCGTTAGCTTTTCATAGGTCGTTAACATTTTCTCAGTGCTTATCCAAAAGGCAATATGCAAAGCACCGTTAAGTGTATTTTAATTACGCCAAGTGAACAGCAGCAACAACTACAGCAACAACAACAACTACAACAACAACAACAGCAACAACAACACTGTGGGAAAGCAGAGTAATGAAATAAAAAAAATCATAAAATATTAAATTCGTGTAAAATACAACGCTCAGCCAAAAAGCTAACATAATAAAGCAAATAGCAATTAAAAGAATTATAATTATATAAACAATTAATATTAAAGGCTTGCCAAAGGCAGATAAATCAAGAGTTGAAAGCACTTTCAAAGCGAACAACCCAGCAGGGAGTGCTCTCGTTCCACTCTCTATGGAATGCCCCATTGCGACCTGCCTTTTGCCTGTCACATCAATTCGAATAGGTAAATACACTCGAGTCTAACACAATGCCATATTGTGACTCTTAATTAATTGACCAAAGATTCCTTAATTGCGCAACTAATTTAAGAACTATAATTAAAAGCGCGCTTGTTTGCTGCCGCCAGAGACCACAGAATAATCAACTTGTCGTGCCACTTTCATATGCGCGCGTAAATACCAATTAAAAATGTTCACAAATAAAAAGAATTAAAAAAAAAAAACAACTATCTACATGTGTTTGGAATCGTTTCAGTTTGTTCTTGCTGATATTGTGTCATAGTCTGCAATTAAAAGTAGGTCAGATGACAGGAGAGTCTGCGAGAGTGACAGAGGCAAAGCGAGTGAGATAGAAGAGTAGAAGCTAGGGTAAGAGTGAGTGAGTAGAAGCTAAAGAGAGAAATAGAGAGAGAGAGAGAGAGAGAGAGAGAGAGAAGGAAAGAGAGAGTGAAAGAGTGTAGTAGAAGCTACGGAGAGAATGAGGAATAGAGTTGAGAGTTGATAGATAATACGTGAATATGGTATAGTAGATCCGAAGCTATAGAGAGCTCTCTCAGACTATGCAACGAGTAGTAGGAGCAGTAAGAGTAGTAGGAGCAGTAGGAGTAGTAGGAGTAATAGGTGTAGTAGGAGTAGTAGGAGTAGTAGGAGTAGTAGGAGTAGTAGGAGTAGTAGGAGTAGAAGTAGTAGGAGTAGTAGGAGTAGTAGGAGTAGTAGGAGTAGTAGGAGTAGTAGGAGTAGTCGGAGTAGTAGGAGTAGTAGGAGTAGGAGTAGTAGGAGTAGTAGGAGTAGTAGGAGTAGTAGGAGTAGTAGGAGAAGTAGGAGTAGTAGGAGTAGTCGGAGTAGTAGGAGTAGTAGGAGTAGGAGTAGTAGGATTAGTAGGAGTAGTAGGAGTAGTAGGAGTAGTAGGAAGAATAGAAAGAGTATGATTAGTAGGAATAATAGGAAGAGTAGGAGTAGTAATAGTAGTATTATTAATAGAAGTAGAAGTAGTAATAGTACTAGTGTTTGCAGAAGTAGAAGTAGTAATAGTACTAGTGTTTGCAGAAGTAGTAGTGTAATAGTAGTAGTATTAGCAGAAATAGTAGTAGTAATATTAGTAACATTAGCAGAAGTAATAGTAGTATTAGTACTAGTATTAGCAGAAGTAGTAGTAGTAATAGTAGTAGTCTTAGAAGAAGTAGTAGTAGTAATAGTAGTAGTCTTAGAAGAAGTAGTAGTAGTAATAGTAGTAGTCTTAGAAGAAGTAGTAGTAGTAATAGTAGTAGTCTTAGAAGAAGTAGTAGTAGTAATAGTAGTAGTCTTAGAAGAAGTAGTAGTAGTAATAGTAGTAGTCTTAGAAGAAGTAGTAGTAGTAATAGTAGTAGTCTTAGAAGAAGTAGTAGTAGTAATAGCAGTAGTCTTAGAAGAAGTAGTAGTAGTAATAGTAGTAGTCTTAGAAGAAGTAGTGGTAGATTTAGTATTATTAATAGGAGTTGTAGTAGTAATAGTACTAGTACATATTAGCAGAAGTAGCAGTATTTGTAGTATTAATAATAGGAAAAGTAGTAGGAATAGAAGTAGGAGTAAGTAGTAGTAATATTAGTAGAAGTAGAATTAATAATAGGAGTAGTAGTAGTAATAGTAGTATTAGCAGAAGAAGTAGTAGTAGTGTTAGCAGAAGTAGTAGTAGTATTAGCAGATGTAGTAGTATTAAATAGCAGGAGTAGTAGTATTAATAGAAGTAGTAGTACTAAAGACGATTAAGTGATTCGAAAATTGTATAATGTTATATAATTTAATGTAAATTTTTCATAAAAAAAAGAATAAAATAAAAACAAAAATAAAAATAAAAACAAACTAATTACGTTGCTAACCAAATTTCGTTGTTCAACACTTGGTGCTCCATTGCACTACTATTTTCATGCACGCATCTGTCTTCATTCTTCTCTCTTCAGAATTCTCACACGACCCCAAAAAGAAAAAGTCAAGAAATGTTTTATACGAGTGTTACTTTACCCGACTCTTTTATCTCTGGGATAATTTATGTTTTTATATATTAGAAGAGTTTCTTTCAGTCTATTGTATAAATGCCGCCTATAAATGACAAAGAGTTTCAAGTGGAGCCTTTGTTTGCGTTCGCTTAATTACGAGTGAGTGCTGAGAGCCTCTTTCAGCTAGCGCCAGTCGGCCAGCATCATGGAATGTTTTTCTGAGCTTTGTGTTATCAGTGGAAGATTTGGCTCTTGTTTATAGTCTGTTTAAATAACACGATACAATCTCAGGTACAATTGCAACAGCAAAAAGTATTTAATCGGCATTGCCCAACTCTGAGATGCTCGGCCTTGCCTTCTTTTTAGGTATAAAAACAACTTTAGGCAATTAAATAAATGAGAATATAATTTATTTTTTATAAATATTAAAAACAACTTGAATGTTTTTCTACTTTTAGCAAATATCAAAGAAAATATGAATAAGCTTTTAATTCGAATAAAACAAAACAAAGCAATCCCCGTCAGCACTTGAAGTATTTGGGTTTCATTCGAAACTTCTTTTCGCTACATTTACAAACAGATTCATTATAAATATAATGCAATTAATTTCAGCGTTGGCATTTGCTTTCAACGACTTGGCTTTGATTTCGATTTTGATTTTTGGGCCATAAAACTGGTTGCTTTGACTAACAAACAATTACGAAGCAAACAGAGCGCACAAGCTGTGCATAATTCATCCTCAATTCCCAAATACAACAAATCGAGTTATCTGTCCTTCATACCTTTTCCAAAATCTACCTTTTTTCCAACACTTGTGCCATCATTGTCGACAATTTGCCGCCCTTTTTTCGTTTTTCGTTTTTCGTTTTTCGTTTTTCATTTTTCGTTTTTCATTTTTTCTTTTTTGATTAATGAACTTGTTTGTTTAAAGGCTTTGTAGCTTTGGCTTTAAGGTCGGTCAAGTCTGCCCTGTACGTAGCTCAATAACTTTCAATTGAGCTTGCATCGCTTCAATCAGCATTCCGAATCCATGGTCATGTCTCGTTACACCAAGGTTATTGCGATCAAAGGGCGAAATTACAACGAATCTTCATTGCTTGCATAAATCAAGTTCGCCAATCAGCCACACTCAGAGAGTCGAAGTCAAATTGGATATCGAGCTCATATGAAATTGAACTTAATTTTCTCTCAGTTTCGTATCTTCGGTTCGTATAGCCACTATCCACATATTCCAGCTTGTCGAACGTTATATGCTCGAATCTCTCAGCAACAAATAAATAAAACAACAACAGCAAAAAATGCCCATAAAAGGAGCCAACAGTGGGGCCAACAGCTACCAGCTCGAAGGTTGTCCAGTTGCCCAGTTGAAATTGTTGCCGGCTGCTGCTGCTGCTGCTGCTGCTATGCTTGTTGCATGTGCATTTCCAATTCGAATTGTTTTTTCCATAATCATTTTGGACTTGTTTGTCGCACAGGTGAAAACCCCAAAAACAAGCAAACACCACACACAGCAGACAGACACACACACACACACACAACAATTGTGTACAAAAAACAATAAGAAAAACTGTTGCATAACTGTTGCCAATTGTATAAGGGATTGAATATTTTGCAGTCTTTACTGTCACAGCGTAATTGCATTTCGTTTTTCATCTCACATTTCTGAAGTTGACAAACAATTGTGCTTAACTTTACCGTTATGCATGTTCGCAATATTTTGACAAGTCGCCAGAGCCCAACAAATTTTATGCATTGTGTCCGAATGAGTTTTACAATATTATTTATATTAAATTCAATTAAATACGAATTTTTCATGTTGACGATTTCTTTTGCACATTAAATATATATATTGCCTTGCTTAACTATTTATAAAATTATTTAAATTTTAATTAACTTTGATAGCCGCACAAAAAAAAAAAATATTTGTAAATAGAATTCGGAGTTTTACACAGCTGCAATTTGTAATTAAGCGAGTAAATAATTATTGGGTCGTAAGTAATTTCGTTTGATGATTTCCCTATATATATTTAATATAATTTGTATATTAAACACAAGGATTCGTTGAACTATATTAAAAGCGAATTTACGAAGAGAGTGTATCATGAATAAATACAAAATAATACTAATGTAAAAAAGCAAATAAATAAAAAATAAAAATAACATATAAAAATATACAAATAAATAAATAAATAACACAAAATAATACTAATATACAAAAAAAAAAAAAATAAAAAAAAAATCAGTAAACATAAAAATTATACTAACAAAAAATAGGCAAAGAAAACTATTTAAAAAAAAAAAAAAAATTAAAAAATAAATAAAAAAAACACACAGAGTACAACAAAACGTAATTAAATACATTTTATAAATAATAATGTACAAAAAATAATAAATGGGAAATAAAAATAACATAAAAATAATACTAATATACAAAAAAATAAATCAATAAATATAAAAATATAAATAAATTTTATAAATAATAAATTTCATAAAAAAAAATTATTTATAAATTAATTATGAAGCAATATTTTAGAAATATGAATACATTATAAATATTGATATTGATATATAGCAACAACAAAAATAATAATGAAAATATATTTACGAAAAATAAAAATAAAATCAACAAACAAAAAAATAAGTAAATAAAAGAAAATATTAATACAAAATAAAAAAATAATACTAAAAAATAAATTAAAAAATTTTAATTTATTAAAAAAATAATATCAAATTAATACTATAAGAAATATAACAATTAAATTACAAAATAAAGCTCATATTTACATATATATACATAAATTTGCTACAGCCTACATACGATTTGGATTATTCCAGGCTTGCATTATTTCCAAAAAATATTTTGATTGCAATTAAAATGTGTGCAGCTTAAAACAGTTAAGCCAATTTCTAGAAATTATTTTTTATTTCATTTTGCATTCATTGTAAAAAGAAATCGATTCAGTCTATATAATCTTTGCACATACATTTGCTTATTTACCCATGCACACAATCAATTTGCTGACTGATAAGCGATAAAGACTAAAACTAAAAAATCCACCTGCAGTTGCCATACACAATCAATTCACAATCAAAATTCTATCTTTCGTGTGCAATATTTTTGGTTCGTTTTCTATTTCGATAATGACGCATTAATTGCCATCGTTACAGATAACATTCGAACAACTGCAGAGCTGAGGAACTCTATTCAGATTTTGAATAACACTCATGGGAAAATCTTGAGACACTCGACTGCAGTTTGACTTTTGAGTACGCCCGCCGTCTCCTGCTCCTCCTGCTCCCCCTACTCCTTCGCTCTTTTCTAGCTCGACTGCACCTGCCACTTGATATGTCTGCAGTGTGCGCACATCTTGGAATTTATTTACTTTTCAGCTGCATGGCACACTCCATGTGTCATTTTTATCGCACCGTTGCCGTTCCAAGTGTGGCAGCATAAAATTGCCAACTGCGCTCACTCCTCACGGCGACGACGACGTCATTTTCGCTATTCGCATCGGTGCATTGTCGACGACGACGACGAGGCGTCTCTGCTTTTATATGAGTCAGAATTACTTTGCCAAGTGATTCGAGTTGATTGTGCGGACTCATTACTATAGAGTCTATAGCTATTACATGAGCACACACAGCTCCCCCAGTGGGCTACACCAATGTTTGCAGATGTGTGAGTGTGAGTGTGAGAGAGAGAGAGAGTATTTGGTGTGCGTTATTTGTGACCCACAATAGTCAGATAGTCATTGGAAAGACTAACATAGAGCAATCATTTAGCCAATTGCTGCAAATCTTTTACAAGTTTTGCAATCGAATCAAATGTTTTTAACAACGAAATTCTATCAATATTATTATTTATTATTTTTATATATTTTTTTTTATATAAGAAACAATTTTAGAGTAAGTCAACTCAACCTATATTAAATATTATTTTGATTTATGAAAAAAAAAAATAAATAATTAAATTTAATTTATAAAATATATGTACAAAATATATCAGATATATATAAAATCTATAAAAATATAAATCTATATAAAATAATAAACAAATTAGTTTAAATAAATCAGTTGATTAAAACACACAAATTTAATTCGAATAAAATTTTAACATACAAATAAAAAACAAGTAAGAACGTTGCCACGCCACGCCCATGCGTAGATATATCTAACAGAGCTTATTGATCTTGGGCTGTCAACCCGAGTAAACAGGCCGAATTTCAAGTCTCTAGTGTTAATAGTGTTCAAAATATAGCACAATTTGAAAAAGTACTATTTGCCACGCCCCCAAAATACTACAATAACTTTTTCATTTAATATAATTACATTATGAATTTATATAACATTTAATTAAAATTTAATTACATCAATATAAAATAATCCACTAGCTACTTAGTGTATTCTTTATTATATTAAAAAAATTAATGAAATTCAATTTAATTAAAATAAAATCTTAAATATCAAAATATATTTTATAATATTATAGTTATTATCATATAATAGCAATCCAATTTATTGATATTTAGAAATGTATTCTACTATGAATTAAATTGAATTTAATTAAAAATTAATATCCATAGATTTTATTAGAATATTTCAATATCTATTTAAATTATTTTTTATTCTAAATTTTAAATTCATTATATTATGAGTAAAATTCAATTTAACGTTGTCACCTTTATATTTATTTTAGAAAAATTCTTATTTCATTATTTATTATATTTAATATTTTTTAATGTAATATATATTACGAATTCATTTCATATTATATTCAATAAATTCAATAAATTCATGTCTAATGCACATTTGCCGCCCGTCACATTAGCTGCAATAATTTATAATCTTGCGCCATTTATGAAAATGAGAAAAGATTTCCATACTTTTTATATAACTAACAAGCTAGTTAGCAGAGCTAGATTAACCTACTTCGAAATGAGATTTCTTTTTGTTTATGAATTTGTTGTTGTTGTTGCATTTAAAAACCACGAAAAGAAAACTTTAAATTATGCAAATGCGTTTCCCAGCTCAGATTGTATTCGAGTTGGGAAATAATAAAAAAAAAATCCGAAAAAATTAAAGAAACACATAAAAACTGAAGAAGAGTTTCGAGCCGTTTAAGCCAATTGCCAACACGTTTCTGACATAAATTTCAGGAAATTTTATATGAAATTTCATTTCTGAATTCAACATAAATCAAAGTTGCTGTAATTATCTAATTATATGGTATAACACTCTCAGCAAAGTTGTATTTTTTTTGTTGTTGTTGTGAAAAGCTTTAAAACTTTAAAATAAAATTTAAAGTCCATTTCCACACTCTGTGCATTTGATTTGCAAACAAAATACAGAACTTGTTGCGAGCAAAGCCGGTTAAAAACTATTTGCAACAATATTTAAGTACTGATAGCTTTCGGCCTCTCACTCGCCAGAGCGCACATGCAGCAGCACACCTGAACAACACCTCTGTGCCGCAGCCAGCCCTCTGCACCAAAGCGCCGCAATGTGAAAAAAGCATAAATAGTTTTTTTTTTTCCTTTCTTTCTTTCTTTCTTTGCTTCCTCTTCTTCTTTTTTTTCAAATGTAACTGCTCTCTTCTTTGTTGTAGCAACATGTTGGCTGGTTGTTGCTGTTGTAATTTTTCGCATAAATTTACATTAATTTATGCAATTGCATTGTTTTTGTTGCTGTTGCTGTTGCTGTTGTTGCTCTGCACTGCGGTTGCTGCTTGCTAGCCTTTTTTTTTATCGCATTTTTATTGTCATTTGTGTTTTTATTGAACACTTTGTGACATTTTACGATTTTCAAAGTGAAAGGTACATATTTGTTAAATTGCTATGGAAAAGAAGTAAAGTCCACCATTCCCAAACAAAAACATGCCAAAGAAAAACATGAAACTCCCAGACGAGTCAGCTTGACTGCCAAATACCACGCAATACAATTGCATTAATACTACAAACTTTTGATAATCACAATTCGCACTTTAAACAGAGTTCACAAATCTCTAAGTCTCTAAATCTCTGTTAAACACATTTCACATTTACCTATTGCTTAGCCTACGAATCCTCCTGTGCTGCATTATCAAGTCAATCAACTCCATTGGCTGTACGAACTTGATTTATTTGTTCGCTTGACTTTGCTTAGTGCATTTTGGCTGGGTTGCTTGGCCGTTTAGCTGATTTTGGTTATATTTATGCAGCCATTTTGAACTGGTTTCTCGATTTGGCCTTAGCTCGTTGGAAAATGGAGAAAATGGGGTTCACATCATGGCCAAAAAACTATAAAAATTAATGAAAACAAACTCAAGTCAACTCGAGTAAAACTAAAGTGAACTGACGACAGCCTGGGCAGATGCATTTTCCTTACCTATGAATGAAATGACTTCCGTCATTTTGTAAAAACATGAAAAAATATAGAAATATAATGGAAATATTTTGGCTAAGCTCATATGACAAATGAATACAAATTAAATGGAGTAAAAGTTGCGCTGCTATTGTAAATATTCAAATCTGAGTTTTAATATGTTATTAGATTATCGCGACTATCGCAAAATTTATAACTAACTCTCATGAATCAACAAATTCACATATAAACGACCTGGCATAGCTATATATATATTTTTTATTTTTATTTAGTGCTTAATTTAGCTTGTCTTAAGTATCCTTGGTGTTTTCTATTTCTGTGATTTTTTCCCCAAAAAAAATTATGTTATCATATATGCCATATTTCATGTTTGTAAATAAATATCTAAGTAGTTCTAGTTCTTAGTCGAAAAAAAAAAACTGTAGTTCTAGCAAAAAGTGCAATAAATTGAAATTGAAATAATACTTTATTAATTAAAGTCCTTTTCGCTCACATTCCTGCTCGCACTTAAAGCGCTCTCCTTGCAAAATAGTTTAAAAATTTTTAAAATATAAACTTCTTAGTGCTTTTTATAGCTACACTTAAAAATTAAGAATTTATGAAACAATTTGCATGACTATGCCGATATTCCGACACATTTTATGGTCAGCTGTTAGCGTCTGATTTATTTCACACAGAATGCTTTAAGGCTTTCGCTTGGCTACCGCAACAGTCTTTTATAGTGTTGGTTAATCAAAGTTTAGTATATTTTACATATACCAAAAATACCAACTAAAGCATTTCAGTAACTAAACTGAGTTTGCTCGTCTTCATTTCACACTTTACTCTCGCGCATTTCATCTTCAAAGCGAAATCTGCACATAATTTAAAATTTAATTACACATCTCTATGTTGATATTCAGATATATATTTATCATTGGACATTTGTCAACACAATTAAACGCGTACAGCGACAGCTGGAGTCCGCATCTAACTTGCAAAAGGTAAACACAAAATTACGGTGAAAAAAAAACATGAAAAATTGGCGCATCGCCAGCGAAATGGAACCAAAAAAAAAAACTAAAAATGAAGACAAAATTTTTAAAATAGATGCGCAACATTGATGGCAGCGGTGCGACGAGGCGACACGAAAGGTGGCAAAGGCTACAGTTGCTGCTGCTGCTGCTGCTGCTGCTCCTATTGCATTCAATTTGAATCTAAAATGTCATAAAGCAAATAAATATTTTTGTTCATAAAGCCAAACGGAAATTGATTTTTAGCACAAATTGCGATTTCAATTTGCAATTTCGCTCCATCATTTATTCCTTTGAGCGCAAAACTCGATTAGATTGCACGAACTACTTGGAAATCAATATATATATATAGAGTACATATATAGTATACATTTGTATATATATTAGTTGTAATATAACTTACCACACGCTACAGTTGCTCGAAATGCTTCTCTGAAGAGTCCAACATAATAACTGCAAAGAAATTATTACAGATTCATTAATAAAAAACTAAATATTTTGAAGTCTTAAAGTTTCTTAAATTTCTTAAAGCTAAACAAATATATAATCTATACTATTTGTCGCTTCCATGTGTTAATTGCTGTCTGCTACTTAAGCAGCGAGCATATGCGCTGTATTCAACCTTGGCCCATCAATCAATAAAGAAAGAAGGAAAAAAAAAAGATATTTTTAGTTCAGACCGCAATTGACTCTGGCGGCAACCTTTGCACCTGGGCTCAACCCAACCCGGGAGAATGGAATGCAAATAACGCTGGCAGCCACTCGTACCGCAACATAATGTTGCAAGCAAGTGTTGAATGTGTGTGTGTGTGTACTAAGACGGATATTTCCGGCGCGCATTTGTGCTACCAAAAAAGGAACTAACCATAAAAATCTGCACATAAATTTAAGCGAGCAGAGGCAGCCAATAGCCAGAGAGCAGCCAGAGAGCAGCTAACAGCTGGCTGCTGCGACGATGCCAAACATACGCAAATGCAGTGCTCAAATTTATGGCCCAGCATTTCCAGGCAAACCAGCCGCTCTCCACACTCCCACAATCCCCCTCCACTCAACCACTGAACTACTACTAAGCGCCTTCGACAGCGCCAAATGGATTGCAGCAGCTACCGCACAGTTAAGACAATCTATCAGCATGAAAGCTCATGAATGAAAAGCTAATTATTATTATTATAAATAATATAATATAAATAAATATAAGAAGTTTCTCAAATGTCTATCTCTGGCTGTATTTATTTAATAATATTTATTATAAATAATATAACATAAATATATGGAAGCATTTCTGAGATATTTTAATACATTTGCCTATTGTTATATTTATTTTAAAATCTCTCATAATCTAATCAATTTATTTAAACAGTTGTTCTCTGTATTTGCTTTATTTTATTTTTATTGCAGAAATTATTTAAATTATTTTACAAATTATTTTCTATAAAACTATTTTACCATTTTAAAATCTTCTTTTTATTATACACATTTAAAAAAAATCTATTTATGCTTAAAATATTGGCAAATAATAATTATGATAATTAATATAAGTTAAATAATATATAAAATATATAATAACAATAATAATATACATAAATATATCTAGTTCATCTGACACTTCTCGCTCTTTCTTTATTTGCTTTTATAATCTAATTGATTCATTGATTGATAATCTAATTAATTATAATGCAAATCCCTCTCTCTCTCTCTCTCTCTCTCTCTCTCTTTATCTCTCTCTCTAGTTTTTCTTACAATTTCACTCGCATTTACATATTATTTCAATTGTTTTTCCTTACTGTTGGCAACTACTATTTATAATTAGATTTTTCATGTTATTTGCCTATCGTTTGTTTGCTCCAAGTATTGGCTGATAAATGCGCGCTGCATTTTATGCCCTGTGCAAATGTGCGAATTTCTTTTGATAACACTCGAAATGATTCACATCGTTGGCCACGAGCAATGTGGGGATTCACTTTGCAAGTGCAACAATACAGTCATGAATCACAACACAACACAGCTCAATCCTCGGTTAAGCCAGGCGTCAGTTTATGTTTCTGTCTGTTTGCTTAACTGTTTGCATGCTCATGTTGATGCAGTGCAGAGAGTATATGGCTTTTCGCAGAGCTTATGATCGTTTGCTTTAAACTGAAGATTTCGTGAATGAGCTCATGTGAGGGCGTTCCAAATGAGGATTTACCATTATATTTCTATGCCTTAAAGCTGAGAGCTTCTCAAGCTCTGTAGTTGGAATACTTTTGATCTCTTCTCATCATCTACTCATCATCAGCTTTTCTCATCATCTATTCATCTACTCATCATCTAATCATCATCATCTCCTCATCATCATCTCCTCATCATCATCTTCTCATCATCATCTCCTCAACATCATCTTCTCATCATCATCCCCTCATCATCATCTCCTCATCATCATCTCCTCATCATCATCTCCTCATCATCATCTCCTCATCATCATCTCCTCATCATCATCTCCTCATCATCATCTTCTCATCATCATCTCCTCATCATCATCTCCTCATCATCATCTCCTCATCATCTAGTTCAGCAGTTAGAATACTCATTTGCTCATCATCTAATCATCATCATCTTCTCATCATCATCTCATCATCATCACTTACTACTTTTGATCTATAAATTGCACACAGAGCGAGGTATTTTGCAGTCGTTTACACCCGCTTGCAAAATGTTTACTAGTTTTCGGTTCTCGCTTTAAACATAACAATTTCAATTGCAAAACAAAAGCTTTGATATGTGTTAAATATATATTTATATATACCTAGTTACAATAGTTGCTAAAGCGATTATTGGACTTTGTATTATATATATACATATATATGTGTACATGTGTATATATGTATATATCATTGTGGTCTACAGCACGACTAATAATTATTTTAAGTAATTCTTGTTATTGTTGTCTTTGCTGTTGTTTTGCAGCTTGTTGATTATTTACTTAAGATTTTTGCAACGTTGCGCATACGCCGCATTGTACACTTCGCTTCGTTGCAAATTACAATCAATTTTCTGTTGCTTTTCATTTTTGTGCTTTTTGCTCTTGTTGCCATTTTAATTGTTCACAATTTCTTGTTACATATGTGCGAAGCATGTGAACATGTTGCCTTAGCTTAGCTGCTGGCATAGCATATCCAAGATGCTTGCAGCTAGCTCAATTTATTGTTATTGCTGTCGCTTGCTCTCAGCTTACGCTCCCACACACACACACACATTGGCATTGCCATTTAATAATAACTTGAAGTTTGCACATTTCACAGTCAATTTAGTCAATTTATATTTTTTACACCCACACACACACACACAGGCAGAACTTTATTTGCTTGACTTAAGCTGTTTTGGCTGCTAATTTATCAAAAGAAAATAGACACAGCTGGCTGAAAAGATAAAGGTAAAGCAAATTGCATATGCCCATTTTATGAGACCAGCTCGGGTTGTATAAACACACACACATTTTATAGATAAAGAAATACCTAATAATTGGTGATATATTTAATAATGTGTTTTAAATATAAACTGTAGACTTTACGCAATGTCCATTTATAAATAAAAATGTCTAAATTAATTATAATTAAGACTCGTATCATTTGTTTTATCAATGCAGATATCAAGTTTTATGCCCAGACAGTTCAGCTTAAATTTTATACACTCATTCATGAAATGAGACGGGTATATTGGCTTTATGTCAAATTACCCAAATAAACTTAATTTGTCGACAAAAACTAATTAGATATTTTCCACAATTTGTGATTAATCATTGCCTGCCTCTAATTACAACAACTTAAGGAAAGTTCGTAGCTTCATTAGCTTCATAATTATTCAAATTTATAGGCATTTGATTACAATTACTTAAACACATGTTTCTAAGAGCTGCTTCTCTTGGCCGAACACTCATCATGATAATTGGTAAACACTCAAAAGGTTTATGAACCTCACAAGCAAAAGCTAAGCGAACAACAAAATATATATATACAGATCTCATACACACATCTAAAAAACAAAAGCGCCAAAAGAAGAAGAAAAACCTCTTCAAACGCTGTAAAAAAAAATTGTATAATTATTTTGTATAGTTTTTTACGCTTGCGCTTTGTTGTTTTCTACATAATTACTATTTTCTTAAGCTGTAAAAAAAAATTGTAAAAAGAGTAAAAGCAAATGCCCAAGAAATCATCAGGCATATGCATGACAAATCTGCAGAGCAGCGCAACAATTGTTATGAGAAATCATCGAATTTGACACAAGTTCAAATGAATTTTCACAGTCACATCTAAATAGGGTTAATCACCCCCAATCAACCGATTCTACATAATCATGATATATATATGCATGTATGTATGTATGTGCACACACAAATGGCCAGACTGGGTATACACACACATCTATTGTTGCTTGCCTCACAGGTATTCTTTGCGCTCGGATACTCACTCGCCATAGCAAATTGCTTTTCAAATGCAATAAAGCGTGATTTACCTCGAAACTGAAGCATGGCGAGCAGCGCAAAGCGAACAGCAGCATATAAGAGAGAGATGGCCAACTAGTTAGATACCCTGTATAGTTCAACTCCAACTTGCTTTACTGCCTGCTTGCATTTTAACTATGCTCAAACAAATTTTTTTAAATATTCATGACATTTCGAAATATTCTTCAAATTTGTTAACTTAACAAAATAATGTTAAAATAATTATTAAATAATTAAAATTATTTATAAATTATGCAAATTATTGTTGTGATTTTTTCTAATTTTTTTTGCACATCAAATATTATTTTACACACCTAAGTCTTTAGTTAGAGCATATAATAATAATAAAAGAATATATATTAATTTATTTAATTTAAAATGCATTTACTGTTACACAATTATAGACATTATAGACAAGGATAAAGATATAATAAATAAATAAATCTATCCAAATTTATCCATAAACTTCAATCAAAACATTTAATTAGCACATAAAATAATTTAAAATATATTCATTTACTCTATTCTTATTTACAGGGTATCCATTGTTACAGAATGCATTATCGGCATGCATAAAGATTATATTATTCGCAGCCTTAAGTACATTGGGTCTATTCGATGAGGTCAACCAGACGTTGCGACAATATACAATTTCATAATTCCATAATAATCAATGTGTAAAGCTATTTTAAACTGAATCTTGAGTCTGGAATCGATTCAGACACGCTTCACTTGAATGGACCGACGGACTGTGGCGTGTATGAGTGCGCAAATACTATATGTATGCGGCTCAAGCTCATTGATGCGATGAGAGGATGCAGCTTGTACCTACAACAGCTGCAGATACAGATACTATTTACCGAACTCTATCTTGCTCTCGCTCTCACTCCTTATCGTCTTGCTGCTTATCACAATGAAGAAACAAAAACAAACAAATAAATAAAATGAGAATCTGAAAATGAAAATGAAGCAGAAACAAGACGTAGACAGAGAAGAAGCACTAGAAGAAGACCCAGGCACAGGGACAAGCGGAACATGCACAAAGTACGCCGCTTATCAGGCTTATCATGCGTACATGATAAATGGAATTGAACACATTTTGGTTGTCATTTTTTTTTTTTTTTTTGGTGATTGCTTGTTTTGAGCACTGTGTGCATAGCCTATACCCATTAAAAGTGATTTCAATTGGGTATGCTATATAAATGTTAATTGTTATTAACATTTCAGTTGCTGTTAAATCCAAGTAATTTCTGTTTTATTTCGATTAACATTTCTGTTGCTGTTAAATACATTTTTATTTTAATCATCTTTATATATTCTTGTTCCATATTGACAGACAAGAGTCAGGCAATTGTAATCTAATGACTATAGTATATATATTTATATATTCTCAAACAAAATCAATAGTCGAATCGCTCTGCCTCTCTCTCTCTCTCTCTGGCAGCTTGCTGGGGCAAGTCTCGACTATATCATAGTCAGCTCAACTTGTTATCTATATTTAGGGTATTTAGCCATCGTTATTGCTAAACTGCTAAGCATCATTGGTTTTGTTGCTGCCCTTTCTGTAGTCAACTGTATTGCATAAAACAATGTATATTTTACAAGCTGGCAAACAAGAGGCAATTGCAACAGCCGCAACGTCAGCAAATGTGAAATTAACTAGATAAGATCGCGTGGCATTAACCACAGCCAGACCCACAGACACAGTCACACTCACAGCACCCAACTAGGCCACGGTAGTCCATTGAGGGATAGAGTAACCTTTATTTAAAAGCACGCACTCATAACTGACATACGAAAACAAAGGAAATAATGCTTAGCTGACTAGGAAATACCCTGTACCAAAGTGTACAGTGAATATAAAAAAATATATATTTCAATTATATATAAACTGTAAATTCATGAATATGTTAAGAAATATTAAGTCTTGAAATTGATCGATTATACATGAAACTTATTCCGAAAAATAAAAAATATTCTTTCATCTCTTTAGCCATTTGACTTTTGAATGACCTGAAAATTTTCTCCATTATAACTCATCAGTTTTTTAATAAGACAAAATTTATATAGTTCAAATCGGAGTTCTCATTAAAAAGATATAACATTTTTCTCACATAAAAATACCCTGTACTCTACTATACGATATTTTCGCTCATGAATCTTGCATTGCATTCACAATATTGAAGACGGTATAGGTATAATTAGAGTTTTTGTCTTTTATCTGGCATATAGAATAATAATTGGACAGCACACGGACATTAATTGATATGAATAAGTGTGATAGGCGTGTGCATTGGTTGAGTGACATTTGATTTGAAGATTTAGCATTTGATTTGAAATACACAATTACGTGTTGTAACTGAAATCGAATCAGAATCACATTTGCAAATAGATAGATACACAATCAGAGCACCGAGAATTACAATGAATTAAAGTGAGGTTATTAATGGTGGCGAAATCGCATAACATATTCAACTATGTTTAAATGAGATGGCAAATTGAAATGCAATTAAATGCGGGCACAGTTGAAAATTGCATTTAAATCCGCAACTGCAGCGGGACATAATTCAATCAAATGGAAAACAAATTGTTCCGAGCAAAAACAAACCAGCCAAACGAAACGAAATGAAACGAAACCAAACGAAACGAAACGAAACGAGCATGAACATGGCAGATAATATGATATAGTGTGCATATCAATTAAGTACGTGTCTGTGTGTGCGTGTCGTTGCAGTGTTGCATAATGCGCGCTGAGAAAGCGAAAAATAATGAATCAACAGACGGAGATCGGAAGAGGCGAATGAGCCAGAGTGAAAGATAGAGCCGGAGCCTGAGGCAGAGCCAGAGGCAGCGACTGAGGCGCAGGCGGAGCCAGGGGCAGAGGCAGAAGCAGAGGCAGCTGCAGGTGAAAGTGTTATTCACCCTAAAGAACAATGAGCTGTGAAGCTGCGACAAGTGAATGCCCTACATATCAACAGAAATATATATTTTAAATAATTAATTATTATATTTTATTAAGCAAAAATATATATAAAAAATAATTGATTATTATGTTTTATTAAGCAAAAATATATATAAAAAATAATTGATTATTATATGTTATTTTTTAATATACTTTAAATATCAATTCAATTTTTTAGACTAATGATAATAATTGGCAGAGCTGCCATTTTACGACTTTATATATTCTTTGTAAATTTTTATTTGAATTATGTTTTAAATATATATATATTTATTTATTTATTTTATTTATTTTTTTTTTATTTATTTTATATATATTATAATAAAAATTTGTTGAGCTGCCATTTTACGACTTTATATATTCTTTGTAAATTTTTATTTGAATTATATTTTAAATATATATATATATTTATTTATTTATTTTATTTTTTTTTTTTTTTATTTATTTTATATATATTATAATAAAAATTTGTTGAGCTGCCATTTTACTACTTTATATATTCTTTGTAAATTTTTATTTGAATTATGTTTTAAATATATATATATTTATTTATTTATTTTATTTTATTTTATTTATTTTATATATATTATAATAAAAATTTGCTGAGCTCTTATTTTACGACTTTTAAAATTTTTAAAATTTGTATGTGAATAATAATTTGTAAATATTTTGTTTTCTTGACATATAGAGAAGAATGCGACGCATATAGAGAACAACATTAATCAGTCACAATCTAATAAGCTTATTATTCTTCTTAATTATTTTATTTTAATTTTTTAATTATTTTATAAATAGTTGTTTCAATTGAGACTGTTAAACTTTCGATAATTATTACCCGAATTGCAATTTTATAACTTTATATAAATTTTAAATTTTTTAATTCAACTATAATAAACTCATTAAGATTACAGCTACTTTTTAGGAATATAAATATGCAGGTGGGCTGCAGACATGTGTCATAGGTGGCAGACGCATGCAGCACGCAGATTGACAGAGGCACTACTCATAGGGGTATCGGGGACAGGCAGATGCGACAACAAACAAACTGTTTGTCAAAATGAAATGAAACAAGACCATGCCGAGGCAACAGCAGGCGGTGAGCACATATAGCATCGAGCATGGAACATGGCGGCATGGTTGCTGAGGGGATGACAAAGCAATGGAGCCACACAACAGCCCTGCACATCCAAGTCAGTGGCCAAAACAGATGTTGTCTGTCTGTGAGCCGCTTACCCTTGCCCTTGCCGCAGCAACATGGCATCATTCTACCAACAGTGTGTCTCTGGCAACTCAAATGTAATTGAAGATGAAACAGTTGAGCCAGTAAATTGTGTGCCACTAACAAAAACAGCAGCAACAACAACAATAACCCTAAAGGCAACGCCACGGGCGCAGCAGCAGCGGACAGAGCGTGCATGAACAGCATATGCTCTACTCTCTTGCATTGCAAATATTAATAACAATCAATTTTAATAAAATTACAATCAAATTTATAATATTTATACGACATTATTTGTGTACAATTTTATTTTTTAAATATATATAATTATTAAATATATATGTATAAAGTACACATCGAAACTTGAACAGCCATCATAAAAGAAAATAATAATGGAAATAAATTTAATACAACTTGAATTAAATTTTTTATGATATTAAATTTTGTATACAAGTTATTAAATATATGCATATAAACATATATCGATAAATTATAATAATTTTTAATAATAATTAATAATTGAATTTTTGTTTTTAATATAAGAAATGCTTTGCATAAGAAAAAATCAAATTATTAAATAGAATATTATAAATATTATTAAAAATATTTCGAACAATAATTTCAATAAATTATAATATTTTTTAATAATAATTAATAATTTAATTTTTTTTTTAAATATAAGAAATGCTTTGCATAAGAAAAAAATCAAATTAATAAATGAAATATTAAAAATAATATTATCAAAAATATTTCTAACAAGAATTTCAATAAATTATAATAATTTTTAATATTAATTAATTAATAATAATCAATCATTTAATTTTTTAAAATATATAAAAAATGCTTTGCATAAGAAAAAAATCAAATTATTAAATAGAATATTAAAAATATTATTATTAAAAATATTTCTACCAAGAATTTCAATAAATTATTCATAAAAAGAATTTCAATAAATTACAATTAAATCTTTGTTTTTTTTTTTAAATATAAAAAATGCTTTGCATAAGAAAAAATCAAATGATTAAATAGAATATTATAAATAATATTATTAAAAATATTTCTAACAAGAATTTCAATAAATTATACAAATTTTTAATAATAATCAATTAATAATTAATTTTTTTTTTTTAATATAAGAAATGCTTTGCATAAGAAAAAAAAATCAAATTATTAAATAGAATATTATAAATAATATTATTAAAAATATTTCTAACAAGAATTTCAATAAATTTTAATCAAATATTAGAAGATTCGTGATTCTCTCTCTTTCTCTCTCCCTCTCTCTATCACTTTTTATCTTTCTCCCTCTCTCTTTCTTTCTCTCTCTCTCCCTCTCTCTTTAAGTTCGAAGCTCGTTGGTTAGTCTTTGGTGCATATATTAAAATACAGCTAGCTATATATTGAACCCTTCTGTATGAGTAGTCGAGCTGCAATCTATACCACAACAACTAAATAAACTTTTTGCATTTAAAAGTTGTTTTATTTATCTAAAGTCCATGCTTGACTCAGCGATTGCTTTGATATTGCTTTTGATGTCACGCTATAAATACAATACATGCATACATATATGCATATAGGATGCCTATGCCTTTGCAATTACTCATTCATTTGTTGTCCATTTGGGATCGAAACACAGCTTTAATTACACACTTTCAGCTGCGGCACCTGCTTGATTATGCAGCATATGTTGCATAGTATATGTGGCATAAGAATTGCAATTGCAACTGCAAAAACTGTTGGGGTTGACTACGACTACGACAACGACAAGGACTACGACTCCGACTCTGTCTGGCCGCAAAATGTGACATTTGCAGTGTGTTCTGCAAGTGACGCTTGCTCGGGCTCTATTGCTGTCAAAAATTGTAGAAATATATACATTTTTGGTTTGCTTTGCAAAGCCCAGAGATCAAGTGCATTAGGAATGAGTAGAGCAAAATAAATAAATTCTATATAAATGCTATTTATATTAATGTGATATGAGCAGAAGATTTCAAGGAAATATATGCCTTTCGTAAGCGCTGACATTCATAAATTATATAAACATAAACAAAGTTAATTTATATAAATATTTTCTTTGCAACAACGTGGAGTAAAAAGGCTTTGCTTAAGCTTAAAGCTTAAGCATTTTAAACAAAGCCAAATTTTAGCGCGAAAATAAAGCATAAATCGCATTTACGCTCTGCTCCCTAAACGCGTCTCAATTTCGTATACCAACAGCTGTAAAGCAGACGCGAAGGTAGCAGACAGAGAGAGACTGAGAGAGGGAGAGCGTGAGAGCGTGAGAGAGATAGATATGCATTGAACGTCGCACAGTGGGAGCTTTGCTCATTTCGCCTGGCAAAAAGCATGCTAAACGTGCAAGAGAAGACTCTGCTTAAGACTTGTATATAAATCTCAGATTTACCCATTTGAGATTCTCTCAATTCACTGCCCCACTGTGCCTCGGTCAGGGTTAGATGTCAGCCAGCTCTGCTGGAGAATATGTCAATTATCCAAGAGACATTTGGGTCAGTGCGAATTATGATAATTGATTGATGCTAATTGGCCGAGTGCATGAAATCGTTTCATTTACTTTTTGGAGATTTCTCAATCGAAATCAAGAACCATGCCTCGAATAGTTGTTAAACATGCTTAAAGCCGCATTTAACAATAATAATGCGCTGCGTAGAGCCTTGTTGGCCAAGTGTGTAATGCACACTTTATTACTGATGCAACAATCACAACAAGCAGAGCTAAACACATAACTCATATCTCTGATACTTTGCTGTTGTGTTATGTCTGCTCAGCCACTTCTCTCTCTGCCCTCTCTCTCTCTCCTCAGTTTACAGTTGTTTTTGCTTATGTTTGCAGGCTTTCCGGGAGGAACCAACTTTGCATGCTGCAACAAAATGTGCGGAAAGCGCCGTCCAATTTGCTGACTAACATAAAAACTGCATACGCTGCCAACACAAAACCGCCTAGCCTGCCAAGCCACGCCCCCCCCCCCTTCCCCCTCTACTCCTCCTCTCCCACTCTGCCATCTGTACCCACTTGACCATGCCCCTGGTGCGGTTGCAAATGCTGTAAATCTCAGAATGAGAGCTAGAAAGTTGCAGCTCCACACACACAGAGACTCATGTCATGGGCAATGCGTGTGTGTGTGTGTGTGTGTAAGTCACAGTTATCCTGCCATTTTTACTGGCTGTGCCTCCTGGGAATTACCTTGGTTACTGTTTCAACATTTTTATCTGCCCCGAAAAATGAGACAGCGCCGGAGAAATGTAAAAACTGTGAACCTGCCCAAGGGTAGCTGCGAGGTGCAAAGGTAAAGCTAGAAAGCGAGCATTACACATGCATGCAGCACACATACATATATAAATGTATATATATATATATATATATATATATATATTGTGTGTGTGTGTGTGGCTCAGTGTACACGTGTGCGTTTGTGCATAAATCCCAATTTAATCCATCCGGCTTTTAGTTTGTATATATTTTTCGTCTCGAATCGTCTGGATTTCCCATCTTTATTTTTCTTCTTCTATATCTGTGTTTTTTTTCTTTCTTTCTGTTATTTTGTGACCTCTGCCCGATACCCTCGCCTGTGCTGGCATGCATAATTACACACAGAGGATATTCCCTGCTTCAACTGTAGAGTGGAAAACTATTTAATGTCTGCTTCAAATGGCATGCGAAATAGGTATTTGCATGCATTCAAATCGAGAGAGCGACACGCATCGAACATGAAACATGAAACATGTTGTCGACTCTTTAAGTTAGCTAAACATATTTTAAATGCTTTCCTATATATCGAAGTCAGATATAGTAGTAGCGTAAAAGTATCTAACAGACTTTCTTTTGTTATAAACAATGTTAAGCTGCATAGCATCAAAAAAGTTCAATTCGAAATTTTGTTTTTAATTTTCCTTGCCCACTGAAAATGAGAAATCGGGGTATAATGATTTTGTTAAAAGTTTGTAACAGGCAGCAGGAGGCGTGGCACATATCTTCTTGAACAGCATAAAAAAAAAAGTTGATCTAGACCTGTAGATATGTAGAGAGAGCTAGAGAATTCGGTATACGAGTTTGTTTATGAAAATCGATAACTATTTCCGTTTCAGAGTTATCGATTTTGACATTTATTGAGAATCAGTTATAAAAATATATCTCTTTCATATTTAGAGTTAGAGTCTTCAAGTCTTTTGCATATATATAGCTACTAATTTAATACAATTTTGGTGTTTGGCAAATTTTGGATAAGGGCCGCAAATTCGCTCGCATTCGCAAAAAAATTAATTCAAATACTAGAAATATATTCTGAAAGATATATTTTGAAATATATTCTGAAATATATTCTGAAAGATATATTTTGAAATATATTCTAAAAGATATATTTTGAAATATATTCTGCAAGTTTCATGAAGATCGCGCAGCTAGAAATGCAGCGCTTATACGTTCATAAAGAAGAAGAGTATTATATATATATATATATATATTTTTTTTTTGCAGCATTCAGGGCATCTCGTAGTCGAGCAGTCTCCACTAGAGTCTTTTTACTTGTTTAATCTTTATTCTCTTGCAGCGCAACTCAACTCGACGCAACTCGACTCAGTTCAGCTCAACTCAATGAACCAACTGACCGAACAATTGTTCAGCTTTTTGTTCAAGTGTTTTTGTTGTTCTTTCTATCGTTTCTATTGCTTTCCCGTTTCTGCTTTTTTCCCCGACTTTATATTTGCGAAAACTGTTGTTATTTAATTTCATGTGTTAAAAAAGGTGCACTCCATAGTCCCCTAAACAATAAGCCATAAGCTGCCAGCAGCCGCTAAAACTTCAAATCCTGTTGAGTTTTATGCGAAAGTATTCGACTAGCACATACCCTGCATGCAAAGCGTACAGCATTTCGAAAGTGTTCGACTAGTGAATACTCTATTTTCTATGAATGGATGGCAAAGGTACTTTGGTAGCTATGCTAAATTTGTTTGATGAGCATATGCGATCAATAGATACCCTGGATTATTATCAGTTATAATGCTATTGTGGATCTTCTAAAGCCAATCCATATATGTATCTTGCATCAATATAGAAAATTGCTTGAAATAGATTACTATGCTATTGATCAAGCATGCCTTATCTATAGCTTATGTTATCCGATATGCTTAAAAATCGCCGATTAACATACTATGTTAATCAAGCATGCCTTATCTATAACTTGTGTTATTCGATATGCTGCATAAGCCATTATAGCTAACATATTTATTGAAATATTTTATACCCTTTGCTAACCCTCGCACACACACAAAAAGAATTTATTGCAAATCGAATGTCTGCGAATGATGCAACTTGAGCCAGCACAATCCAGAATTGCAGCAGCAAAACCCAGATTACAATTTGCAGAAGGTAGCGGATATACGCTATATATATATATACTTCTATATATATATACACACATAAAGGTGCAAGATGCACACCGGACGAGACAAAGAAAGCGACAGAATCACAGTGCCCAGGTACGAAACAATTTAACACATGCAACAAATGGAATGGCAAGAGCATGGCATGGCATGGCATGGCGGCTGGTGGCTCGTCTCGTGGCACAATTACTGATTTTACCTGGCAGACGGGCGAGCGGCAAGTAGTATTAGTTCACTCTCTACGCTACCTGCGCTCTATTACGAGGAATACAGAAAGAGCGAAAGAGAGATCGCAAGCGTTCGGGGTGTGGCAGAGAGCAGGATGAGGAGAGAAAGTGGGAGAGCGTGTGCAAGTGAGGAGATAAAACTGAAATATTTTTATTTTTAATTATATATTTGTCATATTTTTGTATTTTTTTTGGTTTTTACTCAAATTGCATTATGCCATAAGCTCAGGTAAAAGGCAGAGAAATTGCAGCAGCTGCGAGGAAAAGCAAAAAGAAAACATACAGAATGCCAACTTGGATTAATCAGAAAAATCGCAACTCAATACATATGCAATTGCAGACGAAAGTGTGTGTTGCATAATATACAAGAAAACAACTGCGAAAATAACAGCAGAACAACAGAACTTTGAAATCTTTGTTTACTTTGTAAAACCAAGCTTATTCATGTTAAAACATGTTTAGACATGCATCGGCATATAAATATGTTTTTATGGAAACTTCAGGATTTTTGAATGCAGGAGGATCGACAGAGTATCAATTTTCAGAAGAAATATATTTGTATTTATTTTAAGTCAAAGATAATCATCTGCTGCGCCTGTTACAAATCAATTTGCACAAAACTAGATGTAAACGGAAGTTGCTTTCTCTGCCTGACTAAAAGATACCATAGCTTTCGCATATACATACATATGTATGTACATATATTTATGTAATAGATGTAGGATTAGTGTCAGCATTATTATTTTTATTTAATTTATTATTTTTTTATTTCATTATTATTTTATATTATTTATTATTTTATAATATTACATATTTCAAGAGTATTTTATTATATTTTATTATTTATTATTATTTTTATTATTATTTTATTATTATATTTATTAAATATATTTTTTTAGTATTATCTTTAAGAATATTTCTTATATATGAAGTTTCTTACTATTATTATTATTTTTATGATTATTTAAAAAAATATTTAGATTACTATTATTTATTTATTTATTTATTTTTTTTTTTATGCGCATTTTTTAATCAAATAAAATAAACCTTAAAAAAAATGAGCATTTTGAAAACATTTAGTTTAATATTTAGATTAATTTCATTTTGCTTTACTGTGCCAACTATTTAATTGTAACTCTTTAAGACTACTACTAAATTGTTGTAACTCAATTAATTAATTGGCTAATAAAACATGAATAAAAATTTATTAATTTTCCCTCAAATAGGCGTTGCTATGCGAATACATTAGTAATGCCATGTACATATAGACAATATGTACGTATGTATATGTGAGTAAAAGTAGTGTAAGTGAATTATTTGAACCATGTTCATATATAGCACTCCCTTAAAAAAAAGTTTTAATTGAAAATAATCGCACTGAAGCTTTCCATGCACGCTTCAACAAGTCTGTATTGGGGGTGCCCATAGTGAAAGTTCTTTTTTTGTTTTGTTTTTATGCTGCGACATGTAGCGACGCACGACGTCGATGAACATGTCCGTTCATGTCCGTACATGTCTATGCGTGCGCATTGCACAAGCCTCCACCCGCTTTTGCAGCAGCAAATCAAACTTACCGAGCAACAATTTCTCGTTAGTCCAGTTGTCGTTAATGCTTTTATTGTTGTGATTGTTGTTGTACTTTGTTGTTCAACTTTCAATTAGTTCTAAATATTTGGTTTGGTGCAACACTTGAAACAAAACAAAACAAAAAATGAAATGATTCTCGTATACGTATTTGCAGAGCTTGCGAAATTTAAACGGCCATGCATTTATTTCTCTCTCTTTTCTCTCTCTCTCTCTCTTTTCTCTCCCTCTCTTTTTCTGCGCTTAAGCTACGACGATAATGATGAAAGCGTGGCCGGTTTCCGTTAAATTTCCGAACTGGAAAACGCACTCACGACTCCGCCACGCACTAAACTCGCGCACTCGTCAAGGGATCGCAGCGAACTGGCGGTCGAAAAAAAAAATAGATTTAACCGAGCCACACGAAGAAACACCTGCACTCATGCACAAACTTGTAAATGCTGCAGCAGCGCATGCGTCGCTGTATGTGTGCGTGAGTGGTTGCGCATGAGTGTATATGTGTGCGTGTGTTTGTGTTGTGTTTGTGCGACGGCTGCTGGCTGTGACGGCACGCAACTGCTTGCAACAAATTGTAGGTGTATTTGTGTTTCGTGTTGCAACGAACGACGCAGTCGTTTAACTTGACAACATACCAGTGTATATCTATTTCACTTGCTGCCAAAACACAAATAATAATATAATCACAAAATAACAAAATAATCACTTAATGAATGCAACGAAAAAAAAAAAATGTGTAAACAAACATCTAACGATTTTTAAACAAAAACAGAGGCCAACGAGCGAAAACGCGTTATACCAACTCCCGTAGAAAACCCAAACTGACGATCGTGTGGCCCTCACTGAGAAGCCTTAAAATCCCCTCAAAAATACTAGCAGTGTACGATGTTAAATACTTATCGATCTATGCAATCGAAAAAAAAACTAATAAACACTTACTTTACAGAAATACTAGAAACGTTAAAGTATTAACACTTCATAAATAATTGATTATAAATCATTTCAATAAAATGTATAAATGATGCCCGCGCCATAAAGTACACACTTCATGCTGCAACATCAATGTTTCTGAAAAAAATTATGGTATTTTTTATTTTTCAAAATGTTTATTTTCTTAGTTAAAATTACAATTATAAGAATTAGTCAAAAATGAATCTGATGAAAATGATCCAATTTCAAATAGTGCCTTTTAGTATTCTCATTTTGTAGACTATGGTCACCCTGCGCTTACCGTATATTTGTATATTTTAGATATATCTGTGCCTTTTAGTTATCATAATAAGGATGTAGTTATGGGCTTTGCAAATAGAGTTCTGTGTCCACAGCTAAATAATTCAATACATAATTCATTAATATACATAACGAAATATTTAAACTAAACCTTAAACTAAACTTTTGGCGCAAAAATTCAAAGCTGAGCAACAGTATTTTTTACGTATTTTGGCGCAAGAAGCAGGAGTGCTCAAATCAGCTGCTTTGATTCGTATATATATCGATAGAAACCGATTGGGGCAATAGCGTGAATTTGAAGACTAGCTACTGCATCCGATAGCTATTCAAATAGAAATATATAAGTACGATTTTCAAATTGTGTTTATCTAAAAAAGTCAAGCGCTAATACCCTAATACTAAATTTAGTTTTCCTATCAACGAAAGTTTAGTTACATACCGCGAAATATATCGATATCTAAGTCGTTCAGACTGCATCTGGCGCGAATTTGAAAAATAAAATTACTTTAGTTGCATTTTTGGTTTGTTTATTTTTGTGCTTCTTACTTGGATTTCTTATGCAATTTAACAACAACAAATATATAAAAAAAAAATAACAACAAAAAAGATTGCGCTAATGCCTATCACTGTAATAGTAATGATAAGCTTAAGATTAATATTAAAATATGTATGTATCAAAAATTATTATAATATGGTTATTATGTTAAGGCAAATTTGTTTGTTTTGGTTTTTGAAAAAGTGCATTCTTCTCAAATGGTATCAGACATTTTGGATTTGCATTATAAAGTATTTAGAGTAAATTACTTACATAGATATATATACATATATAGGTATGTATATATATATATATATATGGTATATATAGTTGTGTATATAAGTGTGTCTTTTGTCAAGTAGTTACGATTTGTATTGTGTATATATTAAAAAAAAAACCTTAGCCGTTGCTTCTGATATATTGATGTGTGTAAGTTTGATTGCTTAGACATATGACAGTAAAAAAGTGTTATCAGTTAGTTATCAGGAATACATCCGCAATTTGACACGATTTTCCATTTGAACGTACGTACATCGATGTTTCCTTGTGTAGGCCCTTAGGTTTGTATTGCAACAGGTTACCCCGCCCCGTTCCCGCCCCCGTCCACTCTACAGGATATTTTTACTTAATTCTAAATATATGTGTTTAATATAGGGCTGTCTTTTGTTCGTTTCCTTTTTTTTTTCATTTCTTTGGTTTCCGCTGAACTAACCCAAGCAAAATCAATAATACAAAAAAAAATCATTTAAAATTCATAAATAGCCTGCATAGGTCAACGGCTATCGCCTCCTACAGCACAACACTACACTACACTACATACACACACCCATACACACACCCATACACACGCGGCCTCAATGGGGCTGGGCCGCAACTGTGGCTGGGGCCGGCAGGGCCTGATCCCGCTGATGACGACGCCGCTGCTGTGTGGTGGCAATGCGCTTCTTTAGCATTTGGAATGTCTGCTGCATGTTGGTCATTTGGTAGCGTATGGATGTGCTGACGTCACGCTGCAGCTGCTGCACCTCCTGTATGTCCTTGCGCAGATTTTGGTACTCGTTCTTCACCTCGGTCATCGACTCGAGCAGCTCCAGTACCTCCATTTCGTCCATCTGCTCCATGGCCGTCTGGTCCAGGCTGCGCTCCACGGCGTGCAGCTTGTGAGCCATCGTATACAGCTGGCTGCCAGCATTGGCCACCTACAGCAGCAAATGTTCCCATTTATTAATTTCACTTCATATATATATATAATTTTTCTTTATTTTCTTTACCGATTTTTCGAGTGCGCTTATATCCTGATAGCCTGACATTTCCATATTGCAGCGCTATTGTTCAGCTAGCATGTTTTCACCAAATAATGATAACAACAACAACAACAACAACGACAACGACGTCAACAGCAACAACAAGAGGAATGCAAAAAATAAATAAATAAACTAACTGTCAAGCAGCTCGAATAATAATCCCAAATTATGCGTTGCCTATTTGCGGGCGCCAACTGCGCGCGACTGCCCAGCGAATGAACGAACTTAGGCGGCGTCTCTCGCTCTGCAGCGAAGCAGGCAATCTCTTGGTGAATCCAGCGGCTCGCTCGGCTATTTATACACACGAGCACGCACGCTCACACACACACACACGCACAGGCACACACGCAGGCAGGCAGACACGAGCACATTCACTCACTCACTCACACACACACATGCACACACACATGCCTGGATAGACAGGCATGCTGTTTCGCTTCCGCATCCCTACCAAACGAAGGGAGACAGCGAACGACGAAACAAGCAGCGAGACCTATTGAATGTCAAAACAAAAAGCAAAAAACGTAAAGCTCTTTGCGTGTAGGCGAAGAGAACATGCCCTAGTTTTGAGTAGTAGTGAAGAAAAAATAATAAATAAAAATAATAATAATAATATAATAAAATCAAACGCAATTTGCAAATTAGAAAATTATTTAAGCACATATTTTAATAAAAAGCTATTCTATCATAAATTATTCACACTGTTGGAAAACATAACTCATGAAAGCTATTGTACAATATAACCAAATATAGCTGACTCGACTATACCCTTTTTATGCACCATTATTAAATTATAAATATGTGAATATATATTTTTATTTATTTAATTATTATTATTTTTATATATTTATTATCTATGTTGCTTTTATTTTATTTATTTTTTTCATTTATTTATTCATTTACTTATTTTAAGTAATTAAATAATAAATTACTTAAAATAAGTAAATGAATATGAATTGAATGAATTTTTTATTTAACGCCCTATTCGTTTATTTTATAATTGATATTTTTTAAATTTTTATTTATTTATTTTGCTTTAATTTTTTATAGTTATTTATTTATTTATTTATTTTTATTTTTTTCATTTATTTATTGATTTACTTATTTTAAGTTATTTATTATTTACTTTTTTGTTTAACGCCCTATTCGTTCATTTTATTTACTGATATATTTTTATTTTTTGAATTTTTATTTATTTATTTTGCTTTAATTTTTTTTTATTTATTTTTAGCATTTATTTATTGATTTACTTATTTTAATTTATTTATTATTTACTTTTTATTTAACCCCCTATTTGTTTATTTTATTATTTATCTTTTTTATTTTTAAATTTTTATTTATTCATACATTCTCAATTTATTATTATTTTTTCATTTAAAGATAACTTCAACAATTACAATATGTAGCCTAAATAAGAACACAATAATATTTTAATAATATCATCAACTCGATGCAAGAATTTTTATTTGCCAGACCGGCCAGCTCTGCCCCAATCAATCAGCAGCTAACAACTATGATAGGATACGAACTATTAGATTAAATTTAAACAATCAATGCCCAAATTAAAGACTATTTTAATATATACTGCATATATAAACTTATTCAGATATACATATCTACATGCATAAATATACCTAACATAAATGTCCCTAAAAAATAATAAGAAATTGTATATACCCTACAATATACAAACTTATTCTATGCTACATATATACGTTACATGAATTTCCCTATAAATAACAGAAACCGAGATATTTCCACTTAGTCCTTCATTTTCGCTTTATTCACCACCAAAAGCACGAAGGAACCCGATCATACCCTCACACGCCCTATCATAAGCAATGCAAATTCACCACCAACAGCAATCTGTCTGTCTGTTCGTTCGTCTCTTCGTCCGTCCGTCCGTCTGTTTGTGTGAATGTGCCTTTTTCCGGTGAATGGCAACTTTGACCAGCTAAAGTATTTTAATTATGAGGCCATGTACACATGCTGACCAGGAAGCGGAAGCTGGCAGAAAACTTTCCTTTGAGCCGATAGAAATGATGTGTAAAGCTGTTTGCTTTACGTCTACGTCTACGTTTCTCATTTCTCATTTTCCATTTTCATTTTCAGTCATATTCTGTAGCGATTTTATAACTTTTCTGTATACATTATTACAGGTTTTATTTCTTTAATTTTTTGTGGGGCAATTTAAGATAAATAACTAAATGGGGGATCACGATAAAGGTTCGGATAAGGAAGCGGATGCGGATGCCGATGTCTTGCCACGTTTCAAGGGCTTGCCGAATATTGTCGAAGGCGTCGAGGATATCTTTGCGCATCTGCAGCAGCGACACGTCTATCTATATCCAGAGAACGGCACTCACAAGAGCTGGGTGCAACCACAGATCATAGTCCTGTTCGCGACAGGGAATTTGGCTCAAGTCGTTGATACGGTCATCAGGGATCTGAAGCATCCGATTGGCACCGGCCTGGTGGCCAGCATACTGGTGCAGGAGCCACTGCGTCAGGCATTGATTCGGAGACTACGCTCCCGCATGGAGCCAATGGACGAGCGTATAACAAATCATCCAAATTTTCAGCATACTCTCAAGGTGATAGAGCGACTCAATTGCAAAACTCTTTATTTAGAAGAGACTGATCCATCGGACAAGCTGAAGCTATATACCACCAAGCATCCGAATTCGCCAATTGTGGTTTTGGATTTTCCACAAATCTATTTTGGTGATAAGCCCTCGGCCATCGTAACGCTAAATACCTTTCGCAGCCTCAATGAAGCCGTCAAACTTTGTAAGCGAGAGGGTCTTCGGTTCGATACGGTTTCGATTTGGACCTCCAAGCTATCGGAAGGCTATGATATGGTTTTTTCACTGTCCAAGTTCCCAAATTTCCGATTTAATTGTATCAATGTACCGTTCGATTCGAATGTAATGGTAGCGGTAAAAAGGAATTATCATTATGAAGTTCTGTCAATTAGTGGAGACCTGACGACCATCGTATTTCCTATACGTCATCACTCCTACTAGCCCAAAATCGATGATATATATGTATATATGCATATTATTTCTTTTGTTTGTTTATTGTCAAAGTAAAATTCAAAAATTTAATATCGATTTTTGTTGGTATTTTTTGTGTTACGTGCTGCAGCGTGTTATCGATAGCTGTGTGGTGTGGCGAGTGTGAGGAATCGATAGATTGTGGGCAGTAGTATTGCCAGCACTAGAACCATCCGCAACTTGGAAATAAATAAAATAAATGTCTTAAGAAGTGCTAATGTTGCTAAAATTCGATTAGTTGGCTAACGAAATGATTTGTCGCTTGTGCTTGAACCCATTGGACGAGCAGAATGCCGTTCTGCTGTTCACTGGCGGCGACAACGAAGCATCTAACAGCGACAACAAGACAATACCGGAAAACTATTTAGTTCAATTGATATCAACGCATTTATATCTATGTGTAAGTCCGGGGGCTTAGTGTGATAGTCCCAGTTTTGGTCCAGCTCTAACATAATTTTTTCCCATTCAGCTGTCTCGCGACGATGCCATTTCCACAGCCATTTGCACGGAGTGCTGTGCACAACTGGAGAGTTTTCACAATTTCTGGAAGCTGGTGGAGCACAAGCAAACAACGCTCTGCAGCCAGTTCCTAGAAATTGACTGCGACGTCAACTGGTCCGAGGAGGGAGATGTTGAACAGCAACAGCAGTTGCAGATGCAGTTGCAGCACCCATTGGCCATAATCGATTATGAGCAGGATCCCGACCCAGATCTTGAGCAGGAGGCGGGTGGCGAAGACACGCCAGCAGTATACGATGTTCTGGTCAAAGATGAAACCGAATTTCACGAATCTTACCTTAAAGTCGATCCCAAGACAGCAGCCCACAAATTTCCCTGCATGTTCTGCGACAAATCCTTCAAGATGCGTCGCTACCTGGAGGAGCATGTGGCCACGCACACGGGCGATCGTCCCATTGCCTGTGCCTACTGCAACATGGCCTTTCGCTGTCGCTCCAACATGTACACGCACGTAAAAACCAAGCACAACACCCAGTGGCAAAAAGCGCGCGCTGATCGCGAATCCGCTAAGATCAACAGCAACAACAATGTCCAGATTCAGCGAACCACCAATGGAGATAACAGTGACAAGCTTATGGATGCACTCAATGTGCCGCCCACTGAGCTTAAGCCAACAGTCAAATTAGAAACTTCCGATGTCAATCCAGCTGCAGCTTCAGTTCCAGTTCCGGTTCCAACCGCGCTGCAACCGGAACCGCCGCCGCCGCCGCCAGCCAACGTGCTGCCCCTGCCTACCAGCCTTGCCCCCATCAAGTGCGAGCCCATGGAAGCCATCAATTTGTCAATGGCCAAGGTGGCATCGTGTCCATTGCCAGCGGCCAAACGAATCACACGCTCCAGTCGTCGCAAAACGCATCTGCCCAAGAAGGTGCAACACACGACGCGCAGCGGCAGCATCAGCGACGACAGCAGCAATGAGGACACGCTGCCCGATCTGCGCAAGAAGCGCCTGAAGACAACCGAGCTGCAAATGTGCAAAGAGAACGAACTGCTGCTGGCCAACTACAATGCCGTGGCCGCTGTTGTCGCAGCCGCCACGCAGCAGCAGCAGCAGCATCTGTGCACCACAATCATGCAGCAGCATCAGGAGCAGCTGCTGACGGCGATGGCTGCAGTCAGCACGAGTGCCAACACCAGCAGCAGCACTGCAGCAGCAGCAGCCGCAGCAGCAACGGCAACGGCAACAGCAACGTTACATAGTCAAAACAGGTGAGTGATGGCCACTATTGTCAAGCCAATACAACTTATCATCATACTCTTCATTCTCGCTCGTAGCACCACTGTTGCTGTGGCGTCCGCGCCGCCTCCTGCCCTGCCCGCCGCTGAGCCCCATACATGCAGCATCTGTGGCCAGCAGCTGCGCAATCAGCGCGCGCTCAAAAATCACCTGCACAACAAGCACAATGCGATGCCAGCACAGACATCGATAGCGTCAGGGACAGCGACAGCGACACCAGTTCCAGCTCCGACAACGTCGCAGTCATCCACATCGCCCAATCCCGGCCAGGCGGCGCTCAGCATCTGCGCCAATTGCGGCGAGCAGCTGGGACAGAATCATCGCTGTCTGAGCAAAGCCAAATACGCCTGCGACGTGTGCGGCAAATCATTCAAAATGAAACGCTATCTTGAGGTGAGTCAGCAATGGCTTCATTATAATATAATTCAAATTATATTTGAATCTCGCTTGCAGGAACACTTTGCCACACACACGGGCGTCAAGCTGCACACCTGCGCCTTCTGTCCCACAGAGTTTCGCTCCAAGTCGAATATGTATCATCATACCAAGCGCAAGCACAAAACCGAATGGGAGCGCTCACGTGCCACGCGCAATGCAGCCAAGTCGGCGATTAGCAGTGAACAGCAGCAGCAACAGCAGGAGCAGGAGCCGGAACAAGAGCAGGAGCCAGAGCAGCTGGCAGAAACAGTCACAACAGCAAATTCCTAGTTTGAGCAGCGCGCGAAATTATGTTAAGCTGGCCAGTGTGTGCGCGCTCTCTCTCTCTCTCTCTATATATATATATTATAGATCATATATATATATAATCTATTCAATAGTTACTTATATTAGCATGTCTATGTACTTCAGGTGCGAACTCAAATTTAGTGTTTCGAGCTGGCATCGACCGATGATGCTGTTGTATATATATATACATCTCTCTTATTATATATATAATTACTTTAGAAGCGCCCCTCCATTTATGCCTTACCAAAACTGCTTAATCTCCCCCACCCCCCTCTTGTCCGATAAGTCACACGCATATATAAATATATATATAGACATCGTACAATATGAAGCGTATATTCAAGAAATATTTGTTTATGTTAATATGTTTTCATTTTGTATAAATTCAATTCTCATTTACAATTTTTATGTGTGTATGTGTATGTGTGAGTGTGAGTGTGTATGTATAATTATTTTTTGCACTTAAATGTTATTTAATTTATTATGATTATATATTATTGTAATATTTTGTTTTGCACAAGATGTAAACTAAAATTACACGATACTCAAATTGTGTTTTTTTTTAGTTAGTTTTTTTTTTTTTTTGTATAAAAGAAATAATGAACTCCAATTGGAAATTCATTTCCGTACAACGCTTTCTCCCTCGTTTATTTGTTATGCTCTTTATACAACTACTGCAGAAGGAAGAGAAAGATGTTAATGATGATATAATGATGAATGAGAATGAACCACGACGATTTAGAGTAAATCTCTAGTATTAAAAAACATGTAATAAAAAAAATGTTCTATAACGGCATCTATCTTAATGTATATATGTATGTAGCTACCAAAGGTAGAGCTCCCTCTCGGTCTCGCTCTCTCTCTCTCACTCGCACACTCTACTTGCATTCGCTCTCTCTCCCTCTATCTCTGTCGTTTTCGTACCTTTTGCACTGACTGAGCGCGAGCCCCAAACTTAAGCTAATTCTATATATATAAATTTGTAAAGTTTTCTCTTGTTGTTTGTGTAGGGATAACATAATATTCCCTTCATTCAGGACTTCGGCCTGCATGTGATTTCTCGATCACTGAGATTGAATTGGATTTGCATATGTGTTAGCTGCTGCTTGGAGTATATATGTGTATATATATAAATATTATATGAATGTGGTACTGGCGGTTGGTTTAGGTTCTTCACTTGGCATTGGTCAGTCGCCCGCAAGACATGTCCGTGGAGGGCACCGAGAAGACGAACGAAAGACAGCCGAAACGCAGGAGACTGCCGTGGGCCAGCACAGCGGAGCCTTCCCAGGCGCCAGGAACCAAGGGTACCGGTGCAGCGGTTTGGCAGCGGCAAGCGTGCTTAATAATGGGTGCCAACCTAAATTAGAGAAATAAATAATTAAAAAGAAATTATCATTACATTTGTTATGTCAGCGCAGTGACACCCTGTATTCGCTAAATGCATACATGTTATCTAGTTATCGATAACTTGCAGCAATTTGAAAATTCAAGTTCACTTGTGCCACAAACATCACTGGGCACTGATTGATTATGGGATAATGACACTTGTCTACGTCGTCGTCGGTGTCTTGTAATCGATATTCAAATCAGAAAACTTGCAAGTTGCAACAATTGTGTAATTGCTATCGATTCTTTTCAAAAGAGTAGAAAATCGAGTGCGGCAGCAGAGATAGATCAACTGGGAATTCATGTGTGAACTTGTAAATTTATATCAATTCGGGAGCTTACCTCTCGTTCGTCTCCCGTTTGGGCTCGTTGTACTGACGTTGAATGTGCCGCCGTTTGTCAAGCAAGTCGTCAACACGTCGCTTTAGTTCCGCATCATCCGGACGCATTCGTTTACCGGCATGCGTCGGCGCATATTCGGTTAAATCGCACGTATATAGTTGGCCATTTACCTCGGTGCCGAATTCGGAGTAGTTGATAAGCTCGTAGGACTTAGTGAACTCGTCGTAGAAGATGATTGCGTGTTGCGGCGAGATGCGCGAGCAGAAACCAATGGCGGACAGATCCACTGTCTCCGTGTGCGCCAGCGTTGTCGAGGGCGTATAGTGGCCGCCATAGCCGATATACAGAGTGCGATACCGCATGAATATTGATTGCTCCAGGCCGAGGGTGTTGAACCAGCGACTGTCCTCGAGCATATCGCCCAGCGGCGTGAGCACTGCCCGCGCTCGCACCTTGCACTGCAGCAGCTTTAGCTCAAGTCGCGTGGCCAGCTCGTAGGCCTTCTCTGTGTCGCTGCGCACGCGCGGCACATAGCTCTCGGCGGCGGTGTCTGCGGCGGCGATTGCAGCGGCTGTGGCCAGTGCCGGATGCAGCGCCATCATCGGATCCTCGTCGGCCGCATTGCCGTTTTTCTGAGCGAGAATCGACGAGGTTTCGCTGGTGAACAGCAGAGAGAAACGACGCATATCCTCTGGCGCCAGATCGCCCTGGAGCGCTGTGCTCTGACCGGCTGCCGAGAGCTTGCGCAAGCGTCGCGCAGCCGTACGATTCTTATACTGTGTGACGATCTCGGGATACTCCTGAACCAGCTGCTGCAGGCGCTGATGGGCCAGCTTCTTGATAAGATCCACATCCAGATGGCACAGATCCGCATCGATGATGACATTTGACTTGCACTCCTCCTCGTCCTCCTCGTAGCTCAGCTCCAGGGCCTGGCCATGACAGCTATTGGATAGCTTCGGCTCATCCGTCGCCTCCTTATGCTCAGAGTTTATCTTTTGACTATTTGCAGCTCGCTCATCCGTGGCCTCCGTCTTGGGCGACTCAACAAGCCCGTTGTGGTCCTGCGTCTGCGGCTGTTGTTGCTGCTGCTGTTGCTCCTGCTGCTGCTGCTGCTGCTGCTGCTGCGACTGCTGCTCGGTGAGGCTCTCCATGTCGCTGTCGCTGAGGCTGCCATCGAGTTGGGTGTGGCCGAGCTCCTTTTGTATCTCCCGGAACTTGGCTCGGGCACAGCGCAAAGCCTCGAGATCCTTGAGCAGCGACTCTGTCACACTCTCCCTGGAGATGTCTTCCACAGCAGTGGGCAACTGTTTGCGCCGCTTGACGCGATCGTACCGCAATGTTTGCCTCATCGAGGGCAGCAGAGCCGGCGGATGCTCGTAGTGGTAGCGGACAATGGCCGGCACATCGATGTGGGCGCGGCCGCGCATCATCAGCTTCATGCGAAATGGCGGATTGCGCGTGTTCACACGACGGAAGAACTCCATTTTTACATTCTCGTGATCGAGCGGCTGATGGAAGCGATTCCACAGTCGGACGCGCTCCGTGGCCGAAATGCTGTTGGTCATGTTGGCATCCTGATAGTGAGCAATCGAAATGCATGGTTTGATCGGGTTGATTAATGCTAATGAATGAATGGATCACTTACAATGAAATTCTCTACATGATTAGGGCACATCCAGAGGCCGGAGGGCAGTGCGGTCAGCGGCGGATCCAGGCAATCCTGATGATAGTAAAGTGGACAGTAGTCGCACGAGATGAGCGGCGCTCTCTTGCAGCTGCGTGTGCAATAGAAGCACGTCTTGGCCGGCAGCGGTACCAGACCCTGGGCATCCAGTTCGAATGGCTTGGAGTACCGTCGCTGACTGCTGGGCTTGCGATAGCCGTTGCCGGTGCCGGAGTGAGGCTGCTGCACCGGCTGCACCTTGCCATTGCCCGGGAACTGGGTGTGCAGCTCCAGTTCGGGCGGCAGCGAAAACTGCTGCGGATTCAGCATACTGGCGGCACGGATGACGTCGTCCAATGGCGTCGGCTTCCTGTTCGGATCGAGCGCACGCTGTATGGCCAGCGGCATCTTGGAGAGCAACTTTTCCGTGCTATTCCTTTCACTATTGCTGCGCTTGCGCAAATTACGGATTTTCAGCGGAATGGATTCCAGATCTCCAGAGGATGGGGTATTGGCGCGCGACCCACTGCCACCCGAAGGCACACGTTCCACGGAGCTGGCCTTGGAGGAGGACGTCGGCTGTGATACCTTGGCCATGCGACAGCTATGGCACAGCCACTGCCCACTGGGTATATCCTCCTCGTTGAGTGGAGGATCACTGGAGGGGCACACAGCATACAAGGCAGCGTGTATAAAGCATACTGAATTCAATTACACAATTTGAGAGTACTCACTGGCATTGCAGATGGAAGCTGGATGGACATCGGTCGCAGCAGAGCAAGTTTCCGCCCTCCTCGCAGGCGTCGCACAAGTCGTGATTATGACCGCGTCCAGGACGTCTATAGTATGGATGCTTCGTGTTCGTGGTGCGCTGTATCATTTTCTCTTCCTCGTTTGGCGGCGGCTTAATGAGGATTTTAATTTGCTATAGACAAAAGAGCGTATTTTAAGTACGCAACAATTAGTTTTAATTGGTTTTCTCAGTTCATTTTGTGATATCAGTCTGTGATCTGTCTAATCAGTTCCGAATTTGGCAGCTATGGATGGACTGCTGTCAGCCGCTTTCATGACATTTGACAGCTGTACACATACCTCCATAATGCTAAGCGAACCATTTGGGTCCTGGTCAGCTTTTGACATCTTTATCAAATTTTTCGTTAACAATAAGTTGAATTTTGTTAGCTTGGAAGACCAAAACCAATCACAGCGTTGCATTCATGGCTTGTTGGGCCGTTCCCATCATATCGATATATATCGTCACACGGTTCGCGTGCGGCGATACAGAGGGTATGTTCTGACCTTGCGCTTAACAGTGAACAAGGCGTTTGTAAATCCATTTCACCAAAGAGGAACTGTTGCAAATTCTTATTGGACAAAGAATTCCGAGCTCAGGACTCAAGGTCATCGATGTTTACATTCATTAACGAATTTAAATTTGAATTCTTTATTAATAATGAAAGCAATAGACATTCGTATTAAATTTATTATAAAATATTAACACTTGTTTGTTATTTTACAATATTAAGTATCTTACATATCTAGTATATTTGATTTACTGTAAATTATGAATATTAAAAGATGTATTTTCAACAATTATACAATGGATATTAACATTTATAAATTACTGTTTAAAAATAATAAATTTTGATAATTGCTTTTCGTTCAATTTTTAGCAAATAAAGTTAATTTCACTGAATGTTAATATATCACTTAATCTATAGCCTTAACAATCTATGCACTTGAACATCATTTCTATGCCAATTTTATTTGGGCTACATTTTTTATTTAGGCGGGAAAGTATTTACCGTTGTATACACATTTCCGATGAAAACTGTATCGTTCCGTGATGCAACTATAGATTGTTATCGATAACGACACTCACCTCTGATAATACAAAAACAAAACGCAGCTGCTGTAGTCATAACTGCGTAAATATTGAAATTTTTAATAGAGTTGCTGGTGAAAACAAAGTGGATTATGTTTTCACTGTTTGGCAAACGCAAACCAGCCGAAACTCCCACCGAGGAGGTCATCCAGGGTCCAGCCGATGGACCCAAACCGAGCAACGGCGATGATTTCATATTTGTGGAGCGAAAACCTGACTCAGATCCGAACGCAGCGCCCGGCGGTGGCATGATGTATCCACCCATACCGACGTCAGCATACGGCCCGATGCCCTATCCACCGCCTCTAGGGCCACGAAACGCAATTGGCTCAAATTTCAGTGCACCAATTGGCTATCTGCAGGACATTCCCTTCGAGCTGTCGCCACAATTGGCCAGCAAGGATGGATTCAATTGCACACAGACGCAAGTGGACGGCATTCTGGCATTGATGACGCGTCAGCTGTCCGTCGATGCTATGGCCGAGGAGTACACATTCGCCCTGGAGCGCTCAGTGCAAAATGATCCTTACTGAGTGGACGAGGCGGCGACCATTGCAACTAAATCTAATTAGATATATATAAATTATATACATATATACATGTTTACAGCTGCGTGCATACAAAAATTAATGCGACTGAGCACTAAATGTTAGACGAAAAAAACTTAGTGATGTACTCAATATTTGTAAAAACTGAATTTATAATGAATATTAAGAGTAATATTATTAATTTAGATATTGAGTTTATCAATAAGTTTTTTTCTATACATTTCTCTAAGTGTTATTCAGTTGCTCTACTATTTGTATGAACGCAGCTGTATATATACAATATATTTGTAAACTAATGTTTAGATTTGTGACACTAGAAATTGTATTATTATTAGTAAAGAAAGGCATAAATCGCATAAACAATCAATTATCCAAATGTTTTCCTTTGTAGTCCGGCCCAGTTTCAAGCTTACATCCGCTCGTCAATAGATGGCGCCACCGTCATCTCCGAAATTTGGATTTGGTTTAGTTCTCTCAGTTGGCTTTGACTTTTTACCTAGTTGAGCTACAATGCCAGTTCAGTCAATAGTCATTCCACGTTCGACAGCGTATCAGTAAATTGCCAGTTTCATCGATGTTGTAAAAAAATAGAATAAATATATATATATGTACATTGTTTTGCCTATATATACGTGTTGGTTTTTGCACATACATTTTTTTTCCACTTTTTTCGTCTCGCGTTTATTTTTTGTGGCAAAATTTTTACGTTTATTTAAATTCAACGGAAGTGTTCGGTAAGAAGAAGTAGAAGAAGAATTCATTGATAATGGCCAGCTCAAACGTATCTGATTGGGACGAGGCGCTGCCCACATCGTCAACGGAGGAGGCCGAAGAGGAGGATACAGACTACTGCAGCCCGGAGAATCGAAAGAAACGGCAGGAGGAGAATGTCTCCAAGCTGCAGTCGTATGTGCGTCGCATGGCCTACCAGCCAGCGTTGCCGCCCAAGGCTCGAGCCTACGACGTGGCCCTATCGAAGCCCAAGAAGTTTACGCTCATAGACAACTATGAGCAGTTCAAGGAAGTCTACGATCCCAAACTGAGGGCCAAGCGCATCAAGCGTATGCTGGGCAAATATAATGCCATCACCACAGAGTAAGCTTGATCAGTTATAATTCGATTCACCATTCGATTACCACGCCAAATCACTCATTGCAGACAGCTCGAGGATGTGCTGAAGAATACCAAGAAGAAGGAGCGCCGCAAGGAGGACTTCCTCAAGCGCAAGCAAGAGCTGTACTACAACATGCTAACCAAAATGGAGCGCCAGTGTCGCTCGCAATATCTGAATGTGCTGATCAAGAAGTTTGCCAAATTCATAGCCCATTTGGCGACGACAATGCGCATACCGCCGCAGCTGGTCGATCCGTACGCCCGGATGCAGCGCGGCATATTCTGTAACATATTGCTGGCGATTGGCGTGCAGCCCACATCACAGTCGGCGATCTACTATACCAGCCAGGATGCCATTGAGTACGATGTGTGCCATCGTCTGGCCCATGCGTTGCTCAGTTTGATTATCAAGGCGCTGGATACGGCGGCCACCCGTGAACCCAATGAGGCGACCAAACCGTCCGCGGACCTAGACTTCAAGATGGACAACTATATCAAGGAGCGTCTCATGTGTGCCGCTAAGAAGAAGATCCGGAACGAGCAGCGCCGCAAGCGGCAATCGACGATAAATATGAGTGCGTTTCAGAAATGCTCTCGCCTCGACTGCGAATAGTTGTGGGTTGGGAATTCGAATCGGACTCGGACTCGGATACGGAATCTGTATTCCGTGCAACATCATCTGCTTTCCATGCTCTCCACTCCATTTTGAACATAGCGAGCAAGCACTCGCCTCGTCTGGGAATAGCTCTGGAAGCGGAATTCGAACCGGACTCAGTTACGGAATCTGTATTCCGTGCAACATAATCTGTCATCCATATTCCGTACATCCAGCGCAGCGGGCACAATTCACTAATGAATTTCATTTCACTTTTCTTACAATTTGTCAGTACTGATTCGGGATTATGTATCCCCGCAAATATATTTGTATTTGAAATCATGGTGCGAATCTTATGCATAGCCACTTCTCGGGCACCTCGAAGCTATCCGGTGGATTGGCCATGTACGCGTCGCAGTATGGCACATGCCAAACATTGTTCACCTTGTGGGCACACAGCCGATAGCGTATGGGTTCCTTGACAATGATCTGACCCGTTTGGGTTTGGGTGACCAGCGAGTATTGGTGCTCCTGCTGCCAGCGCCGGAAGGTGGCCTTCAGTTCGCTGCCCAGTAAATGGGCGTGGCTGCGCATCAGGTCGCGTGAGAAGAAGTCCGTCTCCTGGCCACTGCGCAACGTCGCATACAATAGGAAGGGATCATCGTGGGTGCTGCAAGAGCAGAGTCAATATATAAATATGGAAATAGTTAGAGCGGATTAGCTGGCCACTCACAGATTGTTGGTAAGAAAGACGCTCGCATTGCTCTGTATATACTGCATGGCCGGCTTGGACCATTTGCGCATGTGCTGGCGTCCCAGCACAAGGACGCGTTTGCGCCGCTCCTTGAAGTAGCGCACCACAGTGGCCAGCAGCTTGGCCAGCTGGTCGGGCGGCTTCTTACTGCCGGTGGAGTAGGCGACGTTGAGGCCATCGATGACGCAATCATAGGGCGCCGTTTTCTCCACGTACTGCTTGAAGCGCTGCAGCTCTTGCGGCGTCGTCTTCTGGAACACATCGTTGCGTATCAGCACCTTCTGCAGAAATGATTCACTCAGCTCCGTGAACTGCTCATCGCTAATGGCCACATGCTGCAAATTCTGCTGGCAGGCGGAACACTTGCCGAACCGTTCCAGCCGCGTTGCGGTCACCTGTAGCCGTTGCGGCAGCCGCTGGGCCAGTGCTATGAGCTGCTGTGCCACTAGCTCGCTGATCAGGATATCGTTCAGCTCGAGAAAGCAGAACAGCCGCTCCAGCTGGACACCCAGCGTTCGTTCATCCTTGGCACTGTGTTGCAGCAGCGACAGAAAGATTTCACATTTAGGCAGCTTGCGCGCTTGGATCATCTCCTCGAGCAGACGCCAGCCCAGCTCTGGCTGGTCCGCGCTAAAGGCCTTGGCTATCAGTGCACTGTAGGCGGACACAGTAGGCGCACTGGTCAGGCTCATCATGTCCAGCAATGGCAACGCGCGCTCCCAGTGCTGTGTGGTGGCCACTAGGCCAAAGATCAAGTTCTCACAGCTGCTGGCATCCAGTATGTCGTGGGCATTTTGCAGTGTATCACAGATTTGTACAATTTCCGACTGCTCCGCCTCGCTGAGCTCGCGTGTGTGGTGGGCGGCATTGTAAGCTTTAAGCAGGCGACCCATTGTTGCCGCATTTGGCTTGATGCCCTGCGCCTGCAAATACTTTATATAGCTTTTGGCCACCGGCAGCTGCTCGGCCCTGCTGCAGAGGCCCAGTATGATGGCATCGACGTTGCTGCCATTCACGTGCCTATAGCTTTCAGTTAATGTGTGCCGCACGTGCTGCCAATCCTCGTTGCTCAGTTCGCATTGCCGTTCGAAATATTCGCTCTTCAGTCGGTCCAACTGTTCCGATGGAATTGCGCCCAGCTGTGGCTTTCTCTTGTGATGGCTGGCCAGCAGGCGACATGGCGGTGAATATGTTAATGCTGTTATAGAATTTTGTGGAACCAAACTATGGCGCAGCTGGCGCAACAAACGTAAATTGTACATAATCCAGTCTGTTATCAGTTGCACTTGTTGCCGGTGCAGCAATCGAAAACCAACTTATCGATAAGCATCTTCAGAGCAACATTTTCACTCATCAAATGTTAAGATACAATTTTTATCTTTTTTCGCTCAATATATATAAGTATTTTAATAGTTATTTTTTATTCATAAATTTTTTAATTGCTTAATTATTTAAAATTCATTAAATAGAGGCGATTCATTTATTTATACTATTTAATGTTATCTTCGATTTACAGTGTTCAGCAATATATCGAATTCATCGCAAATTTACATGCTTCTAAAGAATTTCGCGGTTATCGATTGGCCAGAGTGGGTCTGTTTGCCTGCACTATCGATAGTGTATCTGCGGCTTACACGGTATCAAGCGGAGAAAAATAAATAAATAAATTCCAGTATTATCCTACGCTAAGTATAAGTGTGATAGTGCTCAAGTGGCCGCAGCAGCAATTGCAGGTAAAATTATTATAAGTGAAAAATGTTTGCTGATAAGACGGTAGAACAAAAGACCGCAAGGCATATCTCAATCGGAATGTGTCATTGCGAATGTCGAAAACCCCATTAAGCCGAGTTTGATTAAGTTTATTATGCTGTCCATTTTCACTGAATCACCCAGTTAAGTAAATATGTGTGCATAACGTTGCCTATGTAAACCATCCGCAGCTGCAATAGCAATTCGCTTTTATATTATACCTATATATGCACAATAAAACACACGCTTAAACATATGTACGCAATCATGTATGTGTGTTTGTGGCTGTGTATGTAGTGTGCATGTGTGTGTGTGTGTGTGGCTGCAGACTGGCGAAATAACTAGTTTTTCTGTGTAAATTTGCCAGGAATCCTCCACCATGCGCCAGATGAACTTGCAGACATCGCTCTTCCCTCATTTGAATTGCTCTCAATTGTAGTTTTAAGCGCGCCCGGTCTCTCTGCGTGCGTCTGTGTGCATCGTGCATCGAATATCTCCCTCTCTCTTACGCTCTCTATTTCTGCTGCTTGCGCCTGGACGGCACTGGCCAATGCAGATTTACAGCTTCTCAGCTGCGACGAGCTGCATTCCCGAAGCTCCTAGCCACAGTTGCCACTTGCTAAAACGATTTATACCTAAAGTAAAAATGCTGTTGAAATATTTAATACCAACTACGAATTGTACCAAACATTTAATTATGTGCCATATAAATCACTGCTTTAGCATTTTGTTTTCGTCACCCAGAGTAAAATATTCCATAACCACCCTCTACGTTGTAACAAAATTTTAATATATATGTGCTTTAAAAGTTGTAATCTTTCTAAGCCAACAACTGTTTAGATACATCTACAGATAGATCTCAAACTCTCACACTACAAAGATGGTTTGTGAATAAATTAAGTGATTGTACTAATTTGTCAAGGACATGCTAATGTACCTAAATAACTGGCTGCCTTTGGTACATTCGCATCGCAGTTTGCAACCGGGGCTGCAGCTTGTAGCTGAGAGTCGAGCCGAACTGTGACAAGATGAGACGAGCCGAGCCAATCGTCTGTCTGCTAGTGTCGCTGATTCGGCGCATACCTGCTGCACGCACACACACCCATGCACTAAGCCACGCTCCATACACACACACACACACACTCTCTCATTGGGAGGTAGGTCGGCAATAGTTGCAGTTTTCCTTTCAGTTTTTGTGTGTCTACCACGAGAGCAAAGTAAAATTTTCAGCCACACAGAGTACATATTTTTTTATTAAATATTTTGTTGAACTCCCGGTTTAAGTTTCATTCTTTTGCAGAGTTTCACTAACGCTAACGCTTCGAACGAGCATCAATGGTAACCATGGAGAATAGCGAGGAGATTCTACAAATTTTGGAGCGATTCACACAGCTCAAGCAAAAGGAGATACCCAAAGAGCTGGAGGACTATTTGCAATATGTGGCCAAGACCGGCGATACCATCTTCAAGTGGTCCAACCTCAAGTATTTGTTCCGCGAGAAGCTGCTGAATGTGATCAAGCACTTCAACGAAGACCCACCGCGTCTGGAGGGTAAGTGATTCCCACGAGTGCCTCGTTCCCTATTCGGAAGATCAACTTTGATTCCTTTCCTCATAGAGATACCCAATTATCCGAACGTCGATCCCTTCAACTATGAGACTATGAAGTCCTCACTGCTGGAGCGGCTCGATTTGTTCAATGCTGCTCCCTTTACGGTGCAGCGGCTGTGTGAGCTTTTGATTGACCCTCGGAAGCAATACTCGCGCATCGACAAGTTCATGCGAGCGCTCGAGAAGAATATACTAGGTGAGTAGGAGTTAGTAAGCGGATCACTTAATTAACTTGTCCTAATCCACGTCCATTGGCGTCCTCATATTTAGTTGTTAGCACCATTGATCCGGGTCGAAAGCGGACGGAAAGCGAGAATGGCGATTCGCTAGACTCTGTGGGCAATGGAGACCTATCGCTAGAGGTCAACATCGACATCGAAATGGAGAACGAGAGCATGTTCAATAACGGAGAGGAACGCAACGGAGGCAATGAGGACTCCACTACCATTTCCATCAAGGCTTGCTGCCCACGCAGCGACGACGGGACCGCTGCTCAGCCGAAAGCCAAGAAGGCAAAGCTCGATTTTGACGACAATGAGCAGCGTGACGAAGACGATGCTGACGATGCGGATGCGGATGAGGAGGTCGTCCCCAAGTGCAGTCCGAAGTCCAAAGCGGCCAAAGCCAAGGTAGACACTGCTGATGAAGGAGGTAATCTGAAGACCGACGAGACTGACTCTATTCGGGAGATACCCGAAATTGAGGAGCCCGATGAGGAGGAGGAGGAGCCACCGGTCAAGAAATCATTCAGCTGCGACAAGGAATCCAAGGAGCCGGCAGAGCCAGATGCAGACATTCCAGAAGTAGCCGAGCCCGATGACGTTGACAGCGCTGATGCAGAGACTGAAAAGGACGCAGCCACCGATAGTCAGAAGAAGAATCCGTTGACCGCTGCTGATGAGGACGATGCAACCGAAGGCCAGGCAAAGATCGTTGAAAAGCAGGAAGTGGAGAAAGCTGAAAAGAAGTCGGACAAGCCTACAAAGGAATCTGAGAATGCGAAGAAAAGCGAGGATGACGTTGCCGAAGATTCGGAGAAGACGACGCATGTCAAGTCGGCGGAGGCTGCTGAAAAAGCAGAGAAACCAACCAAGGCATCTCCAGAGAAAGCCAGTGACTCAGCAGCTGTTGCTGGCAAGGCTGCAGCTGACAAGGAGGCAACCGCTAAGGCCTCAAAGGAACTTGCTGAGGAAGCCGAGGCCAAGACTGAGACCAAGCCGGAGACTAAAGCAGATCCCGTTGGCGAGAGCAACACTGAAAAGACTGAGACCAAAGCAGCAACTGCAGCTGATGCTGAGGCGGCTGCCAAAACTGAAAGAACTGCAGATGACCAAGAGAAGGCGAAGAAGACTGCTTCCGCTGCTACAGTTAAAGTTGCTGCCGGCGATGCCGATAAAGCTGCAGCTGCAACTGCAGTTCCCATTGAGGCCGATGAGTTGGCCACGCCACAGTCGCCACCTGCGGCCGATGCCGACGAGGCGACGGCAGGCAATGCGGCTACTTTAACAGCCAGCGCCACGCCCATATTGACGCTGAACGATCAGCCCATGGAGGATACACCGGCCGAGGAGGAAGACGAAGAGACCACGATCACTGCCGTCGTCGAGGAGGTCATTATGAGCGAGACCAATGTCGTTATTGGCGACATGGCCACCGACGATGGTACCAAGGATGAGCTGGCCATGGAGGTGGATGACACCAGTCAGGAGATAATGGACCAATAAACAATGGATTGGCTCCTAGCGCTAACGCAAATTGAAAGCGACTATTATGAATATTTACAACTACTCCGCATAAATAGTATATAATGATGACTATGAGATAAAGGATGCACATCAGACCATTATCCAGGGTATTACCATTACACCATAGCCGAACTTAATATGATATATATATTATATATATGTCTTCTACGTATCCACAAACGCCAGGTACATTCAGCAGGAGCAGGCATTATTGAGATGCCGCCAATACACATGCTGCCTGGAATCGCATACCCATAAAGCCGCATAGCTGTAAGTCCGTAGATGCACTCACACACACACACACGCGTGACTACCCATTATGAATTATTTACATTAGCATTAAGTTTCGATCTGCTCGGTTGGGCATCATTCAGAACTCTAGTTAGTTCTCAATATTGTTGAGCGTACATGAATCGTCCGCATCATGTCATATTATTCGTATTTATGTATCGTTGCCTAATTCACAATGAACAATTTTAATTCTTATCGTCTATATCATACATATATCATTAAGCTCAAAAGTTTAACAAATACGTCGTATTGTTTTTAATTTTAATTGAAAAACTTTTTTTTTTTTTTTCGAGTCATTGCAATGGCTGCGAAACAAAATCAACTATCTGCATAAATAATAATAATAATAATAGAAAACGAACGGAACACGCGTATTATTAAGGAGAGCACGATGTTTAGATCATGGATTATATATTGTAAACGGCAGAGTTCTCCTCTAATCAATGTCAAATCTAAATCAATAAAAACTATTGGGTTTATATGTGTATATATATGTGTGTATATATATTTCATGCCTGAGTGGAGTGGGTGGGGCGAGGAAGGAGTGGGGAGAGGGGCTCAGAAATAACACAACAATGAACAACAAATTCATATGGAGGAAATTTGGTAAGCAATTTGGTAATGCGATGTAGCCAATGGATACCAGCGTGCGGCTCTGCCGCAGCAACAACAACCACAGCCAACAACAAGAGGACGAACGGCACCGAGTTCCGTTCCGTTGCTGGCCTGGCCGACTGGCTAACGAGTCGTCGACTTGTCGGTTGGGCACACTTCACGGATTCACGGTTCCGAACCTGGGTCACCTGGGTGCGCCTAGCCCAGGAGTACCTTGCGCATCATGAAGCCGCTGCTGGCGCTGCTCGCATTACTGCTCGAGGCGCGCGACAGCTCCTCGGGCTCAATGCACTTGGACGAGCAGAGGTACTGCAGCAGGGGTACACGATATTTGCCACAGAAGTCCACGAACTTGATGTGCTCCACCCGATTGTCGAAGAAGACGCCCTTGCAGTTGGGATTCACGCAGCAATTGGCACTGTTCAGATAATCGACGAGCGTGCGCGGCACATCGGCCGGGCCAGGCTTCTGCCCGCTGGCCTTGACAATGCGTCCGGCCAGCTCCAGCAGCGTCGGCGGCTTCAGTGCCATGTCCTGCACGAAGCGCACCACCAGCGGATTGTCGCGCAAGCTCAGCTGCAAGAGAAGAAGCAGCACAATTGAGTATCATTGAATGAACTGATTAGCCCGCTGGCTCTTGTCTTACCTCGGTCAGGTTCTTCAGGGCGACAATGTCCTTGGGCAAGTGCTTCAGTCTATTCTTGTGCAGCAGCAGCGACTTCAGGTTCTTCAAGCGTGCAATGCTCATCGGCAGATTCTCGATGAGATTGTCGCAGAGCACCAGCGCCTGCAGCTGACTGAGCGAGCCAACCGCCTCGGGCACCTCGTTGACCAGATTACCGCCCAGCGAAAGCACATGAAGACTGTGGAGGGAGAGAGAGAGAGAGAGAGAAAATGGGAATCGATTAAAGAGGGATGACTATAAAAGGTTTTCGGTTATTACATGGATATATGAGAATGCGCTGATATGATAGATTGAATAACTTATGAGTTAGCTTGGTATAGTCTGGTCTGGGAAAGGATTATTATTCCTTTCTCTTATTATATATGTATTATGTATGATGTAAGGAGAAACTGTATGCATAACTAGAGATTAGACATTCTATATGTATATTATCTATGTATTAGTATCTAAGGTATTGGGAATCTAGAGACTTGATGATATATAGCTTAAATATTCCCTGCAATATCCAATTGTGACAAAATCTAAACCATCGATTAGATTTAATGGGCTATTCGAACCAACCAAGTGCTTATCTCTAGACATTTCTTATGAAAGGTATTCGCTGTCAATTAATAGCAGTTATCAGATGGCTAATGTCTATTTCGATTCAGGGCCGACTTCACTTCTGTTTGGGTTCACGCACGTCTAGTTAAGCTTATATAAGTACTTAGGCATAGCACTTCTGCTTGGGGGGCGGGCCGCTGTCTCCAAGGCAGCTTTCTTAGATAAAAATCACCCGGTTTTGTGCATATAGATAAGAAATAAACATTATAGCCCAGTATTATCATAAATAATCGTGGCTTAGTTATGAGTAATTTCCTAAATAGGGCAAAAGCTTTTACAGCGAACACCTGATCAAGAGAACTTTATATAGCGCAGGTCCAAATGTTCATGTCTCGATAGTTGGTATCATAAGATAATGAAACTTGATTTAGTGTTTTTTTGTTCCTTATAGTAAGCCCCCTGATAATAATAAAAAAAAACTCTGTTATTTATATATTTTGTATGTATCGTGGCCTGTTAATAGCACTCAATTGATATGGGCATAGATTGTCCGAGTTATCGTTAGTCTTATCTAATTATCTAACGATATCAATTTGATAAAAAGAAACCACAAACTCTCTGAATTTGCTTGGCAGAAATCGGGTTTTCCACGCTTCGTAATCTGCCGTTGCTGGTCAGGAGGAAGCTCGGCGTGTGTGATAAGTGTTTCCATTCGAAATTGGCTCACATATTCTTTTGTTTTTTATTTATTATTGTGTTTACTTATAAATATGCCCGATTGATACATATATATGTCTCTCTATATACATATATGCATATATGTATTGTGTCGTTTATTTTCGTTATAGATTTGGCTTTTACAATGCGCGCCGAGCCACTCGAAAGTCCGCTTATCAGACCATCAAATAGACTTGAACCCCCAACCGCCGTCGTCGACGCTCCACCAAAGTGTTACGCTTGACAACAACTGAAGCTGAGCATGCGAGTGCCAGTGGGAAAATGCAAATGATCAGGAAAAATAGCTGATGAGCTACTGAATGAAAGGAAGGAAGGAAGGAAGGAAGGAAGGAAGGAAGGAAGGAAGGTAGGGAGATAGTTATGAAGGAAGGCGCTGAACACATAATGAATACTTAATAATAAAGATCATAGAAAGAGAGAGAGAGAGAGAGAGAGAGAGAGGGAGAGGGAGAGAGAGAGGAGCGATGGAAAAGAGCGAATGACTAATCTATCTGATCTGATCTGCTCGAAGCTGTCAAAGTCATTTAAGGGAAGATCATTTATTGAGAGTGAGAGTGAGCGTGAGAGATAGAGAGTGATAAAGAGAGAAAGATTGGGGGTAAGAGATTGATAATGCGATAGATCTGTCTGGTCTGCGTGGGATCTGTCTGCCATGTATTCATGGAACCTGAGCTCTTGCCTCTGTTCAAAGAGACGGGAACAGGTCGTGTCCGTTCGGGTCTTAATGATTTGTGAGATTTATGTACATTTGTAATACCTTTGCATCTTCCAGATATCCTTGGATATGCTCGAGATCTTGTTGCCGCCCAAATACAGATACTTGAGCTGTCGCAGCTCGGTGACCTGTTCGGGAAAGTGGATCAGCTGATTGCCGCTCAGGTTGAGCTCCTTCAGCGTTGAGCTGCCGCCATGCACATTGCCCATCTGCTTGGTGAGCAGCGATTTGGGCAGCGACGAGTTGGTCAACAGATTGTTCTTGGCTATCAGTGTGACCAGCGGCAGCTGGCAAATGGCATCCGGCAGCTGGGTGAGCGCATTGGAGCTCAGATCGAGTATCTTGAGATTGGTGAACTGCTGCAGCACGCGCGGCAGCACCACCAGCCGATTGTGATTGAGCAGCATCGTCTCGAAATCGCCGCTCGTCTTGAGCAGCGCCTTGTGTGGCGAGCTCAGGTGATCCTCCAGCGTGACCACATCCAGATTCATGCGACCAAAATCGATGGTCTTCTGCTCGCGCGAATCGGTGTCCGAGCTGTCTGACGTATAGAGCTCCATTGCTCCGATCAACTTCACTGCTGGCCTATACGCCTGTCTCTATCGATGCAATGCCAATGCGAGTCTCTATATGTATTTTTTTCCTCAATGTTTGTATGTATTTGTTGTTTGTTATTCAAGAGTGTGTTGTCTGGTTGTTGTTGTTTTTTATTTTCTATAAGCTCTTTATGGCTGTCTCTGCTTCTCCTCTGTGTGCGCGCGATCGCATCGCTTCTTCTGTTTGGCCAGCCGGGACTGCGACGCAAATCGGAATAACAACAAAAACAACGGTAATCGTAGCACAGAAAAAAAATCGTATATAGTATAATCGTATATGCTTCTATATATGTCTGTGTTTGTATATTCACTTAATTATATCAATTGGGCAGAGTCGAACGACGCGCACCAGACCCAAGCATTGACTGAACTGCGATCTGGGCAACAGCTCGGCGCCCTCAGCTGCTGCTGTACAGCGCGACAGATCCAGCCGCGTCGATGTCGCTGCCGATGCCGATGCCGATGCCGATTGTCGTCTTCGTTGCGCACGAGGCGCAACAGGCGTATGCGTAATATACACACACACACACATGCACGGATACAGGTCTAAGCACGGACTCTGCTGTGCTCGTTGTTTTCGGGATACAACACACGCGCGGCCAAAGTTGAGCGTTAGCGGACGTGGGTCAATCGAACAGTTTGCCACTTCACTGGACCAAGCTGGCCACTGTGCCCAAATAACCTTCGACATTGGCTGTGCAGCAGATAAGATCAGTGGGTCGTATGTTTGTTCCAAACATGTTTATATAATGCATATGTGTGTAGTTGTGAGTGCTTTGATCAGCTCAAGTCTTAGAGCAGCAGAGAGCATCTTCAACATCTTCAAGCAGCATTTCGAAATTATTTTTATGATGATGTTGAAGCTGATAAATTTCACAATATAATAAATATATATACTAATATACATATATGGAAATAAAAATAAATAAAAAGTAATTAGTAATTAACAAATACAAATTTATTTCTATTGAACAAACAGAAATAATTATAAATATAGTTAAATTTCTATTAAATAAATATGCAAAATATTTAATATCAATTATTAAAAAATTATTACAAATTATTAAAAAAAAACAAACAATTTTTTTTTTTGTATATTTAATATATTATTTTGTACATTATATTATTACTTATTTATATATTTTTTATTACAATTACAAATTGCCTACAAGATTTTATTTTTATTTTACTACAACTTTCTACAACAGAAATTTATTAGTATTTTTTATTTATTTTTATATTAGAAGAAAATAGTATAAATTATTATTTTTTCCATTTTCATTATTATTTATATATTTTTTAATATTTTTTTACAAATTTATTAAATACTTTTTTGATTTATTAGGTATATTATTGAAAAATAAACAACAATTTTATCATAAAGACTTTGGAATCTTAATTAATTTTTTGTTGAATTCGAGTGTCAATTATTATTTAGATTATTAAAAAATCAAAATATAAATTTATGAACAACAATTCAGAGTTAAACGCATATAAATATATGCGATTATTAAATAGCCATAATAAAACACTTGTTTATTAATAATATTATTAAATATTTTCCTAGGTCAGTTTTCAATGAATGGCGCTGCAGAGCTGTGCCATGAGCTGCAGCAAACGACATTAGCCCGAAGATGTTAAGGACTATGAGTCATGGTGAGCATCCGTTTGGGAACAGTCGATTCAGTTCGGTCGTATTAAACGTCTCGACGTGTCTACGTTTATGATCGTCCACTTATCAATACCACTTTCGAGAACTCTTAAAGCCAGCGACGAATTTACCAAACAGCCCACTTGAGGAGAGCCACTGATACGCTCGCACACACACTCACAGACACACTACCTCACTCACACACTCAGAAAGCAATACTGAGTATATTTATTAGCAGTTGACATTTTGTTGTTGCTTTGTACTTAAGTGTGTCTAATCAAAGAATCCGCAACACCTCCCAAGCCTCCCTGCGGTCTGGTAGGTTCCCCTGACTTCAACTTCGGCGTCTGGTGCGAGCAGCTGAGCACATCTGGGGTGCAAAAATGTTTTATTATCGCGTCATTGGACCTTTGCATACCCTCAATCCACTCAATATGCCCAAACTAATCGAGTATATTATTTGCATTCAAGTGCTTGCGACGGGGCTTCTAGATCCCGAATAGTAAGCTTAAATCATTCTGTTCAGAATGCGAATGCTATGCGGAATATGCCTAGCTTACATATATGTATATCCATTAATTTTCCTGTTTAGCTGCTTCAATCTTAAATCGTATTCAAGCTTTGTAATTGATATTTGAAGCTCCCTATATGACAAACAACAAAACTCAATTTTATTTAATAACAATAATTTTAGTTTAATCTAAGAATTTTTTCGCCAAAGAAGAAAATTTTAATTTGGAAATTATTTAAATATATTTTTAAAAATTCATTAAAAATTATTTTTTTTTTTGTTAATAAAAAAAAAATAAATAAAAATAATAAAGATATTTATATATATAACATATTTTTTTTTTTTTTTTTTTTTTTTTTTTTTTTTGGCATTGGCTTTCCTTTGGAAAGCATATGAGTGAGTCTCAGGTATCTAAGATTATTAAATGGATGCATTTACAAGTTCAAATCTATGTTATCTTTGGGTGAAAGTCCAGCAACAATTTTTGACAGCTGTTGTTCAGATTACTTCTTATACAAATTTGAAAACCAAAAGATAAGACGAAAAGAATTAAAAATTCCAAAATTTCCAAAAATTAAAAATTATAAAGTATAATTATTCCTCGAAAAGATATTAAATTTTAGATAAAAATTAAATATAAAAGAACTAAATAATGCCAAAAATATATTAACAAAAAAAAAAAAAAAAAAAACAAGGAATATTTGGTCTTTTTATTTAAATAAATTTTAAAATACTATTGTCTAGTCAGTCAGTCCCAACATTCGGGCGTTCTTAGCTATATTTTTATTATTCTTATATTATTATTTGTTGCTGCTGCCGTTGTTGTTATTGTTATGGTTTTGTTGTTGTCGCTGACGGCGACGTTGCTGATAAGCAACAAGCCAAAAATACATAAATATAAGCAAGAGCGTTTAACACGACTTTGGTAGCGATCAATTTGCGATTTATACATGTACACATAGAGACTAGAGTGACATTTGATGTATATATATATAAATTTAATTATCAAATGGAATTGTTGCAATTTATGAGCAGCTGGCATTCAAAGTACCAATAACAGGGGACAGTGGCGGCCGTTTGTCTCAGGGCTTGGGGCTGCAAATGCCAATGGCTATGGCAATTGAGCGCGTTTAAAGTCGCGTGCGCGTTTTGTGCGCGCTTTTGCGCACGTACATGCTTCATTTTGATTTGCGAATTGAGCGGCCGTCACTTGTGAGTGGTCCTTATCACACCTAATTTAATGTGCCATCAAAATAAAATATTCCACATAAAGCAACTACAACAACAACAGCAATAGTTGTACCAACGATTAAAACTGCGACGGGACAAAATTCTTGCAAAATTGCTGCATAGGGCGAAAATAAAGCAAGCAAAATATATAGGGACCCATGTGCACACTGTCACTGGCATTGGTACAATAGGTCGAGTCGCACTTGTTGATAATTAATTTTTGCAATAATAAAAAATGCCCATGTGTGTGCTCGGAGCTGAATCGATTTTCGAAGCCTGCTCCCATAATCAATTTGGCAAATCAATTATCAATTATCTGTCGCGTCGTCTTCCACGACACGTCTTTAGACGGGCGCCACTTTTGCGATAGCCCTCGAACTGGGTTCTCTATACACATATATGTATATGCTGCGTGGCTAACAAAAGTCGAGATCGTATGCAATATATGTAGATGATTTGTTAGATCTTTATCAATTCAGCACAAGCTCAACTTTATTTAACGCATTAGAAGGCTTAATATAAACTTGTGGGTACTTACTAGCGTGTATATGTTTTGTTTTCATCAAATTTCTCTGAATTGCCATTTTGACACACTTCATTAAAACGTATCTCTGCTATATTTGAATTAAAATATTTCCATTTCTTCGAAATCTAATCAAAAATATTATAATAATGCCTGATAGCGAGCAAGTTCATTGTATCACACAGAAACAAAAGCGCTTAAACAGTTTTCAATTCAAAGCGCGTTTCATATTTCAGTTCAGCTCAAAAGTATACCATAATTATTTGAAAATCCAATATTTGCCCCCGCTTAAAAGTATGCTACAAAAAATGAACAAGCCATCATAAATCAAGTGCCAACTGTTGCCTATTTTGCGGCAGCCCGAGATTTTAATTGAAAAGAAAGACAAATTGTAAAACTTTCCATTATAATTGTTTATTATTAATTAAATAATTGCCTTGTGGTTTGCCATATTTTACAAAGTATACATTAAAAAAAAAAAAAAACAAAAAAATATTACATTTTCCAATAGCAGTTGTTGGTTTTAGTTGTACATAAATATTAAAGTTAAACGTTAATAATCATACGTTATAGATATATTTGTATATACATATATATGTATGCATATGTATATTTAAATGTGTTAGATGTTGTGATTAATTGTTTTATAACCCTTCCAAGTAAAAAAGATAGCTATAAATGCCTTGCTGTGTATGTGTGTGTGAGTGTCTGTGTATCTGTGTGTGTGTTGCATTAAAATTGTGATTGTTTGTTTGTTGCTGCGATTGGTCGTAGATTGTTATATGGTTTATAGATAAATTGCCTATAAGAAGTGCAATATAGATGTGTGTCTCTGTGTGTGTGTGTGTAGATCGTCTGTCTGCTTGTGTTTGGGGTTACCTCTAGAATAAATGGCCTTGTGCTATACCTTTGGCCTACTACGAACTACGCATATATATATGTTATATGTGTATATATATCTATATAGTATATATAGTTGTATACATAGTTTTTGTTTTGTTTATATGTTTATATTCGTATATTTATTTATTAGCAAAAAAATTGGTTGCGAACTGGCTGTTCGTTCTTTTCTCTTCTTCTTGTTTCTTTCTGATGACGTTTTGATGATTTGAATGCAATTGGTGAGAGATGAGATTTAAAAAAAAAAACCGCTCTTAATTCAATACTGTTGTTGTTTAGTACACATTAGATGTATTAGCGTTAATTAGCTTTACTTACAGGCTACTAAGTATATTTTAATGTAATAATAATAAATTATTAATCAAATATGCTTGTTAGTGAGCAAGATGGGGCCGTTGGGCACGGACAGGGGCAGGGGCTGCGTCGCGAAGGGCGGCGGGCGGGACGAGGTCGGATGGCATGGGTAGTGTGGGTGGTATGGGTGGTATGGGTATGTAGGTATGTAGGTGGGGGGCGCGGCCTCTGGCATCAATGACTGCCCGGCTGTGCGGCTGTGGGCCAAGCAATCTTGGCATCGATGCGCTTGTAGGCGAGCATGCAATGCTTGCCCTTGGCAGCGAGCCGCGCATCCTGCGGGCATTCGGCATCAGTGAGCAGCGTCTCCTCGCCGTCGACCAGCTTGAAGAGTGCATAGTCCTGCGGATTGGTGATGCGCGCCTTGTGTGCAATGATGCGGCACACTTCGCGCGTCGTCGTATGCGGCCGCACGGGCAACGTTCGAGTCTGAAGCGAGCCGTTGCACTCGTCCGGTATGATGACGCGCAACACGCTCGAGCAGGCTGGCAAGCAGCTAGAGCGCCACTAAAACAGAGAGAGAGAGAGAGAGATGGGCTGATGAGTGTGCATTCAGTTGGTATTGTACAATTGATGTACTTACGTCCAGGGAACCGCTGCCGCTCTCTCCTTCGGATGCCATAAACGTCTTGAGCACCTGCACGGCGCTGCAGAGAGCGGTGAGGTAGTAGCCGGGCTCGCCATTCAGTAGCGTCGGTTGCAGCAGACCCCACATGAACTCCGCCTCAATTTCGGCACCCACAAAGCCACATTTGGCCACCACATAGACCAGCACGGGCAGAAAATCATCGGCGCCCAGCTGCTGACCTCGTGGACAGCCCGTCGCATCGAACACCGTCGAGATGACGCACAGGAAGAGCTCCAGCTTGTCCAGCGGCAGCTCGGCCTCCTGCAGGCGCCACAGCAGATTCGAAATGAGCCGCAGCGCCGACTGTGACGGCGGCGTCACTGTTGGCCTAATCCCAAAGTCCGATGCGTCCCGTTCGTAGGCGTAGCGCACGTTCTGGGCGAGCAGCTGAATGTCCTCGCTGCGCTTATAGTAATCCACAAAGATGCCATAGAGATGCTCGCGCAGTGGCAGCACCACCAGCTGATGCATCACCGTCTCCAGCATGGCGTCCAAATTGAGAAATTCATCAGACTTGAGGCGGGCACGCGCCGACTCCAGTTCCGCATGGAACTTGCCCTCGCCATGCTTAACCAAATAGTTTTTCATGCCGCTCATGAACTGGCGCATGTTGCGCATGACCACCTGGGGCGCCGCCTCCCTCGATTCCTTGGTGCAGCTAATGAAGTTCTCAATGTTGCGAGCAAAGGTGGAGCTGGGATCTTGGGCTAGCTGCAGCGTGTACGCACGCAGCGAATCGCCAGGCCCGACGCTCTGAATGTTCATCTTATTGCGGGGATGGCCTGGAAGAACAAAAGCGAGACGTTAGCATGGATAACAGAGACTGATATATACACATAGATATATATTTAGAGAGAGAGAGTGAGAGAGAGGGAGTGCGAGTGGCTAGCCTATTTGTCGCATGAGTCAATGTGTAATCCTCTCCAGCTTCTTACCGAATAGCAATCGACATAGCAGTCGCAGCAATAAGATGAAAGGCGTACAACAGCCGGGCTTATCGCACGACTTCTCGTCGGCACACTCGCAGCCGCGTCGATAGCGCCGATAGAGACGACGGCTCTGGGATTGGAGTGCCAAGCCCAGGGCTCGACACTCCACAATGTGCGCCATGTTGAGCAGTATATTGCCCTGGTCGTCCAGGTGAAAGAATTGCTTGATATCGTAATGATCACAGGTATTGCGCTCGCCGGGATGGCAGACATCCAGGCTAACGGAGCCACCAATGGCCTTCAGTTCGGGATTTGGGCATTTGCCAATGGCGCCCATGATGGAGCCGGCGAGTGCTTCAGTCTTCAGTTGCTTGCGATTGATGCGGCAGTCTTTGAGCACCTGTTGCGGACAGGTGGCCGTCGTCGTCGTCGTTGAGGTTGTGGTTGTGGTCGTTGCTGTTGCTGTCGAAATGGAACCAATGCTGGACAGGCTGCTGCTGGCATATTTTGATTTCTTGCACAGCACCGTCGATTGCTGCTGCTGCTGCTCCTGTTGCTGCTGGCTGGGCAGAGCGATGCCTGTCCGAATATTGTCGACGAACAGCAGCTCCAGGAATTTGCGTTTGCGTCGCGAGGGCTGTGATGCGGCGGATGAGCAGGAGGCCAGCTTCTCCTCCAAGCTGTGCGAGGGAACGATGTGTGTGCGCTGCTGCAGCAGCTCTTCCTCGAAATCAGCCGAGAAGTAATTCTCCTGCTGCGGATGATCGACAATCTCCCAGTCGGCCATGAAACTTAGGAATTTCGCCTCCTCCTTGTAGTGGCACACATGGACGGGATCGTGAAAGAACTCCTCGGGCTCGAGTCGCTCGATGCGCTGCTCATCCAGGCTGCACAGCGACTTGGACATGTCTGTGCTATTGCCCATTATTGGGGCGGGGCGGTTCGCGGGGTGTGCGCGCGACGATCTTCTGAACCAGCTCATGATGGATTCTGTAGCGATTTTTGCCAGCTAAAACGAATTGGCGAAAACGCAAGTTTCTCATCGGCACACGCTGCTGCTGCGATGCAAAAGGCGGGGCTGCTGCTGCTGCTGCTGCTGTTATCGATCGACAATCGCCGTTGCAGATCGATTTCTATTGCGAATTTATTATTAGTTTTTAATTTCTATTATTTGATTGTTGTCGTAGCGAATTGTTATTGCTGTTGCGTCGTGTTGCTCTAAACGCGGCCAATGCAAAACTAATGCTGAACTTCATACGCATTAGTTTATAAGACTGCGACAGTGATAACGATGACGATGACGTTGACGTCGACGTCGACGTCGACGTATGTGTAGACGCTGACGCTGACGGCGACAGCGCTGCCCACGCCTCTATGAAAAGATAGCAACCAGTGCGACGTCGACCGCGCAGCTGCGGCCTAAATTGCGAGGCGCTGCGACCTCAATTAGTCAAAGTCCCGCTTGCCCCCATCAAACCGCCTTGCCTGACCGTCGCCTGCCTGGCTGCTGGCCTGCCTACAGGTAGCTTCGGGTCACTGCTAATCCGGGCAAAGTGGGAATTTCCGGGCAAGCGAGACCTGGCAAACAAATTTTGCGCAAGTCCTAACCAGCGAAAGTTGAAACCTTATCGGAAAGAACGAACAGCTGCCTGAGTGTAGTAGAAAACTGTGTCAAGAGGAAATGCCACTGAGTCAGCGGCCGAGCAGCGAGCGACTTATGAAACCTCAAATGAGAAACGATCAACAGACGGCAGCTAGGTAAATGCTCTCATCATTCAATACGCAAATGCGAATGCACATGTGATAAAATACCTGTCACAGGTGGCAGGTAGTAATTGACAAAGAGCCAGAGCCAGAGCGAGAGCGAGAGCGTGAGCTGGGCATTCGTTATGCAAGGCTGTTGAGATAAAGAGTTGAATCATGCTCGAGACTTGAGCGCACGCAATTGCAGCTGTGACAAATCCAACGAAGGCAGAGAGAGAGAGAGAGAGAGCAACAAGAAAGAACGAGAGAGTTCTCTCACTCCCACTCACACTCTCGTTCATGTTGCTTGCATTAAGACTGTCTGTCTGATGTCTATGCACGATGACGTTTTCACAGCAACGAAAGATTCCCCGATCAATCGATGAGGAAAACGACAACAGACGATAGAGCATCGACAACAATGAAAACGGCGAGAGATCCCGACCAAATGCAATTGCATCTAACGATTGCATCAGCTTTATAAAGCCTAAACTCGACTTGAGGAATTGGTTTGCTCTGCTTTGATTTTTGTTATTTTGCTGCGTAGTTTGGAAAAACCTTTCGATTGGAGGTTTCTCTGAAGGTGTTTGTTTGCGTTTGTGTGCAGGAAGTGCTCCTCGAGAGAGAAGCTATTCCAGAGACTAACTGAGATAGTGATCTATGCGTATTGTATATGAGATTGCGACTAACTCTTTGAGATATGCTTGCTACTACGATATTGGGCCTAGGGCATTGAATGTATATTTCTTAGAGGGGTAAGCCCTTTGTCGATATCTTCTGGAACTTGTCACAAACTTGTTACATCTTTTGATAACTATATTTATATTGCTTCAGCAAGCACTCAAATTGCTTTCTTCGAATTGAAATTTGATTACAGTATTATCTAAGTATCTGGCAGATTTCAAGGTGCCCTTTCCGAGAGTTTACCAAGTTATTGCTGCGCTGTTCTAGCAGATAAGGGTGCATCAAGGTGACTTTTTTTTTCCTGTGGATTTTGATTTGGTGAGTTCAGCGAACCGTTTGCTTATCCAGTTGCTTATCGGCCTGGCGTGCTTGGCAACGCGAATTTGTCGCTTACAAGCAAACAACAGTTGGGTTTCGTTGGCACACGTGTCTTTCAGAGTGGACCCAAATCTAAAAATAGGCTACGCTCAGACATGGCCAGAGCCAAAAATAAAATTGCCACCCATTGCGTATGTCTCTGCGTGTGTGTGTGTGTGTGTGTATTTCATCAGCCATGCGCTGACCTAAAACTAGACCGCAGAAGAGATTCGTAGTGAAGTGTGGCTTCAACATGCTAATCGATTCGAGTCGAGTCTCGAGTCTTACTTGGCAAATTACGCATCCCATTGAGCGGCGAGAGACACGGCGCGTTTTAAAACGCGCGCTGATAAAAACGCAGCGAGCAGTCAGCAGTCAGCAGTCGAGTTTACATTCCAAAGTGCATGACTGCACAAATATTTATATAAATCTATGTCCGACGCCTGAAACTTATCAAATTTGTTTTAGCTGGCTAACTGCGACGCATTTCATGCTGCATATGTGTCGATGCGGCAGGCATTGCGCGCCAGATAAGTTTCGGCAAAGACTTTGTAGTCTCCAGACTACAGAGTTGCAGTAACTGAGACAGTGGCGGAGGCAAAGAGAGAGAGAGAGAGAGAGAGAGAGAGAGCAGAGTCAGAGTAGCGGCCGATGCTGATAATCCGACTTCGGCTCGGCTTACCAGTTCGAAGCAGTTCGTGGCCGCTTCGTTTGCTTATGATTTGGAAGACGGGCAACCCGTGCGCTCAATCAATCAATCAAACAAGCAAACAAACAAACAAACAAACAAACAAACAAGCAGTCAGTCAATAGGCGCACGATGACGACGCATCGTTCCATCGCTCGTGATCGCTCGCTGTATTTGCTTTTGTCTGCTGCTCCATTGGAGGCCATGGAGCGTAGTATGATGCAACAATAACAAGCGATTGCAATTGAGCATACGATGTTGATGATGATGACGATCCATTGATAAAGAGCCGGGTAGCTATACGAAACTTAACAGAGCTACATCCATATATTGATTGTATTTCTTGCTAGATCAACTTTGCTCTCGATTCAATGCAGATTCCGAGTTGTGATCGAATCTGCTTTCTATTCTAGATATTCGATCGCCGTAGAAGATCCTTGAACTTGATCAACTCAAACAAGTCTTTGTATTATTTTCAAAGAATGAAGATACAGAGAGATAAGATAAGAGTTCCTTCCGAAAATTTGTTATTTAGGCTTGTGATCATCTGTAGCTGTAGAAGATCCTTGGACTGTTATTGAATTACTCGATCAACTCGATCTACTCGATCTACTCGATTTACTCGATCACTTTTTTATATTCCTCACTATATACACTTTCCGCTTGAAGATCCACAGATGTGATATGATGATCATCTGTAGCTGCGAAGATCCTTAGGCAGTTATTGGATCAATATTAGCTGCCTCAACTTGATCAACCAACGCTCTTCCCTCTCATATTTGCACTCTTCTAAAGATACGTATTCTATCTTATCGCTCTAAGCTCGCTCTGCTACTTACATAGTATCTCACGATCCCGCATGCTTGGATTCCTTAATATGGTCGCCACCTTGGGTCGCATTGCCTTGTTGCTGCTGCTGTTGTTGTTGTTGTTGCTGCCAGCGCCGGCGCTGGTGGCATTCTTATTGGCCTTGAGCGTGTCCTGGTTGCAGCTGCTATTGCTGCCGTCTTTGGTGCTGCTGAATTCCTCAATGATGGTGTCGTCCTCCGAGAGCGCCGGTCGGCACTTGGACAGATGTATGGTATCCGAATTGATGGTGGCATCTAGAAAGAGCGGAAAGCATGGATTAGGCAAGTTCTTATTATTCAACAATTATCATTTGATCTGTAGCTAGCTTTACCATCCTGCATCGGCATGAAGGAGTCCCACTGGGAGGAGTCCCAGGGCTCGGAAAACACGGTGCCATCATCTGACTGCGCCGAGTCAATGCCGCCGTAGTAGGTCTGACAGAATGCGGCACAGTTGCGTTCCACGTTGTCGTACGAGGACAGTCGACAGCCGTTTTGGCTCTGGAATGACTTTTGGCTGCCATCGGCATTTGACTTCTCCTGCAGCGGAGCGGCGCTCGTCGTTGTTGCTGTCGTCGACGTCGTCGTCGTCGCTGTTGCCTGGCTCTGGGGCGGAGTCGAGCAGCGCACGAGCTCTGGCAGATTCAGATCGGGCAGACGCTTGGCTATGATCTGGTGCACGGTAAGCGGCCGCTTTTTGGAGCCTTCCTTATCGCGTCCCAATGAATTCTCCTTCTCTTGCCAGTCGATGGCGGTGTCATAGTCGCCAGCACCACCGCCGCCGTTCGTCTCCTGCTTGGCCATAAACTCCCAGCTGCTGTCCAGCTGCCAGTGATCGATACGATTGCGTCCACGCTTCGCCGCTTGCTGAGCCATTGGTTTCGGCTTCTGCTTCAGCTCGTCGAGGCTGCCGGCCAACTTCTCCAGATCCGCGGGCAGCAGCAGCGGCACAGTCGCCGTTGCATGGCCGCCCTTGAGCGGTTCCGAGTGCCGTTGATTGGCGGGCAGCAGCTGGCTGCGCTGTTGCCTGCGTAAAATCGCTGCCGCAGCATTGGTCAGTCCCGCCTGACGCAGTGCATCCGCCGGCTCCGCATAGGTTGGACTGCCCTGCTTGCTGCGCGATCCCGGTGTCTGTGCCGCAGTGGGCGTCGTATCTCCGCCATCATCGGCAGCGCTCTGCTCGGTCAACGACTGCGTCATAGCTGGCGCCGCATTGCCCAGGCTCGGCAAGAGGAGACCAGCTCGCGAGCGAGCCGGTGCATCGCCAGAGAACTGCATCAGCTGCTGGCTGCTATCCTGGCCAGCGCTGGTCTCTTCGCAGGGTGACAGGAGCTGCTGTGTGGCTGTGGTCGCTGCAGGGCAAAGAGAAAGCATAGAATTAGATCTCAACTATAATAGAGCCTAGAGGGAAGGTCTTCCCACTTACGTGTCTCAGCCAGTAGATCGGGTCGTCGATTCAAGACGCCATTGTCCAGTCCCGGCTTGAAGCTAGTCAGCAGACTAGCCCGATCGCTGGGATCGTGTGTCCAGACGTCCTCGTAGTCGCTGATCTTGTCGCTCAAGGCGCTGGCACAATACTGCGCCGGCGGACTTTCCAGTATGTCCGACTCCTGGTAGTGCTTGGACTCCTTGCGAATGCGTGATTTGCGAGACTTGCTGCTGCTGCTGCTGGTGCTGCCAACGCCGGGCAGGAGGCCAGCGCCATTGGGCGTCATTGGTGATAGCATCTTGCGCTGGCTGTGGTTGGAGTCACGACTCGACTGCGACTGCGACTGCGACTGCGATTGCCAGCGACTGTCATTGGAGGAGGAGCCCTGCGAGGAGAGCGTATCCTTGCACTCGCCCTCGGGCGACAGGCGCTTGGCAAAAGTCTGGAACGTGCTGGTGCTGGCCTGTGCGTTGAGCAGCGCATTGAACGGATTACTCGAGGCGGGCGTTGTTACCTCCACAAACTGTGAAGGATTGGGCTTGGCCAGTTGGCTGCCCATAGCAGCATTATTGATGCCATTGATGCCGTTGATGCCATTGTTATTATTGTTGTTCTCCATGGAGAAGGTGACCGTGGTGGTCACTGTAAAGTTATTGCCCAACTGATCCGGTGAATGGGGCTTGGACCAGCGCATTGGCGGCGCCGGCGGCTTGAGATTCAATGTATTCGGCGGCTTCGGTCGCTGCGGACGCACCTGCTCCAGTTCCGTAATACTTGCCACAGCCGCCGATGTCGTCTTGAAGGTGCTCAAGTTGTTGCTGCCATGCGACTGCAGAGGCTGCTCCAAGGCGCTACCCCCACCGCCCGGCAGATAGCTCTGGGCATCCACCGGCGACATGGTCAATATGACAGAGTCCACGGAATTGGGACTCAGCAGCTGCATATGCTGGCCGCCGCTGGTCGTGAACGAGCTCATGCTCGAGTTGGTGTCCGACGGTGTGCCCGCCTGGCTGAAGAAGCCCAGCAGCTGGCTGCTGCCCGTCGGGCTGAACAGGGACTGTGGCGGGGCCACAGCTGGCGGCTTGGCCACCAGAGCATCGCTAAAGAACGTGGCTGTGCCCAGGCCACTTGTCTCAGTGAGTGACAACGGGGATTTGGCATCCAGCAGCTGTTGCTGCTGCTGCTGCTGCTGTTGTTGTTGCTGCTGCTGCTCGCTGCTCATGATATTTGTCTTGGTCGCAACGGGCGGACCCAGCACAGCTGGACTACTGGCATAGCTCCAGAACTCCTGGCCGAGCAGCGCCAGCGATGAGAGCTTCTTGCGATTGTTGGCCTCGCGCAACACTCGCGGCAGCATCAGCTGCACGGGCAGCTCGTCACAGCACTGGGCATAGTGCGCGATCAGGGCCGGAATGGAGCCAAACTTGAAACGTGAGCTCTCCAGGCTGAGTATGTTGTCCTGCGACTGGATCAGATAGTGCTCGATATAAGGGCCCGTATCCTTGGGCAGCCGCACCGACACGGCCATCGTGTTCTGCTGACTGGAGCCACGCACAATGAACGTCTGCAAAGAGCAAGGAGAAGAACAAAAGTGGCGCATTAGTAAGCAGCTGGGGCTAAGTAGAGAGCTCTTGTCATAATTCCGCCACGTAAATCAGCGCTTGATTCCTTTCACATCGACTTCCGACTTTGCTCCGTCCGCTTTTCGCGTTAAATGTTGCGTTAAAAATGCGCGCACATAAATTTCCCATTTCCCATTTCGCATTTCCCAACCAAAAAACAATGATAAATGATAAATTGGTATTGCATACGCCGCGGCGCCTCCAAGTATGCAACGCTTTACCCCTGCTCCCATACGCTATACCACCTCCTGCTTGGCTTGGGCTGCTCGTCCTTTTGTCCTGGCGGGCAAAGAAAACTTTGCAGACGCTGCGACAACGCAGCCAAGTCGTGTGGCAAGCCCCAAACGCAGCTCGAATTGAGACCCACACAGACTCCCGAACCTGGTCAAGTGGCAGCCAGTCGCGAGCCAGATGTCCACGAGTCGCGGCAGCAGCTGCAGCCCAAACCACAATCTGACTCTGAATCTGAATCTGAATCAAAACCAGAACCTTGCTCTTCTGTTAATCGCCTGCAAAAACTTTTCATAATGAGCGTTTTACTTAAAGTCACGCAGCCGCCACAGAATTTGTTTTCATTTCAAGCTCAGTTCCAGCAACATTTTGAGGCAAAGAAATCGCCAATCGCATGGAAAATTTATTGAATGAGCTTGAAGTAGCTGAGAGCTGAAGTCATTTGTCTAGGGTTGTTCTAGATTTTAACTAGAGATTTGATCTAGATTAGATTATATATTATATATCTTTATATTCATATCAGCTACGCTCCATATTCGTAGCTCTTTATCAAAACTTGAATTTGATATATTTTCCATATATACGAATAGACTGGCATCAGTTCCAAACCAATTTCCTTTTAATTTGCTGCATCTAATACTTTATTGAATGAACTTGAAATATTCCAGAATAAGTCTAATTCAATAAGCAAGTCTTAATTTTCGATCTACATGCTGGCTAGCTCAGGCTTAGACATAGAATAGAGTCGAAGCTGATGAAACAGAGATTCTTTAAGAATAAATATATAATATAGATGCTGACTGCCACACATAAATTTGGAAGATTTAAGCGATACTCTGTATATATAGCAAGCTTATTTTATTATATATCTTAAAGGAAGAACTTGGAGTATTAAGGAACTATTTTAAGCAATTTATTTTAAGCAATTCTTTAAGCATGCCCTAAGATTCCACTAGAAATCTGAGAGTTGCTTAAAACCAAAACAAGCTTAATGTCTGACAAAAATTCTATATCACATATATATTATCTATATTATATAAAGATATATATTATCTATATTATATAAAGAATGATTTCTCCTTTTCTGATCAACATTTTCTTCTTTATACTAAACTCAAATTGCTAGAGAATGCGATTCAAAGAACTGGAACTTGAGTTGTCTTGCTGCCATTAAGTGTATGTTTGTATATGTGTATGCGTGTGTGTGTGTGTGTGTATTCTGTTTTGCTAAGCAATTCACTTGTGTATGTGTGCGTGCCATTCAATTTTCTTGAGCAACCCTAAAAGCATGCAATTATATTTTTTCAGATTTCAATAAATGCCAACTGTATGTAGTAGCGGAGGGACGAGCGTCAGGCTACAAAAGTTTAAAGTGGGCGGGGCTGTTAAAAAAAAATATATATATATATATGGGAGACGAACGCATTTGGGTGGGTGTTTACAAACGAATATGGACGCCCCGCAGCGTTGTTTATGATTTCTGTGCGAGTTTTCAATAAGCAGCTGAAAGCGAAAAGCAGCGCCATCAAGAAGATAGCAATAGCAAAAAAAAAAAAAAGTTTATATATATAAAAAAAATAGAAGAAGCGGCAGTAAATGCTGCTGAATATGATGAAAGATAGATAGAGAGAGAGGGAGAGCGGTTGAGTTGTGCCAGCCAACGCTTATTTGATTTGGCTGCATTGCAACGCTTTTTAAAGCATACTTTTCGGCTGTTGATTTTATTAGACGCAGACGATAGACTGCGCCTGGGTTGGCGTGGGTGTGTGTGTGTGTGACTGTTGGCATGCTGCGAATGGTGAAAACACGAAAGAGCATTATATACTGATTCAATAATGTGGTCAAGAGCGTGCAGAGTCCAGAGACAGCAGCAGAGGCACAGAGAGAGAGAGAGAGGGAGGCAGAGAGTGGGATTAGCTGACCCGTCACGGAAATGCAATTTGCTAAGGACAAAAACGAGCGTAAAAATGTCTTAACAAGCGACAGGGCACGTATAGTGCACATAGAGAGAAACGAGCGAGAGAGAGAGAGAGAGAGAGGGCGCAATCAAGAGAGAGAGTGAGAGCTTGCGTATGTCTGCATTTTATAGACGCCTTGACAAATTTAAGGGCATGTGGCGAACAATAAAAAGGCGTAACGGCATTTAAAAGCCAGCAGACGCATTTCGATACATCAATATACAAATATATGTGTATATATATTGCCGTTTACTTGTGTGCATAAGTGTATACATTTCCTACATAAATACACGTAAATCGTTGGCTTTGTTTGCAGCTCAAACAATAGTTGCAATCAATTGCCCTTTGGGTTTTTTGCATGTGGGCGTCTGGCCACGCCCAGTTCATTTCACATTCACGAACATACACAAATGCACACGCACACACACACACAGGTAACTCATAGTGCATTGGCAGCTTTTAAGCGCTCAGACACGAAAGAGGAAGTCCTAGAAATGCATTTCACTTGCATTGCAATTCCAAATGCATTTTCACTCAACAGTGCGTTGACTGTCGTTAGTCGTCTGTCGTCTGTCGTCTGTCATCTGTCGCTATTCCCAATCCCTATTCCTATTCCAATCCCATTTCCTGTTTACCTTTTACTCCACTGCACACCTTCATGCCCGGCCAGCTGCGGTCAACACTCATCAGCAGCAATAATAATTTCACTTGCACATTTGCACCCAGCCCAAAACAACTAAACAGACAAGTCCTATGCCACAAAAGGGGCGTTTATTGGTTTCGTTTGCCCAGTGGGCGTGGCTGTGTATCGTAAATTTACATGTTGTGCTTGTGACATCGAGCGCAGCCGACAGAAGCAGCTGGAAGTGCCAAAGAGAATTCTAAACTGCCTGAAAAATATATTAAAAAAAAAAAACATTTGCTGTTCCCAAAAGCAAATTCTACTCTACAAGAAGTGCACAATTTAAATCATTTATATAATATATATAAATGTATATAGAGAGAGTATTGCTCTTTTATTTGTATTGAAAATTGACTGTTCCCAATTGAAAATTATTTTATTTTATGCATTATTATAATCCTATATTATCCCTGATGAGCATAGGCTATTTACTATCAGTGGAGTCAAAAAAAAAAAAAAAAATTATAATAATAATAATAATAATAAATAATAATATATATAATAATAATAATAATAATAATAGTAATAATAATAATAATAATAATAATAATCATAATAATAATAATAATATATATATATTTAAACCAAATTTTATCAAATTTATTTTTTGAATTTAAATATTTTTGAAAAAATAAAATAGAAGTTTCTTTTTTTTTTAATTAAAATTTTTTAAAAATAAATTTGTTTTTAATTTAGTAGGCAAGCAAAGTAAAATATTTTCTAAAAAATAAAATAAAATTGATTTTTTTTATAATTTAAAAATAGCACGCTTTGAGTAGGTCTACTTTGAAACAAAATACCTTTAAAAAAAATTAAATTAATAAAAACTGTTTAATGTAAACAAATTTCAATAAACTTCTAGCAATAATTTCCGAAAGACTTGTTCAAAAATACATATGTAGTAATGAAGAATCTTCATCATAAGCTAAAACTCGTTAGACGAATCAGAGAGCTTACACATATGCATAACTGAGTCGAGTATTGAATGATCAGCGTGGCATGAAGAGCAGCTTTTTCTGATACATACGTTATATCGCTCATCCCTACGCTTAATAGCGATCAGAGAGAAAGATAATAAACGCCAATGACTACAGTTGGCAGTTGAGTTATCGCTCACAGCAACAGATTGGTTCTTAATCGTATATACATATAAGCCGATCTATTACTGTGAGCTAATTCATTATGCTGAAGAGCCTTCAACAGCAGTCGGAATGGGCTGATAAAACTCAGAACATGCTCGTGCTGCTGCAAGAGTTGTCTACTCAATTTGAGGTAGTCGTTAGTATGCTAGAGAGAGAGAGAGAGAGAGAGAGAGAGAGAGAGAGAGAACGTGCGCATTTGCATAGTCAATAGCGAAATCTAGGCGAAAGTGTTTTGGGCCTGTTTGCGGCTTGTTCTATTGCATCTGGTTGGGCATTTAATTGCATGTAAATTATTGCATAGCGCACAAATCACATGGCACTCAACACACTCACACACACACACACACACATACGCTCACTCACAGTCATATGTCTTTCCCCCTCTTGTGGGAATAGCCTTGTCGTAGTCGTTGTCGCATTTGCGCCCATTTCCGGCACAGCTTGCGAGCCAACTGCAGTTTGGCACGTCGGGTTTGGGGGCTAACAACATTTCCGGTTTCCATTTCTCGACTATTTGACGCGTTTGCCTTTGGGCCACATTCGCTGAAAATGTCCGCAGCGCAGACAACCCCTTTTTATTTTGCACTGACTCTGCCTCTGCCTCTGCCTCCGACTTTACACTATGCGCACCATGCGCTGTGGCGCAGCAGCAGCTGCTGCTGTTGCTCTGGTCGCTTTGCGGTTCCTCGCCACGAATCGCAGAAGTACAGAGGCATCTTTGTCCATTACCCCAGCGCCAGCTACTATTGGGATGTTGTAATCAAGTTTCGGGCCGCAAATAGACTCGTTGCGCTCGTTCGAGCGCCAAGTCTAGTCTATAATCATCAAATCATGCTTCAACTTCTATTTTATATACAGGCATGCAACTGTACCTCTCTCTCTCTCGCTCTGTCTCTTGCTCTCTCTCTCTCTCTCTCTCTCTCTCTCTCTCTCTGTCACTGTCTGTATTTTCAATCATGATGCTTGACATCAAATCTTGACAACTTAATGGCTTCCGCCTGCCATGTGGCGGACAAAAGTACCCAAAATACGTTTAGAAGTGGCCAATGGGCAGGGCTTGGCAGTTGTTCAGTTACGTGTGTCGCATGCACATTTCACATTTCAGCTGCAACATGCCACAAGCAGCAGCATCAAAGCACACACTCTCTCTCTCTCACACACTGTTTATATATTATCTCTAGCAATCTGTTTAGCTATTAAGGCAGCTTTGTAGGAAACTGAGTTTAAACGTCTTCAATTAGCATTTCATTCAAGCCGTTCAAATTTCAATAAACGAATGTCTTGAGTGACAAGACTCAAATGGTGCCATCATTAAAATCTTTGAAAATATTTTCAATAAACCTTTTTCATATATTTAAAGTTAATTCAATGCATATATCAATTGCTCTACAGAGCTCGCAAATATCTGCTTATCTGCAAATAAGTCTCTTTCATTCACACTTTAAGAAAAAATTCACGAGAGCAACCTACTTCGTCAACGAACTCGTTCACGATCGCTCAGAAAAATGTTATTTCGCTCTGATTTTTCCCGAATGTTTGCCTGAGTTTCACGAAGTCTTCTGTGCATGTTCGTATGCATTCGTATGCATGCGAGTGTTGTCGTTGAGAAAGACATCAAAAGTAAGTGAGAATGAATGTGAGCAAGTGTGTGTGGCGAGCGTTTGCTTAGACTCTTTGAGTTATCAATCGTTCACTTACTGAGTGCAACGTGCAACGAGACGATCTTCAATCGTTTGGCTGCCTAAGCTACGTTCGCTAAAAGAGCATCGCACGAATGCATACGAATATACACGAGTACATACGAACTTAAAATGAAATGAAGCGAGCGAGTGCGAGAGAGAGAGAGCGAATGGATATATGCACAGAGCGAGAACTAACGAATATATGCTCATTATTTATTTTTTTCAGGGACCGCAAATAACAGTTGAGTTTTAAAAAAATCAAGCACAAAAAAAATAACCAGGAAGAGTGGGATAAAAGGCATATGGTTATTTTTTTTTTTTACGGCGAATTCATAAAAAGGATAAACTTTTATTTGCAATTTTTAATACAAAAATCTGTATTTAATTATTAAAATCGATTTTTATGATAAAAATCAAAAATAATAATTATTAAAATTGATTTTTATAATAAAAATCAAAAATAAAAGTTATGATTTGATTTTTATATAAAAATTGATTTGTAATCATTATTTTTGATTTTTATCATAAAAATCAATTTTAATAATTGAAAATAATTTGTTTTCAATAACTCAAAATATAATTATTATTTCTTAATTTTTATTTTCAAAATTATAACTGTTACGGTCACTGATTTTTTTTTTCCTCTTTGCGAGCTATGATCAACTGCTTCTAATAGTTCTTTACTTTTAATATAAAAACAGTTTAAATTGCCACTAAAGACAACACAAAACTTGTTTATTAAATTATACAAATTAATAAAAATATTCAAGTAATTATTAAAATTATTAAAAAAAAAAATTAAATAAAAATAAGATATACAAATTGAAAGAAAAAAAAAATAGAAAATATATTTTTTTAAAATTGCAAATATGCCAAAGTGCAAACAATTTCAATAAATTCAAATGACATAAGCTGGCAAAATCTACAAAAGATTTAGTTTGCCTCAGAGCATAATCGAGTCTTGGCCAAAGTGTTGCCTACTTATGCGGGCCGTGGCATTCGCTGACAATGTTGGAAACGTGTTGCGTTCATGGTCGGGCACACAATTTGCATATCCTTTCAAAACTTGAAATTGAAACCGTGTCCCCGAACCCTCCCGAACAGCTCGCATGGCAACTAGGCTACAGCTGGGGCTGGAGCGGCAATTTGACACCAGACAGCGCTGCCCAAGGGAATCCAAGAGAGAGACGCCAGCATAGCCGCCTAATGAGCGTCGGCGGTTTGTGTGGTTAGGCAGTGGCCGGAGTGGGTCAGAGTGCGTCCGAGCGGGGCAGCTTCATTGAAATAAAATTCACTGCATAAAATAATGAAATTATGCCAAGAAGCGACTCCAACTGAGCCGCATAACTGGACCTCTATTATGTAGCCATTGGCCAGCCATTAAAAAACATAAGGAGAGCAGACGAAGATGATGATGCTGAGCATCCAGGGTTGTATGCTGCATAATCGAACGGCGGGACATATCATAAAAGTCTCATATTTTATTCAAATTGGTAATGTGAGCATTGTTGCCATAGGAATTTGCCCGTGCTACCCATTGGAGCTGGCAGTGGACAAGCAGCGCTTGCTCTGCACCATTTGCATTTCATTGACATTCATTTGGCTGCTTTTCATTTTCATTCTCCATTCTCCATTCTCAATTCTGTTCCTCTCATTGTCTTTTCTTTTGTTTTACTTGCGATTCGGATTCTTTGCATAGCAAATTGAATTTAAAGCCAAAGTCCAACAATGCGTTTCACTTTCGCCCACAGCTCTCTTTGCTCTTCTCACAGTCTACGTACATTCATTTGCTCTCTGCTGCTGCTGCTGCTGCTGTCCACTCGATTCCCCCAGTCACAGCAACAACACAGGCCATGCACCCACCCAGCAATCCACCCATCTCTACTCGTTGCATTGGCCACTAAGCGGCTTTTGCTTTGCAGCTCAAGAGTCTTGCCCTTCCATTCGTTTCACTCACACCAGCGCTAGCGCTGCCTTAAGCTGATTTCCCTTGATTTCCGCATAGAGCTTTACTTTTCAATTTTGCCTTTCCATCATTGACTCACACACCCACACACACACACACACACACAGCAACGCACAACATGGCTTTGTTTTGGCTGCTGGCGAGTGCATTAAACTCATTTGCCAAACGGCTTTCAATTATAATTTTTGTTAATAATTCATTAGCACAATATGTCGCCTGCTGTTTGTTGTCGTCGTCGTCATTGTTGCTGTTGTTGTTGCATAACGAGCATGGCCAAAATGCATGCAGACAGCTTGCTCTGCCCACCTGCATGCAGCACATTGCGTATACGACACGTGTCCGGCAGGCTTTAAAATTGATTGATGCAAAACTCAAATTTCAAAGCGAACTTTAAAATGAATTTGCTTTAGGGCATATGCACAAAATGAGATAGAATTGAAGCATAATAATATGCAATATGCAGTGCCGACTGAATTGAAGTTTGATATTTTTGTTAGTATAAATTTACAAATTAAAATTTTAGTTCTCTAACGAAAACTCTAATAAGTCTAGTAATAATAAATTTAATATGACTAAAAAATGTATAACTTTAAATTTGTTCCAGAAATGCTGCAAAGCTGTACATTTTTATTTTATATAATTCTTATTAAAATCTGGCATACAATTTGCTATTATTTTGACTCATCTAATTGAGTTGAATGCTAAATATATTTTAAAGAATTATAACAAGTAAAATTTCATGGCTCAAACAGTAAAGAACCGTTTTTTACCGTATTATAGTAATATCAATCAATAGGCAAAATTGCTGATTTTTTTTTAAAAACTAATTCAACTAAGATTGTTGAGTAGCAATGTGCTACTCTGCAATGTGCACGATTTTATTTGTTTTATTTTTTATTTTTTTTTTTTTTTTATTTCATTTTATTGCAGCTTTTGTCCTTGACATTTTATTTATGTGGCATACAAAATTTAATAATTTTGAATGTTAATTAAAAAAAAAAAAGAGTATTGCTTTATTATTATTTTTTTTTTTTTAATTAAGGTAAAGTGAAATTTTCATAAACTTTTAATTTTTTAATATTTTTGAAATAAAAATATATGTATATGTATATAAAGAAATAATAATTTACAATATTTACGCAAAGCTCATTTTAATAATTCTTCTTTATAACTTCTTTTTTAATTTTTCAATATTTTTTAAATTAAAAAATAATAAAAAAAAATAAAAAATTAATTTGCAATATTTATGTAAAACTCATTTTAATTTAATTCTTCATTATAACTATTAATTTTAATATTGTTCAATATTTTTAAACTTAAAAATTAAATTAAAAAACAAAAACAAAATTTTCAATATTTATGTAAAACTCAATTTAATTTAATTCTTCTTTATAACTATTAATTTTTTAATTTTTCAATATTTTTAAACTAAAAAATAAAATTAAAAAATAAAATCAAGTTTGCAATATTTACGTAAAACTCAATTTAATTTAATTCTTCTTTGACAAGCCCTATATTATTCATACTTTTATACATTAATTCAATTATAATTTATAAAATAATTTAAAAACAATAGCTAAAAAAAAATCAATCATTAAAAGTCTAGAGATCTCATAGAAAATTAATCAAAGCTGATTATTTATTTCCATTTACTGTGCATCAATTTAAAGTGTGAAATAAATCAAATCAAATTATAAATGATTAAATCATTTCTATCTAAATTAATATCTGTCAAATCTGAGCTTTCGTTAGAGTTATATAACTTTTAAAACATACATACATATATTTGTTTACTTTATTAGTTAATAAAAGTGAAGGCAATCCCAAATGTTTACATATACATCTGGGCAACTGGCCAATTTTCAGCAACTATCAACTGTCTTTGGCAAGATTGGCAATGCTCCAGCTGTGTTTATGGCCGCGTTTAACTATGCTGCTGCTGTTCAATTGAGATCTGCCTACTTAGCTATAAAGCTGTATGCCGAACTGCTTTCTATGGTGTTAGGAGCAACCCTTTGGCAGTGCTTGTCATTCCCGGACTTACCCCCAATGTGTGAATGTCTCTGCTTACACACACTCACACACACACACACACACAAACGCATGTTTGTGGGGCCCACACTGCAGCTGTCTGCGGCCTTATCGCTCATCAGCTGTGGCTGTGGCTGCGACGGCTGCTGCTGTTGCTGTTGATGGCATGCACCCTAGACCCCGCCCCCTTTGAACATGTCCCATTCCTACTCATCTCTGCAGCAGCCTCGTTCCCCTCTCTACTCATCCCCTCCTGCACTGCGGGTGATAAATAAAAACTGTCTGCGCCTATGTGGCTGGCTACTGTTTCCTTCTCTTCATCTGCTGTATTTTATTTCATTTTATTTTACTTTTTCTCTCGTTTTCCTCTGTTTTTTTTTTTTTTTTGGGTGGTAAATCTGACTTTTTGCCATGTAAGCCGAGTGCCTCAACTGACGTGGGCCAGGGAAACACATGCCAAGCGACAAAGCCGAAAAATGCCAAAGCCATGGTCGAAAAAATTCAATTTGATTGCTTTGTTCGCTTGTCTATTGGCCATTTAAGCAGCCAAAGCGCTATTTTGGGCGTGGCACACCAGGAGGCGTACACTGCAGCTTAACAAGTTCATTTTGAACCAATGCCTGCGGCTATGCAATTGCAATCGCGATTGCGACGCATAAATCAAATGCACTCTCAAAGAGAATACAGAGCAGCCAACTAAAACGGCAAAAGCCGTATAAATACAGCCAGAAAAATACGTGAAAAAAAATATACAAAATAGATGCATAAATAAATCAAATGCATTTAAATATTGCCTGGCATTCTATGAGCAGCTCTCTTATTCCGCTCATAGATAAACACTGTTATGCTCCACCTCTCTACATCGACTTGGCTAATGATGTGCCAGCTGCTGCGCCTAAAGAGCCAAACAAACTCATTTCCTATCGACTGCACACGTGGAGCCTTCATCATTCGCCATTTGCTGCTAATTACATTCTGTGGCCAGCATAACGAAATCCCTGACGCCAAATGTTGACCAAAAGCAAAATAATAAACAAAAACAGGCGGGAGACTGCCCGACTAGTAGATACCGTTGCTAGAATGAATACTTGGCTTGATCTTTGTCAATTGGCCAAATGTTCTCTTTATCATCAACTATGCTATATATTCCATAATTGCTGCACATGCGAGCATACCCTATGTAAGTCCATGTTTGACAGGGTAAATGAATGCATGAAGTTACAGAAAGAATCCTATACGCACATGTGACCAGGCATACGCCTGGATAGCTTCTCTGGTTGCAGCTTCAAACTGTTTATGATTGATGGAGTTGAAATAAAAGAACAAAATACACAGAGAGAGAGAAAGTGAGCAAGAGCGAGGGGGGAGTGAATTGGAAGAGAGAGAGCGAGAGAAAAAAATAGAAACCAACAGCAGGCAAAACAAGTAATTAAAATACCAGGCAGGCAAATGGACCAAGGCTGCTGTTGTTGCAGCCACATGTGTTGCCACAAATGGCCCGCCAGAGCAGCGGCAAAAGCCATAGCCATAGCCATTGCCATAGTCCAAGCCCTCGCCATTGCCAGCGTCATCGCCATTGCCGCATTCGTAGCTCAAACATATTGATTGATTTTTAATTACAAACATTTACCAATGCAGTTTACACAGAGGGTCACAGCGCATGGAGCGTGGTTGTGGTTGGAGTGGCGTTTCGGTGTGGTGCGTGGCCACTTGAAGCGGCTGCTTCAATTTCAATTTCAATTATGCAAATACTTTTTTATTAAACGCATAAACAAATGCGTAGCAACAACTGCGCCCAAGCGGATGGAGAGTTGCCACCGGATCGTCTAATGGCCAGCAGAGTGACGGGGCGTGTAATTGCCGGCGGCGCTGCTGACGTCGACGCATGCAATTAGCGTTTCAATAGCCAAATAGAAAACGCAAGAAAGACTGCCAAAACTGAGAGTGGGAGAGCCAGTGCGACAGACTGAAGGTGCAGCAGTTGGCAAAAAGCGAAAAGTTTTCAGGCCCCAACTCCAGCGCCTCGCCTGCCGCTTCGCAGGCTGCAATCAATGCGCCATTGTTGCGACGCGTTCGACAATTGTAAATTGCCAAGTTGAAAAACGCTTTTCACTTGCTTTTTTCTTTTCCTTTTTTTTTTCTATTGCTGCTACCTCAGCACGTTGGGCACTGGTCGTTGCGTGCCATGTTCAATGCTCGTTGCCCGACAAAGTAGGCAAAGTTCGTAATTGAAATTTCCGTTGCCTGCTTTTAGGCGGCGCAATAAACCTATGCAACTGGCGACTAAGCGGCACATAAAGCAGGCCCAAAGGATAACAGCTGTGTGTAGCTGAAGTCAAGTCACAGAGCTGTAGTTAAACTGCCAACTCACATTTCAATATGTGAAAACTTTTGCGCTGAATTTAATTTGATTTCGCATTCACAGAACTATTGGTTTTCAATTAAAAGTTCACCAAAGCCATATTAAAATATTTAAATATTTATTTATTTTTTTATACCATTCAAATATTTGCGATTGCAAAAAATTGAATTTCAATTAAATGCAAGTTAAATATTGCATATTTTTTATATTTGCATTTATAAAAATGGTATTTACATAAGTTTTAATATTCCGCATGCATTGAAAGTGCCGCAACGTGGTTTCGTGGCATTTGTGTGCATGAGAATGAAGAATGAATGCTCTATAAAATTGACTTTCGCACAAAAAATTAAAAAATAATAACGAATTATTTTTTAGCTCATAAATTATAAATAATTTATATGTTTACATGGAAACTTACTAAGGATTTCATCCATTATTGTTTCACTTTTATTTTTTACTAATCATAAACCTTTTCTATTTATTTTTTTTTATTTTGTATATATAATTCGTATTTAATTATATTAAAATATGCAAAGGTTTATTTTTTTAACTATGTATATATATTTTTTTATTTAAATATATTAAATTATGCAAATGTATTTTTTTTATTTTTGTAAATTTTTTTGTTGTTGAAATATATTTAAATATGCAATTTTTTTATATAATTTTTATTTAAATATATTAAATTATGCAAATGTAGATTTTTAAATTTTATAAAGTATTTTGTATTTAATAATTTATATTTAAATATGCAAAAAAAAAAATAAAAATAAATAAATTGTAATATATTTAATATTTTATTTATTTAATTATAAAAAAAAAAGTTTTAATATATTTAATTATGCAAATGTATTTTTTTTTATTTTTGTAAAAAATTTTTTTATTTAAATATATTTAAATATGCAAATATATATGTTTTTTTCTTTGTAAATTATTTATATATTTTAGTTAAATATATTAAATTATGCAAATATATATATTTTTTTAAATTTTGTATACGATTTTTTTTTTAGTTATATATTAGAATATTTTTAATTAAATAAATATAGTTGACCGATACGAATTAGAACAATAATGAACTTTGATGTTATCGACAGTGGCATCGATAATCAAGTATCGATATCTACTCATTAGGAGTAGACAATAATTGAATTCAAAAGGCAAAGCGAAGAAGTTTAAAATTGAAATAAAACTTTGCATTAATCATTTGATTAGAATGGTTTAAGAGAAGGAAATAATTAGTATCAAAGTGAATGATGACAGACTTAGGACTGCTGAACATCTTGAACAGAATTGCAGGGTATTTCACAGTCGTGCAATGACGAGCATTCGGAATGTTCACATTATATAAGAATCTGCTTTTGATGTGCGAGCAACGCTTTCATTTAATTATATAAATATAAAATCTGCTGGATATCCATATTAATTATGAAATAAATATGTATGCATGCAAATAAATTTATATTTGTAAATGTAAATGTAAAAAATATGCATATATATTTATATAAATATGTACTATATGCAATAAATAGTCCCTTTTTAAGTAATTTTCAATTGAGTTGACAGCTTTTTATAGCCAAGTCGTAGACTATTCGCTTATATAAATGTTAGCATATAATTTAAAATGTTTGATGCATTTGATGCCACGCCCCCACTTGAGTGTAGTGGTGGGAGCGCCTTGGGCTAACAAATGGATAGCAATTTAGTTGGCATTCAGGCGATTCGATGGAGCGTTCATCGAAACCATTTGCCTGTTATCCTGCCAGCCAGCCAGGCTGTCTGGCGAACACGTGATAATTGCTGCGAAGGACACTGCGACTTGGCATTGTCCTGCTGGCAGTCCGTCCGCCCGGCCAGCCGGCCAGCCGGCCAGCTTGGCAACTTATTGAATCTGTACAATTTGTTGGGCGTTTCTCCTGTTCGCTTCGTTGTAATTTCAATTGTCTATGCAAAGCGACTTGAATCGCCAAATGACCAGCAACCAGCAGCAGTCAGGCTCAAGCCCCAACTCCAGCCAGCCCCTCCATCTAGACGTTTCTGTGTGTACAAATCCCATTGGCTAGCTATTGTCTCTCGTCGCCTTTGTCATGTGCGCAGCGTCGTCTGCCTTTTGCTGGCAACCAGATAAATTTCAATGTATTTGCAAGCGCAGCAACGCGAGTGCTGGACGACGCCTGCGTCTACTACACATACGCCTCCTGCTGCCCCTGCTGCTGCATGCCTGGCAACATTTCTTTGTTTATCTTTATACATTTACAATTAAAAGGGCTTCGCATTGTTGTCGCTGTCGTAATATTAATGAATCTGTGTGCTGCTCTGTCTGTGCATTTGTCCAGGACACGCACCACAAATCCCGATTGCTTTCCCAAACCCAACTCCCCCAAGCCCACCTACCCCTTTGCTCCCCTTTCACATTCACGTTAATTGATTGCAATTTGTTTATGTAAATGCGCCTGTTTGTATCCAATGGGATTTTCCTTTTTTTTTTTTCTCGAATCTTTGTTGTTGTTTGTTTTGCATTTAATATTTGTTGGGCTCGGGCAAATTGTGTGCAAATTTGGTGGTCAGCATTGTGTTTGCTGCTGCCACTTTTATGGATATGCATAATTTTTGCATACGCCAGCAATTGCCTCATTAAACGCTATCAATAAATCCATAATTATCAACACTCACCCCCTCCTCTTTGCCCTGGAGCAGGTGCACGGCGCCGGAGCGCTGAATGCCGGGCAGAAACCACATGGGATGCGTTAGCAGCAATCGCTCCATCAGGCCCAAATCACAGGGCGGCGAATCATTGCTGGAATCGCGAGAGCTCTCCTCGCTGGACGTCTCGCCTTCGGCCAAAATGCCGCCCTCTGAGCTAGAGACGAGAGATGTGCGTGACTGCAAGGATAAGAATGTAAAGCATTCAATTAATAGGGCAGATATAGAAAATATGTATCTCAAAATATGTTAAATATGCCAAGTAGTTGTGGAAGCATCGAAAATGACAACAAATTATGGAAATTAAGATTAACGTAAAAAATTCCAAAAAATTATGGAAATTAAGATTAACGTAAAAAGCTAATCTTGATTTTGCCTATAGCTGTTATACATCAAATAGAGAAGCTTCTTGGCTAAAGACTGGCTAAGAGTTGGCTAAGAGCTGCCTAAGAGCTGCCTAAGAGCTGGCTAAGAGCTGCCTAAGAGCTGGCTAACTCGTAATTCAGAAACAAACTGAATTCCATTCTTGTCAACTGCAGATCTCAGTAAGTTTCTAATCTGAATTGAAATGCAGCAGGACAGTTGGCAATGCAATTGTCATACAACTGCCTCGAGCTTGAGCTGCATTTCAGTTTAAATTCTTCAGCTTGGAGCTAACAAGGGGCTAGAGAAAAACCAACAAGAACAGCATGCTCGACCGCATTTAACCAAAATCTCGAGCGCTACTCAAGTGGGCCGCCATTGCACAATGGGAAAAATTCTAAATTATTTGCTATAAATTAAGCACTTGAAAACCAAGTCAGACTTCTTTATTCGGTTTTCATATTGCACCCATTGAAAATGGGAAATCAGGAATATATTTTTATCATATAATCCTTTATAATTGTTATCCATTTTAAGTTTCACAAAAATGATGCATGATTTTTGAATATTCACAGAGTCGACTACGAACAAATTGCAATCTGAGCGCAATTGCTCTTTGAAAATAGAAGCTGACTTTAAGCGCTATTAGACTCAATAATGGATTGATATTTAAATAAAGGAGATTTTAGAAAATGTAACTTGCAAAAATCAAATTTGAACACTTGGAAAAAAAAACTGAATACACGAAAAACAGCAAAATTTCCCATAGTGCATCAGTCAAGGGCAGAACATGCGCTTGCTATTTTTTTTTTCTATTTCTTATTTTGTGACATATAGCTGTTGGCCATATCTTGTAAAGAGGCATAGATAGACAGACACACACACACACTCGCACACACACACACACATGCTGTCAAATCTTGAGTGCAATCTCATGTCAGGCCATCAAGCAAATTTTTCGGGCACAACTTTAAAAGAGCTCGAGGGCAGGCAGTCAGAGGGGCTGGCAGTCAGGGCCACCCACCCGCATGCTGCCACGCACTTCGCTTGGAAATAGAGCTGAACTGAAATTTCTGTAGCATTCGCGTAGGCGTTTTTAATTGAAAATTGCCGTGGGCGGTCTTTTGAAGTTTAGTCTGTATTTTTTTTATTTTTATTTTTTTTTCATTGTGTTGTGTTGCGTCGTTGCTCTCGAGGCCTCTTACACTGCCGTAGCATACTTTTATGCGCCTCGAACCAAAAAATGCAGCCGCAGGGGCTGAAACTGCAGGGTGCTGAGCCTTTAATGGGAGCAGAGGTTGCTCTCTCTCGCCCTTACCATCTCTCATGTGTCTCTATGTGTAATGATGCCAAAGAGCGACTGCTTCGGCTGATGTTTGCCAACTGTAAGCGATGCCAAATTGATGCCAAGGCAACCGCGTCGCAGCTTATGGAAATGCAAATTTTGAGTAGACAAACAAATTCACCATATCAAGAGGAGTCTGTATATTTATGTATATCTATGTTTAATAGCTATACGAAAATGCTAGCTAACTTAATAAACATACAATATACCCTTGCTTCAGCGTAAGCCAGAGATTAGATTCGAGTGATTCGATTTATAAGATTTCATTACAGATTTTTGGTTTCACTTAATTTCATAGAAAACTCATAAAGGGAATCATGCTACATATTTATTTATGTAGTACAGCTATGATTTATATTTAAATTTAATTTGCGTTTCATTGAGAAAAGAACCCTTAACGAGCGCTCGAAGCACCCTTAAGTCGAAGCGAGATTCGAGCATGAAGCAAGACAAGTTTGATGGGTTTCAATACAATTGGAAATCCTATTTCGAGGCACGGTCTAAGAAGTTTATTCTTTTATATAATTCAATAGGATTTGACTGTCGAATTGATGAGCCACATTTATTATTTATTAATTATTATTTGTTATTTATTTTTATTATTTCTTATTTATTTATTTTTTATTATTTATTTTTTATTTTTTATTATTCATTATTCATTATTCATTATTTATTATTTATTATTTATTATTTATCATTTATTATTTATTATTTATTATTTATTATTTATTATTTATTATTTATTATTTATTATTTATTATTTATTATTTATTACTAATTATTTATTATTTATTATTCATTATTCATTATTCAATATTTAGTATTTAGTATTTAGCATTTAGTATTTAGTATTCTGTATTTAGTATTTAGTATTTAGTATTTATTATTTATTATTATTATTTATTATTTAATTTTTGTTATTTATTATTTATTATTCATTATTCATTATTCATTATTCATTATTCATTATTCAATATTCAATATTCATTATTCATTATTCATTATTCATTATTCATTATTCATTATTCATTATTCATTATTCATTATTTATTATTTATTATATATTATTTAATATTTAATATTTATTATTTTTTATTTATTATTTATTTTTCATTATTTATAATTTATTAATTATTATTCATTAATTATTATTTAATTTTTGTTATTTATTATTTATTATTCATTATTCATTATTCAATATTCATTATTTATTATTTATTATTTATTATTTATTATTTATTATTTATTATTTATTATTTATTATTCATTATTTATTATTTATTATTTATTATTTATTATTATTATTTATTTTTCATTATTTATCATTCGTTTCTAGCCCAGCTGTTTAGGTGCGAATCTAGCATCAAATTATCACAGCCCACATAGCAATTAACCCTTACAAAGCAGGGTATGCACGGTTGCTATTGCTACTTCACTTGTCGAATTAAAAAGTAAAGAAGGAAAAAAAAAAAACAAGTCAAGTGGCCTCTGCTGCATGCCACGTTCCCAGCTCAGCCCACGCAATGACTCGTTACCGCTAACAACGTCATGGATAGGGTTGACCTTTTTCTTCTTGATAAACATATATACCTATATAAAGTGTATATATTTATATAAAGAGCGAGAGATGGAGATTTTTTTCTGATTTGGTTTGTGTTTGGGTCGTGTATAAACTTTTTAGCGGGGTAGCAAAAAAAAAAAGGTCGCAGCATTAATTGAGTTATTTCTGGCCGACTGTCAAATTAGGTTGCCCAAAAACACCTTGTAAATGCTTCTCGCTCGCTCTCTCTCTCCTCTCTCACGCATTCCAAGTTTGTGTATGTGTGAGCCATTTGCATCTGTGTGCAAATAGAAATTTGATTTACGCGCCAGCAGCGAGTTTTAATTTTTGATGTCATTTATTAAACGGGTTTCTTTCTTTTCTCTATTTTTTTTTTTTGCTTTTCTTTCTTCAGTTGATCTTCTGCAGGCATTAATCATACGCAGCGTTGTCTAGCAGCAGGAAACGAGCGAAGACAACGCCACGCATTGAAATGGAAATCGGGCAATGACAATTCTGTCTGTTCATTTGGCAAACATTTAAATGCAAGGCTGACAGACCAAGAGACGGGGGGAGCAAAAGAAAAGTAAATGGAAGAAAAAAGAAGAAAAAAAAAAAAGGGAAAATTGCAGAAAATCCCTTGAAGAGAAACGTTTGAAAATATTTCAAAGCGCCCAGCAGGACACAGCAGGATGTCCCGCAAAGGCAAGCGTCGAGCGTTGAGCATTTTGCAAAATTATGCTTAAATCAAAAATCACAGCAAACAGCAGAGAAACAAGCAACCCGAACGTCTGTGCGGCTGCACAACCCCCCAACAAAAAAAACAAAAACAAAATATGGCTCCACGGCGAGCAGAGACTGCGAGGTAAATGCTGCGCATATTTTATGCCCTGCATTAAGTCTTAAGTATTGCTTATTAAGGCAACGACGACGAGTCCCTTTTTTTATGTATTTATTTTGATTGCACACAAAAAACTATTCGGACTCTTTTCGATGGCATCCCGTCAGTCGGGCCGTCAGGCAGTCAGCAATAATGCGTTACTTATTAAGTTAGCCCAGGCTCTCATTTGTTTACAGATTTTACCACACAGTCGCATGAGCGTGCCTGCTGCTGACAGCAACCCTTGGCAGCAGAAAAAACGCATATATACATACATATTATATATATATATATATATATCTATGTAGAGAAGCTTTCTAAGTAGCTCGACTGCAATTTCAAGTGCCACTGGGGGTTGCTGCTGCTGCTGCTGCTGCTGCTTTCTGGTCGCATGTGTGCTGGCAAAATGTATTTGATTTTGGCTTAAAAAAGGGCCAGAGAGCGAGAGAGAGAGAGAAAGTATGAGAGTGAGAGTGAGATCTATGGACTGTCTACGCGTAATGTTAAGCAAACAGTCGCGACTTTAAATTTGGCTGCTTTTGGCGCTACAATTGCGTCTGCAACTGCAGCAACACAATGGCCAGCCAAGCGAGGCGGCCAGACAAACAGCCAAAGCCGTAGCCCAGGCCCAAAGCCTTGAGCAGCAGCAGCTGCTGCTATTGGAACAGTTGAATGCCGTTTCAGGGTCAGGAAGCAGCAGACAGAGATGCAGACGTTGCTCTTGTTACTGTTGTTATTGCCGGAACGCTGAGCAGACAACGAAAGTAAGTTGACTTCCGTTGCCGACGGCTGAAAATGAAAATCGCCATTGCTGCTGCAGCTGCCCCAAAACACCTTCTGCTTCAACCGCACTGCCTCTACCCATCTCCCCATCTCCCACTCCCCCTCTCTCTCTCTTGCTACCTTTTGTTAAATATTGGCTTGTCTGTTTCGCTGACTGCTATTTAGTTTTCCAATATTGGCAACAATTTCGCTATTTCAATGCCAGTATAAAAATTCCCCGCCATAAGATCTAATATTTCAATGCATTTACCTGTGTCTATGCCCACACACACATACACAGACATATATATAAATATAAATGGCAATAGCAAACGTCGAGCTGCATCATCTAATAAATTGCACAACAAATTGCGACCGCACAAAAGTATGCAATGAAATATTTGCACTGCGACAAATGCCAAACCAAAGAGAGCAGAGCAAGTGAAGAACAACGCAAATGGATGGCTTCGAATGTCGAAGTAAAGCATGATAGAAGAGCAGCAGCTACTGCTACTGCTACTCCTACTCGTGCTGCTGCTACTGCTGCTGATTAAACTTCATTTCAGTTGTCAGCAATTAATTAATGAAAGTCAACACAATTAAGCTGCGTTTGGCTTTTGCAGCTCAAGAAATGTCCTTTTGTATGCCAAGAAAATAAATTATTTAAATTGAAAATATAGAAAGAAAATTTTAAATTTTTTACATTTTTTTCCAGTTGCCTTCAATGCATAAGAAAGTATTACAACAAAATTAAATTCCCTTTGAATTACGTTGCTTATTATAATAATAATAATAATAATAATTATTATTATTATTATTATTATTCTTTTTTATTTTTTTATTTTATTTTATTTTTTTTATTAAGTGTAGCAACGGTACAAACGGATTTAGTAGTTTAACAACATAATATATATTAAATTACGACCAAACCTCACTTGAATTATGAGAACTTAACTTAAACAATTTGAACATTGGCCATTCTGGACTGATAAACGAATAAGCTGCACGTTTACAGGACTCTCACAAGAAATGTAAAGTAGAATTATGTTTCAACAAGACAAATAATTATTTCAGGGAATTATTATTTCCTTTTTTTTTTTAACTTTAACCTTTAACCTTTTTCCTTGATAAAATCGGACTGTATCAAATTTTGGAAAAACGAACAAATTTAATTTTTATTTTCAGTTTTCTATCTAATAAAACAAACAAAAAGAGAATATATCTTGAACTTTATCAAACAACGCATTTGCGATTGTCTGCAAAATTCTTATACATTTCTTATTATTATTATTATGTCAAACAAACTCTAGAGATCGCAACAATCAAGCAGATTAAGTCTGTAAAATATGATGTTGCATTAGCAGCAGCTAACATTAAAAGCCCACTGTGCACAGTGTGACAAAAGGTGTGCTAGTGTGTGTGTTGCTTGGCAAATTGCACTCGAGACTGAATTATTGTCTGACGCAGCGGCAACACACAACTAACAACAACAGCAGCAGCGAAGGAAAAACGTGCTGGGCGACACGGCCAAGGGACATGACAGTAACAGCAAAGGCAACAGCAGCTGAATCGGAGCGTGAGGGGGCAAGCAGGGGGCCAGGCTGCGTTTTGGGTGAGGACCAAAGTGAGTGCCGAAATAAAAGATAAATAGCAGCCACGTAAAATGCTGTTGAATGTTTTAAAAAACCATAAAAACCACAGAGAATTACATTTAATGGCAGCAACAGAGGTGGCCGCAAAACCGCAATGGCAACAACTGCGCCAAAAGCAACAACAACAACAGCAACAGCAACAGCAACAACAACAACAACTACAAACTGTGCACAGACAGCGTAACATTTGGTAGATGCTGACATATGTGACTGCCTAATGCCTTGTGCCTCCTGTGGATCCGTTTGCGTTTCGTCTGCGTGTTTAGTTTTTAGTGCGGATCAAAGCAGGCTGCAGGACATTCAATGTTCATTCACATGACAAGTGCATGTCTGTCTGTCTGTATCTCTCTCTCTCTCTCTCTCTCTCTGTGTGTTGGGTCACATAAATGTGCTGCTCTGGCTGCTGGCTAATTGAAGCGCGATGTTGACATGTTGTCGATTTGTTGGACAGCCGCACTATGAATGCATAATTAACTACCTGGCCACTGCAGTCTGGCAACGTTGCGCACAAGAGTGGAGTAACTATTGTGAAATACATATAAATATATATACATAAATGTGTGTATATATATAGGTGAACTTTGGCAACGTTGCGCACATTAAACTTGGCAACAACGCCATTAGAAATAAACTCAATTTAAAGTTAAGCTAATTTGCATGTTTTATTATAGTTTACATATTGAAACTATGAAGTTTGGCAACAGTGCTGAACAAAAGTTATCAAAAATATATTTGTAAAAAATTTTTGTATTTAAATTGAAATGTAGAATATGAAATTGCATATGACATAGTTGATTGGGCAAGTTAGCATATTGGTTAGCAATTTGGCAACGATTGAATATTTTCTTAATAAGAATAATATAAAAATTTAAATAATAAAAGTAAAGTTGGGAAATGTGGAATATGAAATTTCAAATTTGATAATAAAAAAATTATTGTTTTTAAAGCGTGAAATTTGGCAACAATGTAAAGTTCATTTATATTATCATATATATTTAGGCAAAAATATTTAAAGAGGTTTCTGGCAACGTTATAGAATTTAAAAAATTAAAATTTGCTGCTGAGCAAATTAATAACATTTGATGAGACATAATTAATTATGCAAATGAGACAACGTTGCAGCATGAAGTTTGTCAACACTGTATAGGTAATTTTATATATTCCTATGTATACAAACAATGAAAATATTTTAAAAAGTTTATAATAAAGTTTGAATAACTTAGCCTCAACTCAATTAAATAAATTAATTTCGAGTACTTTAATAACAACTCTTTGTAAAATCTTGAGCTATCTTTTCTATAAGAAATCCAAGAAAAATATTGAGTTCGTCTTTAAAGATAATTCGATTATGAATCTTGAGCTTTAGTGAAGTTTGGCAACAGTGTAGATGTTGACTAACTATATTTACTACAAGAAAATAAACTATTTAAGTATTTGAAACACTTTTTACAGAAAAATTGAGTTCGTCTTTGAACATAATTCGATAACAAATCTTGAGTTTTAGTGAAGTTTGGCAACAGTGTAGTTTGGCAACTGTGGTTTAGTATTGAAAAGTCGCAGAAAAACTAATTGTAATCTGGGCAATGGGCATATTTATAGCGCAGCCAAAGTCAAATACAATCAACATTTGAAGCCATGTAATAAGCTGCACATAAAATCTATGGCCATAAAGCTGGCCAGTGGCAAGATGGCCAGACAAACTGTTGTTGCAGCGCGAGTTGGGGTAGCTGTGAAAAGGACACAAGAAACCGGACATGAGACACAGGACACAGGACACAGGACACACAGGACACACAGGACATGGGACACTTGGCTGTGGCTATGGCTGTCAAAAAGTCACAGCCATTAGGCGCACGATGGCCTGGAGTGGGCCAAGGAGTCGGTCGAGCAGTCTGCAACATGACACCCAGGCTGCGCACCACGCAACGCACCATCAAACGGAGTGACAAACTTCCTTCCAGCTGGCCAAAGGCGATGGCCAAATGGCAATGGAAATGGCAGCCCAGCAACGAAATGAAGAACGCTCTTCAATGATGAATTTTTTTGCTCTTTCTATTATTTTTCTCTTGGACACACTTCATTAGAGCAGCAGCAGCTTTAAAGCTGCGGCCGTGTCTCTCCTTGTCTGTCTGGCTGCCATATCCGGCTGCTGGCATCAGTAAACATGTTCCGAAAAAAAAGAAAACAACACTCACCAACTCAAATGGAATGCCAAGAGTCACTCTGTCGACATGAGACATGACAAGCCGAAACGAGCATAAGTGGGCAGCGAGTGGGCATGGCTGTAAGCCGCTGACAAAGCGCCACTAATACCGCTGCAATTAGTACACGTGCACCTGGACATGGCCCGCAGCTGCAGATTAGACTCGAAACTTGTTTATGGACTTTGGCTGCCGGGCTTATCTCTGTGCAGGTCCAAGGGCAGCCAACGTAGGATGAAGCTAGTCCAGCTTACTAGCAGAGCCCATAGGGTTGCTGCCTGGGCATGGGCAACATGCCAGCAGGGTTGTGTGGCATAATGAAAGTAATAAAGTTGAGCAGCATAGTAGCCACGCCCAGCTCCAGTTCGCATCTTTGATGGGCGGCTGGCGGGCGATAAAAACTTTGCACAGGCAGACAGCGGCATGCGGCATGCGACTCATGTGTTGCACTTGTTGTTGTTGCTACCATTGTTGCTGTAAAGCTGTCTGTGGTTATGGCAACGCGCAGCAGACACTTTTATCGCCAATGCTCGTTGTTGTTGTTTTTATTGAATATTCATAAATGGCCAAAAATCGCAGAGGAAATTGTTGTTGGCCAGGCAAGGGAAGGCCAGCGCTAGGCTAGCTACCACAGCTGCCACAGCTGCTGCTGCTGCTGCATTTGCTGGTCAGCTGAAGCCCATTGAAATCAATATTTTATGCGGCAGTCGAGACAGCAAAGATGCTCGTCCTTTGCCAAATGCAACAGGAAATGCAACACAAATTAAAATGTGAACATGTGTGTCTGGCCAGACAGCCCACACGTTTGTGGTTGCCCAGCTTGGCAGCAATATCAGTATTACAGCACACACACACACATATACAGAGTTGGGTATTAATTTGGTCTTTGACTTTGAACTTGGCCAACGGCACTTGAGCGAACACAGAGACAAAAGATTTTGCAGCAATTTCTTTCACTTGTGCGTCTATCGTATTGCCGCCTACTTAGGCAGCGCATGAAAATTGGCAACGCTGCAGCGCAGCTGGCTGTTGAAGTTGGGCAGCCATGTTGGCTGCAACAGGATGCTTGAAATGCTTGAAATTCCTTTTGAAATTGGCAATGAATTGTAAACATAAAGTGTAGCTTAATAGACCACAAATTTTGTATGTACTTATCTTCTCAACAATGAAGCTGCAAATTGAGTCTGGCAACACTCTTAGCCAATGCATTGCAGAAATCTGGCAACAATGCATATGCAAATAATATTCAAGAAGTCGTCTATAGTTATTAACTTGCTCTCGATTGCAATGTTGCCACTTAATAATATGCAATCAAGCAAGAAATTCATGCTTAGTTAAGCTCTGAAACGAGGCAAGTTTATGAAATGCATATAGTTGCAGCAGTTTGGCAACAATGCTATTATCTATAAGCATCTGCCTAAAATTGACAAATGTTTCTTTAATATTTGGCAACGGCAAGAAATTTGGCAACAACGCAACTGAAGTAGTTTAACAGCAATGCATTGACGCTTCAAAATCTGCCCAAAATTTATGATGTGCAAATGAAAACTTTGTCAACAAGGAAAGAAATTTGGCAACAATGCATTCCCCTATAAGAATCTGCATAGAGCTGAAGTTCAATAAGCAATGCAATGCAAAATGTTGCATACTTCGCAGCGTTGCATTTAGCTGCAGCTACAATTGCAGAAGTTTGGCAACAATGCCAATGGCAATCTTCAGCTGCAATATGCTGGCAATCTAACGCATTATTAAGCAATTATAGAGAACATACAGCTGTGCTTAACGCTTGAGCGAACTCAGAATTGTGCATAGTCGATGGGTAGTGCATGAGTGTGTGAGTGAGAGTGTGTGAGTGTGAGGCTGTGGATCAAGCTGGCATATCAAATTAACTAGTAAATTGAGTTGTCAAAAAGAGTTTTGTGTAGAGTGTGAATAAGTGTGCCTGTGTGTGTGTGTGTGTGTGTCAGTGTATTCAGGGAAAAGTGCTTCATTATTCATATTAGACGGCGCCTTTCCTGTAATTTCCTGTCAGACATTAGAATAAAGGCGTCGCTTTTAATAATGACGACGACGACGACGACGACGACGACGATGATGATGGTAAAAGGATTCGCAGTTATTAATGAAGAATGCCAGAGCTGAGAGAAAAGCAGCGAGCAGCACGCACGAATGCATGTAAATAATGAAGCCATAATGGGGCAAGGGTATATGTATATGAAGCATGTGGATAGAGGGGAGTGCTGCTGTCGAGTGTCGAAGGGGAATCGCTGGAGAGCAGAGAACGTGAACGTGTATTGTAATTTTTATTTCTGTCGAAATGGGCATCATTCGATGCACAGTTTATGGCAGCACCAGCACCAGCAGCAGCAGCAGGAGCAGCATTATGATTATGGCTGTCATGGCAACACGTAGCAAATTATGAATGAATGAGTGCCACATACACACAAAGGGACAAAGGCACAAAAGGACTAAAAGTACCAACAGCAGCAACTAGAGCAAAAGCCTGCTGATGGCCCATTGGCAGCTTGCGTAATTGCCACTTACTGTGGCACGCTCTGTGCGGCATAGGCTCTGCCTCCCTCTCATGGCCATGAGCCAGTCTAGCCAACAAATGTGTGCGGCAAGTGCGACAAATACAAAGCAGAGCAACTCATCAATATGCTCAACAGTTGTTGCCATACACACACACACACACACACACACACACACACATAGCGATTCCCCAGCTACTAAGTAATTTCTAATTATGCAATACCAATTCGAACATAAAGCTTGCTAATGTCAAAGCCAATTCCATTTGCAGTTTGCTATGATTCACAATATATTATTGAAGATTACATTTTATGTATTTATGAGTGGAATATACAAAATTTTATAATCTATTAGCCTGATTATTTGCATGGGAATATTTGTAAGAATATGATTAACTCACAAAATATATATGAAATAACTAGAAATATGTACAACTTTATAAACTGTAATCAGGCAGAGGCAAGTTGTTGCCTTAGCTTCATCTCCTTTATGTGCCTTTATATAATATTAAGCATTTCATCACTTTTTAATCTGTTTTATTTAACTGCTCTATTTCAATCAATTTGGTATAACACATACTATAAGATCATATTAGGATCATTCTCTCTCCGTTATGCTTTGCCTGTCAGTCTCTCTTTTTATAGTTCTTTGTGTCTCTTTCGATATTTGTATCTTTCTCACTGTTTCTTTATCTATTCTATTTGTCCATCTATCCTTCATCTCTGTCATCTTATCTTTATCTCTCTCTCATTCTTTCCATATACTTCTCTTTTTAACAGACAGAAAGTCTTTCACTCTATCTCTTCCCCTCTTTTTCTTTTTATTATCTTTCTCTGTTGATGAATTTTGTTTTCGGTGTTTTTTCTCTTTCTCATTCTCTTTCTCTTTATCTTTCGTCTTTCTTTCACTCCATCTCTATCTCTATCTCTATCACTCTAACTTTCCTTCTCTTTCTACCTATATATTTCTCTCTTTTTCTTTATTTTTATCTCTCTGACTTTTTCTAGTGCTCACTCACTCACGCTCTCTCTCTCTCTCTATCTCTCTCTTTATCCCTCTTTATCCGTCTCTCTCTCTCTCTATCTCTCTCTTTATCCCTCTTTATCCGTCTCTCTCTCTCTCTCTCTCTTTATCCCTCTCTCTCTCTCTGTTTTATCTCTATCCTCTCTCCATTTCCCCTATTATCGCATTGTGATTCTTTCTCTCGTTCGGTTTCTGTCCCTCGCTCTCGCTCTCTCTCTCTCTTTCTCTCTCGCTCTTTCCCTTTCTCTCTCTCTCGTTATCTCCTTCTCAGTCTTACACTTTTACACTCTCCCACTCTCTCTCCCTCTCTCTGTCTCTTTCTCACTTTCGTTCTCCTTTCGTTCCTCCTCACTCCTATACATTCCCTCCCTCTCTCCCTTTTTTCTCTCTCAATTTCTTCGATTACCGCATTGTGATTTTTTCTCTCCTTGGTTCTCTGTCTCTCTCTCGCTCTCCCCTTCTTACTCTCACACTCGATCTCTCCCTCTCCCTCTCCCTCTCTCTCTCTCTCTCTCTCTCTCTCTCTCTCTCTTTCTCACGCTCCCTCTCTCACCCGTACTCCCTTGATTACTATTTATCTACCACGCTCTCACTATTTCATTGTCTCCCTTCCTTTTTTTTTCCATATCTATCTCCCTCCCTCCCTCATCATCTCTCAATCTCACCTTCTCTGCTTCCTTCTTCATCTTCCTTAGTCTAGTCACATTTCTTAGCCCAACAACTCTTGATTAAAATGGAATTTGTAACATTTGTTCCACTCTTACCTGACTGAGCTCATCTCTCGAGCGTCGCGTGCATTTGGGCAACAGAGCCTGCATATCGTCATCGAAGGCTTCGCCATGGGCCAAATCGACAACGTCGTCTGCATCCGGTTCCAGGCTGCTGCTGCGACGACTGTCGTCATTTTTTGCATCCGTTTGGCTGCTGGATGTCATTTTATTGTTGTTGTTGTTGTTGTTGCTGCCGTTGTTGTTGTTGTTGTTCGAGCTGAGATTTGATTGGCCATTCAATTTGTTGCTGTTGTTCGATTGCTGCAGCTGAGATTTTTGTGACTGTTGCGCATTGTTGTTGCTATTGCCATTGCCAATGCCTTTGCTGTTGTTGTTGTTGTTGTTGCTGTTGATGTTGCTGTTGCTGTTGCTGTTGCCATTGTTGCTGCCACTGCACTTGACCGCAGCCACAACGCTCTCTGTTTTCTCGGTTAAGGGCGCAGCCACGCCCACTGCAGCAACAGCCGACGTCAGCTGCTGTTCACTCGATCTGCAAAAGACAAATAGCACACACAGATAAGTAAATGTGAATATCTTCTCTAATGTCAATTGCTAGAAATCTATTTGAATTAGAGCTCCCACTTCATTAGCTCATTGCTGCTGCCCCTGCAGTAGCTTCATTTGTCAACGCCAAGGCTCGAGGCTCGCCTGTCAAAAGGTTAATTTGCGACACATTCTTTTCGCCTACCCTCTTCCATAAACATGCGTTATACATACATATCTATATGTATATATTTATATATACATATACATTTTTTTTTCTAGCTTGCTCCAGCATCTGCAAGGCCGCCCACGACGCGTGTCACAAACTGACGCCCAAAAAGCTGGCAATTTTACGCCATTTTAACAATATATTACTAGACACTGCCAGCAGGCGGCAAGTGGGCGGGGCAGGCAGGCAAGCGAGCAAGCAGGCAGGCAAAAAAAAAAAAATAGAAAAAAGAAACCTTGCCGCACAAATGTTATTAATGAATTTGCCACAAGAATGGCAAACAGCATGGAAGTAAGGCAGCTGTGAAGAGAAAGAAGCAGACAGCGAAAAGTAAGAAAAGAAATAACTGTGAAACTTTGGGGCTGGCATGTGCTTCCGCTTCCGCTTCCGCTAGCGCTCTATAATGCCCGCCTCAAGGACGCGCACAATGACGCAGCCCCCAGAAAGGACGAGGCCAAGCAGCCGACTCTATATCGAGCCAAGAAACTTGCCAGCCAGCCAGCCAATACTTGTGCTCAAGCATTTTTACGCCATATGACAACTTGTCAAACATTCTGACATAATCATGTCAAATTAACACAAACAAGCAGCAACATCAGCAGCTAAAACACGCAACGGATAATAAAACACTTAGAGGAATTAGTTCGGGTCGCTATGAATTTATGCAGAAGCCAAGGACATGCCACAAGCGAAGCAAGAAAAAAACAACAAAAAAGAAACGCAGATTCTAGCAAAGACTAAAGAATACCCTAGATAATAGAAACAACAACTGCAGAGAAAGTTTATAGAGGTTTTTTGGAAGTGGAGATCAACTATATCTATATATATTCTTATAGATTACCCTCACAACATTTATTGAGATATTATTGAGAAAAAAATCAGAACACAAAACTGCAGACAGTTTTTTCTAATACGAAATCAAACAATGTTAATATATAGACAAATGCAATTTGATTTCTTAATAGCCAAGCAAAGATACTATACTTAACAGTCTGTAGCTAGAAATATTCGTAACTGAAGCACGCATAAATTACTAAGCACATTTGAAAGGCCAACAAGCTATGCAAGGCAACAAAAGGAAATACACAAAAATTGATCAAGTTGCTGAACTAAGAAATACCCTGCAATTACTTGTAAAAAATGTATATATATTTATTCACTTTTGGGGCATTTTTAGTTAACATATTAATATAAAAATATATATAATAATAATATATATATATAATATAATAATAATATTATATCGACTCATTTGTATTTTTTTTTTTTTTTTTCAAAATTGAGATTTTGATGCAGTATTGTTGGAAAATGAATTTCTCAAAAGTCTGCAAAAGATGGTAACTGAAAAGTTTTAGTTTTAAAAATAAATCAGTTTCAACTTTATCGTATGTTGGCATACATTTTACTGTTCGCGCGAAATTATTGTATGTAAATACAAATGTGTTCTTGTGTGGAGATAAGAACTTTCCAAGTTCAAAAATTATTCAAGATAAGAGCACTTTGAGCAGTAAAAATTCAGCTTGGATTTAATCATTTTAAAACTGAGAGAACTAAAAAAAAACCTTCTCATGTATTTCGACATGCGATACTTTCGCGGAAATGAGTCGATATGTTCATATAAGAAATAGACTTTACATTTTCAATGGGTTCAGGGCATAAAAAAAAATAAGTATAAGCAGTGGAAACATATATTATATGAGATATATGTATAAATAAAAAAAAAAAAATAAGAATAACATTAGGAAAATATTTTATTATTCTTTTTTATTTTTTATAAAACATGAATAATTATTGAAAAATCATAATAAATATTTTCTACAGACTCTTTATATTATATATTTTATTTAATATATGCAAAATGTTATATAAATTGTATATTAATTTTTTTTATATTTAATATATAAAAAATATATTCTTAACATTATAAAACACTTGATCATTCTCATTTAAGTTTCAAATACCAGGGCAAATTGCAATCGATTGCCTTCGCTAGCCAACTCCAGTCTATCTTGCCATTTTACAGAGTATCAAACAAGTTGAAGGATGTGGCAAGCGTGACGCTCGCGAGCCATAACTGTTTGCCAAGTGAAGAATTTATACATATATTTTGTTGTGGCGCCGCATGTAAATTGCCAACGCATGGCAATTAAGATAAAATGTGGCAAAGTGGACGACGTTGAATTGTTGTTGTTGGCGAGGTGGCTGGCTTGGGGCACGCATCAAGGACAGGGACTAGGGCAATTATGGCCGAGGCCTAGGTCAAGTTATGCAAGCGACGAGCGGATGGCAATTTAGCAGTTAGGTTATGGTTCTTCAGATATGACGGAAAGAAGACAAGCGAGCGATACGCAAGTCTAGACATTTGGGCACTGCTCAACGAGCCAACGGTGAGCCCCGTCAACGTGCAGATAAATGCGAAAAGCAGTTGAAATAGATAGACAACAAAATGAAAACATGAATCAACGTTAAATGCTTAATGTGATTGTGTATGGCTATATATGGGAATGCCCCCTAAATAAGTTGTTGATGGCAGTCGATGGGGGTGTAGACAAATACCAATCAAGTTGGTAGATCAAAGTTTTACTTTGAATAGAACTCTAAAGTCAAAAGATTCGATTACTCCTGCTCAGGCGAAGGTCAGCTAATGTGCTTTTTCAGTTGATCTAATCTATAATATGCTCAACATCTCGTTGATAATTCAATATAAAAAAACCTCAATAAATATGATTTTACTATGTTAAATTAAAGTTATTTACAGCATTTTCTATATAAGCAAAGGCACAGCAACAAAATTAGTCTAAAAATCAATTCAATAAGTCAAGTTAATCAAAGTTGTACAGGGTAAGTTCTATTCGCATATTCAAATAGTTAAATAATTATAATATAATTATTATTATATAATATTTCTATATTTAAGAATTGTATTTAGATGCAGTAGAGCAAAAACCTGCTTAAATAGAGATCGCAATTTATATTGCAATTAAACCAAGACAGGGCAACATCTAGTCGAGCAAGCTTAACCAATGCCTTCATTTGTCTATTCATATTTCATATTTTTTGTTTTCTAGCTTAGACATGCTCTGGCTTAAATGAAAATTCCAGCAATTTCCAAGCCATTTCCAATCAGAGTTGTTCACAAAAATATTTTCCACGTGCCAAAAAAAGACAATTTTTGTCCATCATGAATATTTGTTGGCTAAAAAAAAAAAAAGAATAGGAAATTGCTGAATGCAAATCAAAGCTCCAAACAAGACGAAAACAAAAACAGGCAGCAGAAAAAGCAAATATGGAACAATATGCAGACGTCGGGGCTTAGTGCAGTGAAGTTGTGCGTGTTGCTCGTGGTGTCGATGCAACAGACACACGGAGCTGAGGCCAAACATGTGTGAGTGTGCGAGTGGGTGTATGGGTCTATGCAAATTAGTTGTGACAGCTTTCAAAAAGTTCAACATAGTTGTCAATGGCACAGGGAGCGAAAAGGAGAGAGGGAGAGAGGGCGAGAGAGAGAGAGGGTGACAGTCGAGTGGATGCCGAGTGGATTGCCATACTAATCCATAGAGTGCCATGCATTTCCAGCGGCGTCTGTGAGTGCCGAGAGAGAGAGAGAGAGAGAGAGAGAGACAGTTGTGACTGAGTGCGAGCTGCAAGCGTTTAAAGTTCATAAACAACACAATATGCATATATGCTATATATATATATAAATATATATACATATATGTATATACAAGAATCGTTGCATTTTTGAGCTATGCTTGGTTGAGCCACAGATGCTGGGGGTTGCTATGGGACTTGTCTGTGCCCGTGGGGCAGGCACAAGCCGTAGTCGGCTTCGTCACAGTCGTCGTCGTTGTCGTTTTTGATATGGTAATGTGGCAATGGGAATGCGTGTATGGAATGTGCCATTATTAGATTTCAGGCTCAGCTGCGAGCTAGCAAGGAGTAATAGTAACAAAAAGTGGGCTTGCGGTCGCTCCCTCCCTCTCCCTCCCCCTCTCGCGTCGTCGTCAAGAGTGCTATAAAGTTATAATACTAATTAAGTTGTGTATTATGCATGTGCAGCACGACGACGATGACGACGAGATTGCAGCAGCAGCAGCCAGCGAAAAAGGCTGGCCTAGGTAGGGAGGGGCCAGGCTACAAATAGTGCTCAGTTATTTAGGGTTTTTTTGGGTGGGGTTTTCGGGCTGCCTCTGGGGCAAGTTGGCGCTGCTCAAGTTGAGTGAGCAATTGACATCGTTTAGTTCAAGCACGTCAAGGGTATCGAAACAATGCAGTTGCTCGTTGCCAGCAAAATGCTTGATGTCAAAGAAAAGAAAGAGATAGCAAGAGAAAGAGAGAGATGTCAGAGTAGATATACATATATACATATCTGTATATACTTATAAGTGCATGCAAAATGAACCACAGACAGATTGAAAAAGAGATAGCAGCGGATTTAAGGTGTTGGAAAGTAGGAAACACTCGGTTAGAGCTCTAATGAGCTGCAGGTAGGAGACAAAGCTGCACTAAGAGATAAGACCAGGGCAAAGGCAGAAAATTAAAAGAGTTAACTGAGCTGACGCTGGGCGAAAGAGATGCAGAGAGAATGGCATTAAAGCCTAAGCCAAAGGCATTGCCAATTTAAACTTATGAACTGCTGCTTAGCAGTTAAATAGAAAAATAGATATAGGAACTGTAAGTCACAGAACTTGAAGTCCCAGTTCAGCTGGGAATAATACATGTAAAAAAAATTCATGAATTCATACAGAAATCAAAGTAAGAGCATTGCTTATGCATCTTATATACTCATCGATTTCAAAAGGAAATAGAATGAAATAGAAATGGCGAAAAAATATTATGTTTAGTATATGTTTGTTGAGGAATGTTGAATATATGTTTAGAAATATTATATTAAAAATTTAATTTAAAAACAACACAAAAAATATTTCTTGAGCATTGAACAAAATATGGCCAGAGAAATAATTATGAACCGGATAAATAATTTAATTAAAAAGAATTAGGTAAGTGGAATAATAAAATATTTAATAGGAATTAATAGGATATGTTTATAAATATAAGTCTGAGAATGATATAATAAATAAATATTAATTAATACAATAAGAAAAGGTCAAATTATTAATATTAAAAAAATAATAGTAAAATAAGTAAATAAATAATAATAATAATAATAAGGATAATAATAATAATAATAATAATAATAATAATAATAATAATAATAATAATAATAATAATAATAATAATAATAATAATAATAATAATAATAATAATAATAGTAATAATAATAATAACGTATTGTTGATAAATATTTTCATACATTTTCCAAGTCGAAGGCGAATTTATTATTAAAATATATTATATAAAAATAAATAAATAAATAATAATAAATATAATAAGAAAAGAGCAAATTAGCAATAATAAAAAAAAATAATAAAATAAATAAATAAATAATAATAATAATAATAATGATAATAATAATAATGATAATAATAATAATGATAATAATAATAATGTATTGTTGATAAATATTTTCATACATTTTCCAAGTAGATTATATTAAAATAAATTATATACAAATAAATAAATAAATAATAATAAATATAATAAGAAAAGAGCAAATTAGCAATAATAAAAAAAAATAATAAAATAAATAAATAAATAATAATAATAATAATAATGATAATAATAATAATAATAATAATAATAATAATAATAATAATAATAATAATAAAATAATAAATAATGTATTGTTGATAAATATTTTCATACATTTTCCAAGTAGATTATATTAAAATAAATTATATTAAAATAAATAAATAAATAATAATAAATATAATAAGAAACGAGCAAATTAGCAATATTAAAAAATAATTAAATAAATAAATCAATAAATAATAATAATAATAATCAAATAATAATAATAATAATGTATTGTTGATAAATATTTTCATAAATTTTCCAAGTCGAAGGCAAACTTATTATTAAAATAAATCGATATTTATATACTAAATAAAATAAAATAAATATAAAAAATATATACACAGATAAATAAATATTTTTTTAAGGAATTAACAAATTAGTTTCAGATATATAGGTCTACAATTGAATTATTATTGGAATAGAGCGCTTTCTAGACATTTCTGTTTAAGTCAGTATTATTTTAAGGGAATGCTAGTGAACCCTCATCTGATGCCAGATCAGTGAGCACTGATAAAGTGCTGAAACACGTGACGAGACAGCAAAAAACGCAATACGTGCAGAGAAGGAGAAGCAGACGGCGCATGCTGCCAACATTATATAGATATATTTATAAATATATATTATGTAAAGCTCAAATTATTTATAAATTTGTCTTGCATTAAGAGACAAACAAATATTATATAAATATGAGACATGTTTCGAATTTGAAACAAAAATTAATTAAAGGTCGAGTGAGTAGCAGATTAAGTGTTGATTCAATGAAACAGACAATTCATTAAAAACATTTTCCATTTGCCTGCTGGGATTTCCACAAACAAAGAGAGAAATAAGCTAAAACGCTGTCAAGTCCCAAAAGGCAAATTTACACAGAGCTGTGGGAAAACTTTATAATGAATTGCGTTGGACTTGAACGAATAAAATGTAGACTAAATGTGCACTAAAAATTAAAGTAAATTAAATAAATTAAAATTAATAATTGCTAAATTGATGATAATCAAAAACTGTCTCCTAATAAATGAAAGTGGTTGCGGTCTCAGTTGCATTTGAGTTCTGCTCGTCGTCGTCGCACTCACCTCGCCTTGCTGTGACCTTTGAACTGTGCCACCTCGGCGTAACGGCGACCCAGCGGCACCTCCTGCGGACTGAGCAGCGCATCACAATGGGCCACTACGCTGGCTGCCTGCTCCATGGGCAGATTCATGCCCTTGAGCAGCTGAGCGGCATTGGGCAGCTCGTGATGATTGATGCACTTCAGCTGCTCCTCGCTGCGATTGGCATAGTTGTGGAGCTGTTCGCGCAGCGAGTAATCCACCGAACTACTACACGATGTCGACTCCGATGTGCTGGAGCAGCTGGGCGAATGCATGGTGGCCAGCTCATCGCCTGCATTGCCATTCTGCAGATCCTGATAGGCCGCATGGGCATCCTCGGAGCTGGTGCTGGAGCTGGAGCTGGCGCTCGACTGATTGCTCTGGCTAGTATTGGTGGATACACAGCTATCCATGCTGGCTATCGAATTGCGATTGCCGTTCTCTGTGAGCTGCTGCTGCTGCTGCTGCTGCAGTTGTTGCTGCTGTTGCTCTTGCTGTTCCTGCTGCTGCACTGCAGCCGCCGTGTCGAGCAGATCGTCCACCTGCTGCGGCACTATGATCAATGAGGTGCGTTTGCGCAACGTATCATCCTTGGCATTCATATTCTGTTTAAGCGTCTTATCCGACTTGGTATAGACAATCACCTCCACTTTGGACGTATCCTCCATGCTGTCCACGTTGCTCTTTAGCTCCTGCGACATGCTGTAAGGTTTACATTTAATACATCGTAATGCTGTGGAAAAACTCTCATATTTGATGCTACCAAAACAACAACAACAACAATGGCAACGGTTGCTTGCAACATGCCACGCTTGCAACTCAATGGCTGAGACATGTGTCAATCAGTTTTATTGAATTCGATATTTAATACGACGCACTGCAACCACTGTTGGCTGCTGATATCAGCGCCCAGCCAGGCCATGGCACGCCTCCACCCCCACCCCTTACCCTACCTCACGCTTGACGTGTGTGGGCTGCAGCCTGGTTTAGGTATCGCGTAACGCATATCGCATATCGCATATATCCCACACGACACTCGCGCACCACTCAATGCATGAATTTTAATTTAACGACCATGTTTGAGGCTTTCAAAATGTTATTACTAATAAAAACAGCAGGCCCGAACGCACTACGAGCAAGTGGGACTGGGGCTGGGGCTGATGTGTGGTCTGTCTGCTCTGGTATTATGTGACGTGCACCGTCACGATGCTTTTATAGATATATACATATGTATAGATTCCAACCGAACTCAGCCCAGTCCAGCCCACCGCCAACACCTGCCAAACTGCCCGCCACCGCCATCGCCCTCATCCCCATCCCCATCCCCTAATGCCCACTGCTTGTCAAACACTCAGCCAACTGGGCTGCGGTTGGTGTCGTTGGCCGGGGCGGCTTTCGTGTACGCTAATGCTTTATGTCACCCTATAGATAGCTCTGACAGCTATATCGAGCAGTTTGTCAGGCACTTAAAACTTAAAACACCAAGATATACAAGCTGGAGATAAAGCTTCTTAGACAAACTTCTTTAGGTATGCATATAAGATTCGGGTTATATAGAATATATGTTTTATTTAATAACTACTTCTATAGTTTTATAGTTAGGCAGTTAACAGCTAGTTTGACAGTGACTTTAATCAAAAAATGAAGTTCAAGTTAGAGATCAGCACAAAAGATCATTCTTCCACTATCCTCTTAGACATGGGATCTATAACTACCTATATAACTATCTATATATGTATATAATTCATATAATAGCTAGTTAACAGTTACTTTGACAGTCAGACAGTTAACAGTTAGTTTGACAGTCAAGTGACTTGAAAGCGAAGCTCTGCCTGTTGAAGATCAATCTTTCTTAAATAATCTTTCTTAATATGTGATCTTATATATATCTACATATCTATCTTTATAAATGGAAAACATTTTGACAGCCAGTTGGCAGTTGCTTTGACAGTTAGTTGACTCAATAAAGAATATATAAAAGTTGGTTGTCTAAAAAATAAATAATCTATGCCTTATTAGAGAAGCAACTCAATCATAAATGCTATAGACTTTTATACATGAAAAAAAGTTTTCGCAAGCATTTAACAGTTGCTTTGACAGTCACTTGCCTTGATAAAGAAGATCTACAACTTAAACATAATTTCTCCAACAACGTCAATCAGAAATAAGAACTTTATCCATCAATATGACAGACATGATTTAGATATTGATAACATCCATGACACACATTTACAAATGTAAATATGTATATTAAAAGTTTCTATAGATGCTGTCATACAGATTCAAGGTTTTGATTTCCATATTTTCTAGTTTATATTTCTTGGCCTGGAGATTTGTTTGCATAAGTTTTGACAGAAGCCAAGCAAAGCAAATTGTGAAATGCATAAATATGCTAACAATACCATGTTTGATTAAGCGGCTGTCAAAAATTTGACAGGCACTTTCAATAGTGACAGCACAATATGTAGTAATCAAGAGAGAAAAGCTAGTTCTAGGTCAGCATGTGATATGAAGAAAATATATATACTAGAAATTCCGAAAAAACCATTTCGTTTTATATGCAAATAAATTAGTTAAAAATTCTCGTTTTTTCTACCTTTTAACTGGGAATTATACAAAATCCATTTAATAAATAATTTTCAATTTCTTCACTTGTTTATAAGAGCATTTGCAGTGCGTTGTCTGCTGCTTAAGAATGTTTTTTATTTTCTTATATTTTATGGCTGGCTTTATGAACTTTTAACAATAATTCTGTTGCCGCAACGGATCTGGGTGTGCGTAAGTGCGTATGTGTGTCTTTGGGCAAGTATCCATTTCATTTTGTTGAAAATATGAAAAGAAAAAAATGTTCATATTTTTTTATTTTTTTTTATTCTTCTTCTTTTGCACATATATTTATATGCACATATTTACGTTTCATTTCGTGTTGTTTTTTTCTTTCATGGCCTAAGTGGGTCTTTTTATAGGCATGGACATCATTTGAATTACCCGAAAGGAAGTCAACTCGGTCAAGTCATGTGTCGGCGAGCTATGCGAGTGCCCCACATATAATTCCACATAACAACAATTTCTAGTGATAAGCAATTATAAACATTTGCTACTGTGTTTTGTTTTTGTTTTTTTCTCCACATTTTTTGTTTTTGCTTTTTTCATCTCTCATCTGTGTTGCTTGCTATGTTTTGACATCAAAAGAAATTGAAAAGAAACCCCAGCAAAAATACAAGAAAAAAAAAACGATGATGGAGCGCTGGCTGGGTCGAGTCGCGAGTCATCTCTAAGGCCGAGAACAAAGTGGGTTTCATTTTGCGTCGTTGTGCTTCACTGAATTTTTAATTTATTTATACGACACACACACGCACACACACACACACACATTCAGAGTCAAACATATTTCGTCACGAGTCCGAATGCTGCTTGAACAATTTGTTTTATTTATTTCTTTGCCGCTTAAAGTCGATTCATAAGCAATAAATCGAAATACATATTTGTAATTGTGAATAAATTTTAATATAATTCACACATGGGCATTGTTTTTATTGGCCTTTAAAGGCGACGCGTGTGTATCAAATTCATAATTGGATCACAATTATGGATTATGTATATATATATAGGTATTTATCAATAAAATGCTATAAAAGCGAGTCATTAATTGCATTTGTCCTTATTTTCTTGAATTTGATATTGTAATCCAATGATTCTATGGTATATTCTTTGCTTTTGACATTTTCTTTCGTTTGTATATGGAATTTGTTCCAATTTTGTTCATTCGATATTGATATGTGATTCTTGATCCATGATTGTATTATCTTCTTGTTAATTTTGCTAATTTGATATTGTAGCAATATGAATGATATTTGCTATGTTGTTTTGCCATGATCTGTTTTTATTTTAAGAGTTCCAGCTATCTCAGTTGTCATATGAAATTTTACCAGATTTTATATTTAGTTTAAAATGATTCTATGATTTTGCTATGTTCTATGATTACTCATCGAATTTATCATATAAAAGTTCACCCTATTTTGGCAATTTGATATTGTAGCAATATAAAACAAATTTTCTGTCCAAACCACACAAAACAAAGCACTAAGGAGATGGACCGGAGCCGAATGGTTTGTCAGAAACGATACACTACACTCTGACCTAGATATCCCGACAATTGCTGAGCTCATTGGCCGACACAGCACAAGGTACGCGGACAGATTATCCGCCCACCCAAACCAACTTGCAGCCAATCTAACCAACAACACAATAAACAGAAGGCTGAAAAGATCACACCCCTTGGATCTCAGAACTGACATAAATTAAACTACATTTATAGCAATAAAGGCATTTAGCCACCCCAATAGCTAAGGTATACTTATAAATGCGCTGTAGAGTTTAAGACAAAAGCTGCAATAAAAAAAAAAAAAAAAAAAAAAATTTTTTCTATGATATTTTCTATTTTTTATTATTATTATTTTTATTATTCATTTATTTTTTATTTTTTATTATTTTTTTTTTTTTGCAATGTTCTGCATTTTCTATAATAATTTCTATGTTTTTTCTATGTTTATGAATCATTCTGAATATTCATTTATTCTGAATTGTCACATATAATTATAATTATAATTTATAATTATAGTAGATGCATATAATTCGTTGATTCTATATTATATTCTATGTTTTAATTCCGTCTTTGAAATATTCTATGTTTAGCTCTATGACTTTAATGAGTACCCATTATATTTACTTACCCTTACTTTAATACTTATTTAATACTCATTCGATGATTCTATGATTAATTCTATGTTTTTTTATCATATTTATTTTTAATAAATTTCTGCCCCATTTCTACATTATATATTACTAATTGTGCATTCATTGCATTTACTGGTTAACATATTCTATGTCATTTTGTTTTTAACTATTTTATATACATATTTTTTTTCAATTCTATGTTTTCTATGCTTATTGTTTTCATTGTTTCCATTGCCTTCTTGTAGTAGCTACAGCTATCTATGTTTTTCTATGTTTCATGTTTTCCTTATATCGCTTTTACTGTCAGTTACTTATTTCCCATTTCATACATCAATTGTCAGGGAACTCCCGCATTCTATTCTATTTGATCATGTGCGATTTTCTTACTATGGTATTTTTACCGCGTCGCCGTACAAAACAGGTTTTAGCTACTTTCATAAATATTAAGTTTATTTGAAATTGATTATTTTTATTTTATTTTTTTTATTGCTTCCCCATTTGTTTTTCTATGTTTGCGATGATATTTCATTTCAAGTCTTTATTTGTGCTTCGCATTAGCGGCTCATTCACATTTCACTGGCATTAATCATACACGACATTTGGTGCGATTTTCAATTTTGCGATTTAATCGGCCAATTGGTTGCGATATTTTATGTTCATGTCTCTCTCTCTCTCTCTTGCTCGCTCGCTGGTGCCCTCGCACGTGTTTTAAATTTTCATTCCTTATCAATGCAGTTTCGTAACTTTCACGACTTGCCTGTGTGTTGTTGTTGTTGTTGTTGTTGTTGTTCTTTGTCGTGCATTGGCAATTTATCAGCTGCTGGTCGTGGAGTCGGGTTAGCCACAGCGTGTGGGCGGGGGGTGGCTGGCTGTTTGGCTGGCTATTGAGTCAGGCGCATGAGAGAGAGGGAGAGAGTGGGCAAGGGGCAATTGAGACGCGACATGAAAACATCGCAAGCGTTTTGTAATTAATGTCGCATTTCTGTTGTTGTTACTCGAATTGCAACCACACAACAACAATAACAACAACAGCAGCAACAACAACAACAAAAAATGACTATAGCTACAACAACAACAACCAAAGTCAATTACAACAATTGGAAACCCAATTACAATTGCAATTTGCAATCAAATGCAATGTTCGTGCCCGATATATGTTCATATAAATATATACATACATACATATATATATATGCATATACATGCACATATATATGTCTCCCTGTATTGGTTAGGTGTGTTTTAGACATTTCATTCGAATCGATTTCAAAAACATTCATTCGCATTCACAACATGAATCATTTTCTCTGCTCGCCACGTCGTGCGACAGAATTCCGCATAAAATATATTGTCGTCTACATATTTTTGCTGCTGCTTCTGCTTCTTCTTCTACTTTGTATCTTAAAGTTAAAAACAACAAGTAAGAAAGCTGTAGTCGAGACTGCTCGACTACGAAATCCCCTGAGCCCTTCTTCGAACGAATAATATTGCAAGAATTATTCGATTCGTTTCTGCACGCATGCAAAACCACGCGCACACATAGACACTGATCTACGCTTGTATGCATGTATGTGTGTATACATGTGTGTAAGCATTGCAAGCGTCTTGCTGTCTCTCTCTGCCTTTGTTGCTGCGCCGCATGGATTTTGATGAGAAAACTTTGATGATTAATAATTCTGTTTCTAGATGGACAATCGTATTGATATCTTCAGATTATGATTATGATATTCATATCTATATGCTAAACCAAACTGTATGTCTCTAGTATTTGAAATGCATTTTTTTCATATTTGGGGGTGGTGGGGCGAAGTGGGGACCGTAATCCAAAATCTGACAAAAACCGAAATTGTATTAAATTAGTATCTATATATATGCAGAAGACTTGGAGACTCTAACTCTAAAGATGAATTAGCTAGAATTTTATAACTGGTTCCCGATAAATTCGTTTATCGATAACTTTTCAAATATACAAGTTATCGAATTTCTGAAACAAACTCGTACTGCGCGTGCAATATTCGAACCTAACACAGAAAGAATGAACTCTCTAGCTTTTGTATCTTCGGAAATCGACGCGTTCATACATACGGACGGACGGACGGACGGACGGACGGACGGACAGACGGACATGGCTATATCAACTTTTCTCGTCACCCTGATCAAGAATATATATACTTTATGGGGTCTGCCACGCCTCCTTCTGCCTGTTACATACTTTTAACAAAACCATTATACCCTGATTTCCCATTTTCAATGGGCTCAGGGTATAAAAATAGCGCCCAAGTGCCGCTATTTGTTTTCCATAAACAGCACAACTAGCAATACCCTGTAAGTGCTTGTGGCCAAGCAATGGACATGATGATGCAACTGCAAACTCTAGATTTTATATAGATCTTAAACAGATCTTGCGAAGGCGCAAATAAAATCTTTATAAAACAGTCGCTAGTATAAGTATTGATCAGAAAATATACATATATATTTTTTAATATTTTAATATTAAAATTTGTATACATAGTTAACTGTCTTTGAATGATTGTTGATGAAACTTTTTGGGATTGGAAATTAATTGGAATTAGAGGAAATTAGGCTTCAGAGGGTTAATAAAGAAAATTCCTATAAAATCAGCTGATGGACAGAAGCAAATTTTTAAAATAAAAAAGTGAACAAGCTAAACATGCCTTATCTTTATCTAAATTAACAGCTTATGGATATATAAGACTAGATTTGCTGAAGACACATGAATAATTAAAGCTTCACGCTTAAAATTTCAACAACTGAGGAAACAACTTATAAAAGTATTCAGTCTGCTCATTAGCATTTCAAGTACATATACATACAATGCTCACTGTACAAAGAACTAATACAAACATTCTTTACTATCTCTATGTATGTTTATCTATTAGCTGAGCATGCTCGACTCTGGATGCGTCTGAGGAGCATCAGCCAGTCGAACATTGCAAATATTTAATTTGCTCAACTTGCATGTGCACATATATACACATATATAATATATATAGACACTATATCAATATGTGAGGAGTTGGAGTTGAGATTTCTGTTTATGCCTGCCTGATTGCTATGCAAAGTGTGAAACGCAATTGTCAACAAATTGTCAGCCAAACTTGGGCTAGTTGAGCACAATTTCCACAATTGGTGGAGCTGACAACAACAAAAAATGGGGGAGGAGGGGCAGAGGCCAAGCGAAATGCGAATCGCGTTTCGACTTTTATTTCTTCTTTTGAGTTATGGAACCGATTGGCGATGGGGCCAGCTGCTCCATTGTAGTTCACAATGCTGTTGCTTTGCCTGTTGACTGATAGTGTTCGATCTCAAGGCCAAATTGGGTAGCTAGGCTCGAATCGAATCGACTTGACTGCCATTTGCGTTTGCATATGGGCACCGTTAAATGAAAATGCCGACAATGAAGCACAATTATATAAGAATGTCAGCCCAATTGGGCAGCCAAATGGGCGCCATAAATTAGCTCAATTAACCGATTCGCTATGAATATTTATTTATCAAAGTTTCTTCTCTTTTCATTTATCGTCTATTGAGGGCTATTAATTGTGTATATTTAGAAAAAAAAAGGCCTGCAAATGTGGAGAATCTTAAGATACACAAATTGTGCATAGTTTGTATATGTATATATCTTTGAATTGACTAAGATTAATGGATATACTCATAGCAATTTGAAATCAATTTCAGAACATTTTGTCGAATTAGTCGTATTCGCAATCATATTCTTAATCATTTTCCTTCTCGTATTTCTTTTCGTTCACATTTTCAAATTCATACTCAAGCTCATCTTCACATGCACATTCACGGACACACTCATAGTCGTATTCATATTCATACTCATATTCATATTCATATTTATATTCATATTCATATATATTTTCATATTCATATTCATATATATTTTCATATTCATATTCATATTGATATTCATTATCATACTCATATTCATGATAATATTCATATTGATATTCATATTCATAAGCATAAGCATAAGCATATTCATATTCATATTCGTATTCATATTCATATACGTATTCATATTCGTACTCATATTTATATTCATATAGCATATTCATATTCATATAGCATATTCGTATTCATATTCATATTCATATTCGTATTCATATTCATATTCATATTCGTATTCATATTCGTATTCATATTCATATTCATATTCATATATATTTTCATATTCATATTAACATTCATATTGATTTTCTTATTCATATTCATATTGATATTCATTATCATACGCATACTCATGATCATATTAATAGACATATTCATATTCATAAGCATAAGCATAAGCATATTTATATTCATATTCGTTTTCATATTCGTATTCACATTCGCATTCATATTCATATTCATATTCGTATTCGTATTCATATTCATATTCATATTCATATTCATTTTCATATTCGTATTCATATTCATATTGATATTCATTATCATATTCATATTTATAAGCATAGACATAAGCATATTCATATTGATATTGATATTCATATTCGTTTTCGTATTCATATTCATGTACATATTCACATTCATATTCATATTCGAGTTCGTATTCATATTCATATTCATATTATTATTCATATTCATATTGATATTCATTATCATACTCATATTCAGGATCATATTCATCGATAAGCTTAAGCATAAGCATATTCATATTCATATTCATATTCATATTCATATTCATATTCATATTCATATTCATATTCATATTCATATTCATATTCATATTCAATTCATATACATATGCCTGCACATGTGCATATTCAAATGCATATTCGTAATCCCCTTCACATATATACTTGTATTCAAATGCATATTCGTAAACCCCTCACATATATTCTTGTATTCACATTCACATTTCTACTCATATTCACACTTGTCAATGGCTGCCTTCTTTCAATTCTAAAATCCACATTCACATAGTGAATGCATTCATTTAATTCTGCTAAGTGTGACTGTGATGAATTGAATCACTTGGCAACGCATTTGCACATCTACCATGAATGTGATTCATATTTGCATATGAATGATTAATGAATGATTATCGCTTAAGCTTACACACACACGCACGCAGCGTGGGGAAAATTCCCCATTGAGCGAAGACCCCCGTTAGACCCCCCATACTATTTGCCCCATAAGTGGAATGCAATAAACTTTCGAGTTTCGCTTAGTCGAAAAAGCCAAAGTTATGCGCTCGAAACTTGCAAAGCAAAATATTTTCACATTTTCCATTTTCATTTTACCATTTTCCGCTTTTTATGCTGCTTTTCTTTATATGCTGTGCTGCCCAGTGCCTAATTGGGCATATTAGCTTTTTAAGTTTTTTAATAGATTTTTTCACTTTAGTTTCTGTTTTATTGCCGTAACTCCACAGAGAGACTTTGACTTTGGTATTTGCATTCGCTAACAACTCTTTGAAGATCAAGTATAAATGGAGCTTTGCCACGCAGAAATAATAAAACTTTACAGTTTTTGGTATCGTAGCACATTTAGTGGCTACAGTTGTGAAGCTATTGGCTGCGATCTAATCTAGTCTATTGCTTCTTAGCTAAAAACAATTTGATATTAACTTTGAGAATATTTTTAAAAATAGTTTACTTCTTAGTTAAGACTAGGACAGCCATAGGATAGCTTTTATGGTTTTGAAGTAATTACTGTGTAGCTACTTCGGGTAATTCACAGTTGTTAATTGAGCTCTCCTCTATAGATGTGACTACAAAACTGTGAAACATGTGATTTACAAACTGTCTTAAGAGCAATCTTTAATTCAGTGACTGGAAAAGTGTTCTCGACTTAATCAAATGCATATTTATATTCACAGTTTGAGAGCCACAGTGAGTTGGAGAAATAGAGTAAAAAAAGTAATATTCCCATCCCAATATTTACTCAAATTCCATTTAAAATATCTGCTAAATTTATTTAGCTTTTACAACAGTTTTAAGGCAGCTGCTTTTCAAAGATCTACATAGCTGCAACTCAGCTATAGCTCTATAGCCATATCTCTCTTAAGACAGTCATTCATAACTCATTTCTGATAATCCATTATGAAAGTCAACCAAATCGTTTAAGGTTTAAGAGTCACTGAGCCAAAGCCAAACCAAAATGCAAAATTTGCTCTAAAGTTTTCTCTTCAGTCATATCTCTCTTAACAGAGCATTGCTTAGTCAGGCATGGACTAGCTTTGCTTATTTTTTATTTTTTGCATTTAAAAATCATTTTTTACTTTTTTTCCCCCTCTTAATGGTTAGGGGTAAGAGCACACACTATATGTTATACCGTTATGTGTTTAGTAATTTCTCAAATTCTCTCGTGTGGCTCAGTGAGGGCGCCGTGGCTGAGCTGGTTCGGTGGTGACTTCGCTGCTTGTATTCGCTTGTTACAACAAATTATTGGCATTGCGCTTGGCACGTGCGCAACGCTCACTCGTGCCCAAACCCCTCCCCGCACGGGGCTTTACTGTAATTGATTTCGTATTGTTGCTGCGACGGCTGCTGCTGCTGCGGCTGCGGCTGCAATGAATGCGATTGCTGCGTGCCGCGCTTAACGTTTACAGTTTTTGCTCTTTGGCTTTTGTAATTGCCCGCTCTGGGGGCGTTGGCATTGTTGAGGGTTGGCAACGGATCTCTGGCATGGCATGCACCAGACTAAGGTATATTTGCAGATCCATCTAGCCAAAAGTTGCCCGCCTGGTGACAACATTAGCAAATTGATTTCGACAGACTTTGAATGGTCGTTGAGACGTTGTTGCTCGTTGTTCTCATTGTTGTTGTTGTTGTTGTTGGCATTGAGGCAGCTTCGCCGTGCCGCTATACGAAAACTGAAACCACATCCCGCACATGTGCCTGTATGTGTGTGTGTGTTTATGTGACGACTATATAACTCAAGGCCTGCGCACTTTGGCACGCCCACGCAGCGGCGCCCACATCAAAATGCCAGACGGCGCGGCGTTCCACAGCGACAACAACAACAAAAGCAATGCAGGCGATAAGCAAAGTTATCTAAATAAATATATATACAAATATATATACATATGTATATAAATCTATGTTTATATGGCCTGCGACATGCGTTCATAAATTGTGTAAATGTAAATCGGATTTTTGTATTTTATTATTAGGGATTTTATTTGATATACAGTTTTATGTTGTTGTTGTCGTTGTCGTAGTTTTTATTGTTATTGTTATTGTTGCTGTGCTGTTGAAAATTTAGAGAATTTGATTTTTACTTTTGGACTTTTTATGAATTTTTAATTTGCCCAATGCAATTTTTTGTTTGATTTGTGAACTGAGCGCTAGGGCTGGCCCTGAGATAAATTTAGTGGCAATATAAAAGGGGCCCAAAATGTGTATGTGTGTGAGTGTTTGAGTGTGTGCTGCTTACACAATTCTATGTAGCTGGTGAAAGGAGCAGCAGCAGCAGCAGCAGCAACTAATCAAAGGCGTTGAAATATTTATGATAAAAGTCAGCTACAAAATGTAGCAGCAGCAGCAACAACAAGAACAACAACAACAGCAGCTGTTATTAACAAAGCTCTGCATACAATGGGATAACAAGAAACTGCAACAGCAAAACAAAATATGAAAGTGCAGCAACAGTAACAACAACAACAACAACGAGGCAATCAAAAAGCGCAACAAAGAAAACAAAAACTACAAAAAAAAGAGACCGAAACACAAAAACCTGCTAAGCAACTTTTACGCTGCGGTGCGCGTGGAACGCATTGTGGATGCCATTGGATGACAGCGACTGACAAACAAACGGTACCCACCCCAAAGCAGTACCAACAAAAAAAAATATTTATATACATATATGTATATATGCAATGGCCCATTGCAAAAGCTGCGACGCGTCGACGTCGACAGCGACAGCGACAGCGACTGCACTATTAACATGCGGCTGAAAAGAGAGAGCGCAGCATTAGCTGTAAAGCTGCGCCACGCAGCAGCTTGCCGCGGTCAATTAATAGACCAATAAGAGTTAGCAGAAGAAAGAGAGGGAGGCGGAGGAGAAGCAACAAATAGACTGACGTCATGAAGCAGAGCTAGAGCAGAACAAGCAACAACTGTGCTGACTGTAAAGCGGAGATGGAGCGGAAGACAATGTGGATTTTAAGCTAAGATCTCAATATGGCAACGAGTTCTAATTAGAAACGAAGCCGCGGCGCAATTAGCAGCCAGAGCAAAGCAGTAGGTGAGCTAAAAGAGGCAGCTAGGCATAGGCATAGGCATAAGCAGAGGCAGAAGCAGAGGCAGAGGCAGAGGCAGAGGCAGAGCTCTAGGCAGCTGCTACGTACACGAAGAAGCAGTGGGCAGTTAAAACTAATGAAAAATACCACAAATAAAAGTTGAGAAGACAAAAAGTGGGAGAAACGGAAACGGTTTAATTTGCGCTCTTAATCATAGCAAAGATATCCATCAACAGCGGGTGATCGCTCGCAGGCGAGAGTGTTGCCAGATCAGCAGAGAAATTGGCAAATCTTTTGGCACGCACACATTTCTCATACATGTATTTTTCACATCATCATATATGTTCTCTGATCTGCCTAATTTGTCAGCTGTATCTATTCTAAGCATTATTCATTCACCACAACAAGAACAACAAATAACCAATTGACACTTTCGCGTCGTTCGATTTGCATATGAATCGTATTAAATCGATAGACAAATGAAATGCCGTACAACAGTTGATCGTTGGGGAAATTAACATAAAATGTCGCTGCGATCGATGTTTGTTTACGGTTGCTACACTGCAATATAAGTCAGTGAGCGGGTATATTAGTTCATTGCGAATGATAGAATACATTAAAATATTTATTTATTTACACTATGTATATGATGATATATCATTAACATATGATCATTATTGAATAATAATTATTATTATTGGGATTTACATATGTTTTTACTTTTATTTTTATTGTTAATATAATTTTCATTTATTATTTTATATGATTAACATTAGAATTTTCATTAAAATTCATTATTAATTATTATTATGACTATATTTAGTGAAAATATATTTTTTTTTACCAAATTCATTTCCAGCTCTTGACTATTTCCCCATTTACAGTTGAGCAGCGTGTCAAGCTCATCTCAACTCGCCCCAAATCATTTGAATTTCTTTCTTGTTCGGTCGCTAGGTCAAATTGTAGTACCGTTAAGAACTTGTATAGCCCGCCCTGAGCCCCCCATCACCATCTTTATCTATAGCGCATTAATTAAGCACTCTACCTTATGAAATGGTATTAAAATGCTTTCAATTTGCCGTCGTCGTCGTCGTCGTCGTCTTACGAACCCCAAACAACAAAATCAAAATATTAAACAAAAAGAAGTGGGGAAAAAGAAGTCGAAGTAGAGAATATAATAATAATAAAAATTTGATAGGCAACATTTTCTAGATCGCGTGCGCTATAAAAACTTTTCATTTCAATCGCAGCCAACGTTTAACAAAAATATTTTTATAACAATATTTTTAAGTGTTTTTACAGAGCTTACAACAACAACAACAACACGAGAAAAACAAAGTTTGTTCGTGTATTGTTTTTTATGTTTGTTGTTATTTTTACGCCTTGGACTTGTTGAATCATCGACAACAGAGCATTAAAAACAACAAAAACTGAAGCAAGAAACAAAAAACAAAAAAAAAAACGAAATATGATGCACGCATACAAACGCACACTAAGATCTACAGAGCAGCAGAAACAACAACAACAGCAACAACAGCAGCTGCGGCAATGTTGCAATAATTATCAAGACCCCCAGACCCAGCAACGTCTCGCTCACTCTCTCACTCTCTTTCTACGCCGCTTCATCTTAGGCCCAACGCAACTGTAAAAGTTCAACACAAATATCTGACAACGTCAGCGTCGATGTCGACGTCGACGTCGACGTCGCAGTTTACTCATTTGCAATGCCAATGCTTTCTGCTGCCTGCAGCCGCATGGAATGTGTGAGAGCGCCGCAGCACTCTCTCACACACACACACACAAAGACTCTCTCTCTTGCTTTACCCTTGCACTCACGCTCTCTCACTCACTCAACTGACGATCATCTGCTCGCATTTCGCATGCTCAAAAAGGGTGGACTGTTCGCTCTTCAGCTGCCACCCATGTTGCAACTGATCAGCTGATTAATCATGCAGTTCAGCAGTTCAATGTGAAAGAGAAAGAAGCAGCATGAAAATTGATTAGTGCGTGACTAGAGAGAAAACTCTAATTATACCGAATCGATCCAATTGTAATGGATGCATTTTGAAGAGAAAATATTTATAGATAAATCACATTACTTGGAGAAGAGCAAATGCTGTAGATATATATGTACATATACACAAATTTTAGAATCAATAAATAATATGTTAATATTGTTCAATATTTATTAAATTTTGCTCGCGAATATGTATATAAATACCAAGAGTAGAGAGCCGAGTTTAGTATAAAGTTAATCATACAAGATAAACTGATTAATCATATAGCACTTTGCTGAACTCTATATATGATTATTAAGGTGTACGTATGTATGTATGTATATATGTATATTCATATATAATATAATATTTTCTCTGAGTGCATTAAAACATTTTCTCGAAAACGGATCGCGTACAGCTTTATTAGCCTCGTCACCCACAACCTGCACGGCATGGCAAATGGCATCCACTCAACACGATCCACAGGCGCAGGCCCCTAAAACTAACCAGAGAGCCATGGGCCACGATTACAGTTAAAGTTTTAGTTACGTGAATGCAGTCGAGGGAGAAAGAAGGGAGGAGGCAGGTAGGTAGAGAGAGAGAGAGAGAGGGAGTTGTACATAGGAGCTGAGCTTAGCTCAGCACAGTATCTGATTACAGTTTGAATACTTGCAATGAACCAGAAAATTTGCTTTGTGCCCAGTTTTGTTCGTGCTGCGGCCGCATCAAATGGGGCTGTCCGTCCAGGTGGATGCCATGGACGGACAATGGATGGCAGCGGAACAGGTGCTGCTAGTGGCTATGGCCACTGGAGTTTTGATTGTCGCTAGCTCGCTCGCACCACACAGCTCAGTCTCTTTCTCTCTCGCTCGCTCCCCTGCTTTGTCTTTGTCATCCACTTGGCTTTGTCTGCACAAAACAAAAAAAAAAAAAAAACAAAAAAAGCTTGCACAGATTTTTGCGATAGCTGCCAGCAACAACAACAACAACAAGAACGAGATTAAAACGTGACTGGCAACAAGTAAAAGCCGAGGAGTCGCAGCCGAAGCCGCAGCAGCAGCTCCTGATGGATGCCTGGCCAAGTGAAGTGCGGCAACAGCGCCGCAAAGCAAAAACTACGACAATTACAGTTATTTTATGAGTTTGCAGAGCATAACCAATGCAGTTGCCATCGGCGCTGCAGTCGCCGTCGACAGCGACAGCGACGTCGACGTCAACGTCAACGGCAGCCACTTCATTTTGCAAAGAGAGCGGAAATTTAATGAGCAGCGTGTGGCATGTGCAACAAAATTTCTCTCTATGCCACAAAGCAACGCCCACGTCCACGCCCCCCACCACCAATCGCCCTGCAGCAGCAGCAGCAGCCGTAATGATGCATTTAGCTGATTATGAGGCGCGAACCTCCTCTCCACTTGCAATTTGCAAATGCCAAAACTGGAGCGCAGCAAAACTTGCAGCCGCTTGCAGCTTTTGTGGTCATTTAGAGCGCAGCGGAGGATTTGTGGGCGTGGCTAATGGCTGAGGCATGCTGTGCCATGAATAAAAGATGCTCATAATGATGATGATGCTGATGCTGATGATAATGATGAAGCTGAAGCTGAAGCTGAGGAAGCTGTAAAGAACCGTTGAGCGCCTATTTTTCGATTGAGTTGATTCAATTTCGCTGGCTAAAGTTGACAAAGTTTTAACGAGTTTGACGCCGTTGCACAACATTGGCAAATAAACTGACAGCTGCAACTGTTGAAAATCTAATTTAAGCCAGTTTGAGATACTTTTGGATTGAGCATTGTGGCTGCAATAAGAAATAAATATGTATATAGAGTATTTGTTGCACTTTACAACACTGAAATTGGAAGATTTATTCTTATTGGGCAGCGAGCTGGAATAAGTGAAAGCTTTCTAGTCGAAATGCAAAAATTCAGAGCTAGAACTAAGCAGAGCTTAAGTTACAATTTTAGAAAACATTTTACAACACTATGCTCAGCTCTAGTGCAACTATTAGATGAGGTTTACAATGTGGCATCGATTTGATCTCAATTTCAGCTTCAAGCCTAAACATTCAGATGGAGTTTCTAAAAGTTGAAAGATAAACCTAAACCAAGCTTAGTTCCAATTGTAGAAAACGTTTCACAACACTATGCTTAGCTCTAGTGCAACAATTTTAAACTTGATTCAAGGCTTAACTGTGTATCTTCTAGATGAAATAAAATAAGTTGCTAAACAAAGCTAAGCCGTGCTAATTTCAATTTGTAGAAAACGTTTCACAACACTGTGCTTAGCTCTAGTGCTGAATTACTTTAATACTTAACTATTAGATGAAGTTTACAGTTGATTTGATTTCACTTTCAGCTTCATGGCATAACATTTAGATGGAGTTGCTGAAAGTTGAAAGATAAGATGCTGAAAGAACCTAAACAAGGCTTAGCTCCATTTGTAGAAAACGTTTTACAGCACTATGCTAAGCTCTAGTGCAACTATTAGAAACTTGATTCAAGGCTTAACTATGTATTATGCAGAGATTCTACTAGAAATGCCAAAGCAAAGTTAAGCTGAGCTTAGTTATATTTTTGGAAAACGTTTTACAGCACTCTACTTTGCACTAGTGCATGAATGATGGTCTTAGTTCAAGGCTTAACTTGTAGATGAAGTTTCCAGTCTGGCATTGATTTCAGTTTCAGCTTTATGGCTTAACATTTAGATGGAGTTTCTAGTCTGGCATCGATTTGGATTGGATTTTTAGCGATGCGATTTCTAGCAATCTAACAATGGGATTTCTAGCAATGCCTTCAACGCTTTGCAACACTGTTCACAGTTAGTGTCAAGTACAATTTGAACCGACAATTGCAGCAAAAGAGTTTTACAGCCCTGGCCTCGACAATGTACATGGTCTAGAAACATTAGATTAGGCTAGCAATATACAGAAACAATGTTTTAGTATATGATATCGCCTCATTTCCGCAAAAGTTTCGTATGTCGTTTTTTTTTTTTTTCAAAATTGAGATTTTGATGCAGAATTATTAGAAAATACATTTCTCACAAGTCTGCAAAAGATTGTAACTGCAAAGTTGTAGTTTTAAAAATAAATCAGTTTCAATTTTATCGTATGTTAGCATACATTTTACTGTTCGCGCGAAATTATTGTATGTAAATACAAATGTATTCTTGTGTGGGGAGATAAGAGCATTCCAAGTTCAAAAATTATTCAAGATAAGAGCATTTTGAGCAGTGAAAATTCAGCTTGGATTTAATCATTTTAAAACTGAGAGAACTAAAAAACTAAACTAAATTTTCGCGGAAATGAGTCGATATGCCTAATATGTTTTATGAATAGTTTTACAACACTTTATTTTTACATCGAGCAGAGCCTAGTAAGATTAGATTAGTTTAGCAATATATGCTTTAGCTTTATGAAGAGTTTTTCAAACCTTAACTCTCACACTGAATGAAAGCCAGCTAGAACTAGATTGTTGACCAATAGTAGACCTATATAGATGGTTTACCTATATATAGTAAAAGGTCTAATGTTGCTAGCATATCAAATGTATTATTCATATATGTTTGCAAAGGAGTTTCACAATGAGAAATTTGATTAACTGAATTAACTATTGGGTTAACTATTCTTAGTCGAGTACACTTTAAGTCACACACACACGCACACACACACACACAGACACGCACACACACGCACAGCACTTGAGACATAAACATTGTTTATATCATAGCGCTTTGGGCCACATTGTTGTATTAAGTTGGCAACGCACGCGACTTTCACATGAAACTTTGTGGCCAAAACCAACTGTTGCCAGGTTACTTGAATGCCAACTGGATGGCCAGGCGGGGCCAGGCCAAGTCAGGCCAGGCGAAGCTAAGCCCTGGTAAGGCAAGCAGCACGTTGAGGCAAATCAATCGCTGTAATGACCCAAATGGGATTTTGTTTCGCTTGGCGGCATAATTCATGGCTGCATAATACACTCGACTGCCACAGAGAGGGAGAGAGAGAGAGGGAGAAAGAAAGAGAGAGGCAGAGAGACTGATAGAGACTCCATTTAATTCCTGCTGAAGTGTGGCAACAATGTGAGTGTGAGTGTGTGTGTGTGTGTGTGTGTGTGGCAGCCGAAATTGTTGTTGTTGCCCCATATGGGCTGGCCTGTCAATGTTGCCACCATTTGCGGCAATTTCTTTTCCGCTTTTCGGCTCCATTCGACTCCATTCGACTCGACTCGACTCGCACTTTTATTTGTGTTTATTGTATGGCAAAAGGTTAACACAAGGCCCCACAGCACCACCGCCCACACGCCCCCCCCCCCCCCCCCACACACTTGCTGCACGTTTTTTTCTTTCTTTTCGCTTTCCTTTTACGCCTGCTTGCCTCGTGCCTCGTTTCGTTGCTGTTCGTTTAATTTTATTGCCTAATTTTCAACTTTGATTGTCGGCACAGCTCGCAGCTGACACGCCCCCCCCCCCCGCCCCACGCTACAGCCCTTCACGCATCACTTTCACGCTCGTTGACATTTCTATTTTGTTTTTCTTTTGCGCTTTTCTTTCACAGTTTTCCTTTACGACAGCCCGCGACATAATCAATTTTTATATTTATTTTGCATTTTTATGCGGCCATTGCGGCTGTTAATCGAGCGCCCACTGTCTAACAGTGCCACGCCCACACGCATTAGGCCGCCCTAATGCGGTTCCACGGAAGCAACAGCAACCAAATAATAATAATAAGCGCTAAACGGCTCCAATGCAATTCCAACAATTACCTAACAATTAACATTTCCCAAATGAACAGAAAATATCGTAAATTGTTTGGAGAATTGTTTTTTCTTTAACAGTTTTCTCTTAACATCTGCGATTAGGTTGGTTTACGAGAGGTGTGGAAGGTATATTAAAATGATTTTATGCATTATTATGCATTATATTTGGGATACTATACGATATTCTGTACATGTCTAGAAAACTACTTAGATCTTAGATCCTCAAATAACTATATAGATATTGTATCTATCCCATATCATAATAGATACATAGTTAGACAGATAGACCTACTATAGAATATATCTAGATAGATATAGAATATGTCTAAAAAACTACTTAAATCTTAGATATACAAAAAACAGAATATTTTATAGATATTGTATCTATTCCATATCTATATCTCGGCTCATAATAGATACATAATAAGATAGATAGATATCCTATAGATATATATGTTTAGAAAACTACTTAAATCTTAGAACTACAAATAACAGAATATTTTATAGATATTGTATCTAGCCCATATCATAATAGATACATAGTTAGATAGATAGATCTACTATAGATATATGTATATGTCGAGAAAACTATTTAGATCATAGATCTACGAATATCAGAATATTTTATAGATACTGTCTCATATCTATATCTCGGCTCATAATAGATACACAGTTAGATAAATAGATCTACTATAGATATATATTGATATATATGTCTAGAAAACTAGTTAAATCTTAAATCTACAAATAACAGAATATTTTATAGATATTGTATCTGTCCCAAATCTATATCTTGGCACATAATAGATACATAATAAGATAGATAGATATACTCTAGTTATACATAGATAGATAGATATACTATACTATAGATAGATATACTGAGATACATCTTAACTCAGATCATTTAAATTAGATGCACATTATACATTTATAAATTTATATATATATTTATATGTATATATTACAAATACAGTAGAATCCGCTTATAACGACGCTCAAGGTATCGTCGTTATACCCGGGAGACGCTATAATCATACAAGTTTCTATGTGAACCAGAATTTTCGCCAAACGAACGCTATAATCGACTTCGTTATAAACGAACTCTGCTGTATTTATAGATGATTTTATACCCCTAAGAAATATTATTACCAACATCTAATTAACAAAGATATCTTCGTTTCATACACTTTAAGATATATTTTAATATATAAATGTATACATTTCAATTTATTTAATTATGATCATTAACATTATCATTACCTATTACTATCATTATGATTATTCATATATAAATATATATAATTGCATAACTTTTTTAATAGCGCCGCCAAACCTTAGCCCACGGCTTCGTTTATGACAAAGTAGTTTGAACCCGGATTCAAGTTGTTCAGAGTTGGAGAGAATGTTGCTTGACAGCCATTTAGCTTAAGCCTATTAGTACAGTAAACATAAAAGTTGTAGAGCTGAGAGTATATAAAACCGTCCTAGTATTCAGTTAACACTTCAAAAGATCTCATATTTTCCTTGACTTGACTGAATTTCAGTTTGCAAACATCTTTCTATAATATATCGAGCTTCAGGCAACCTTCTCTTGCTGCCCACAAGCCGAGCATCAGCCACATGAAATCCCATATCTATTTATCCAGTCATACGTCTCATCTGCAAATTTTTCTTAAACAACCTGAACGCCCATTGGCTGCCACTTGGAGGCGACATGCTGCTGTGGGCTTGGCGCAGCAGCCAACGCTTGGCTGCGCTTGCCACGTTGTTGATCGTGCAACTATTTGCATGCCACGAAATGCCTACACATACACCATGCAGAGACGCATACCTAAACATAGAAATATACATGCACATGCCCATAGACGTATTGACATATACAGTTGTGTTCTTTAGTCTTTGAGATTAAAATGTTGTTCAACAGTTACAGCTCGGTGGCAGCTACAACTAATTTCATATACCTATGTGCCATGTATATAATATATATATATCAATTTTTTACTGCATTTATGTATGTACACACCCACTTTGCCACCCACTTTTGCGCTCCTTTAAAGCTGTCGGCGCCAAACACTGCACGAAGAAATTCTTCACACATATCCGCATGCCCAGCGATCGACCCACTACTAGACATTCCACGCTCACCTGGCCCATGCTACAAAACTGTGGCAGCAGCAACTGTTGCTGACAGCAGCAGCAACAACAACAGCAACAGCGACAGCGACAGCAGCAATAGTCGAGTGAAAAAGCCATTTGCTGGCCTATGATCGCCGCAGTCAATAGCAAACCAGTCAGTTACATATATATAATATATATATATATATATGTATATGTGCATAGCTCTATGTCTACATAGATGTATATATATGTAAGCTATGGCTATATATAGACACCTGTTGGCGTGGGCGCGGCCATGCGCTGTCAGGGCCAAAAGCAAGCTAAGCACCAACATCTGCAGGCTGCAGGTGCATTGTTGTTGTTGTTAATATTGCTACTACTGTTGTTGTTGTTGTTGTTGCTGTTGTTGCTGCTGCTGCTGCTGTTGTGATTCCTTTGAGAGCAGAACGCCAACGCCAAAACTAACAACAACAAAAAAAACCAACGCGCTGCCGCCTCGCCGCCTCGATAAATCTTTCAGCTTTTACCCAGATTGTGCGAGTCTCAGCGTATCTTTGTATCTCACAGATACGCAGGCACGCACTCACGTCTACAAAACTATCATTAGCATCGCAACAAGAAGTTTGCTTTGTTTTCCAATAACAAACTCCCCACAGCCTCTCACCCACTCTCCACTCTCTGCCCATGCGTCGCTTGTAGGCGGCGTCTTCCACTTGGCTTCGTGGCTTGATTAAATGTTGCCAACGACAACGAACTTGAAGCTCAATCAGTTTTCTGTCTGCCAGTTCAAATATGAAAGAACGTCGCGACGCTTCGCTCTGCCGCCATGCCCCATGCCCCGTTCCGTGGCCACCCTGACAACCGCAATTGAGCTGCCTCATCATCATCGTCGTCGTCGTCAACGTCTCAAGAATTTAAGCACAAACAAAAAAGAAAAGAACACGCAAATTTTGTGAGCGGAAGTGCTGCTAAAAATTGAGAATCAGCTTTGTCTTCGTCTCATCTGCCGCTGCCAGAGCGTTGCCATATTGACGCAGAATGCCGCGACGTCTGCTGAATTTTGGACTCAACTTCTGGGTGTACTTGACACAAGACTTGGGTACATTGCCATAAAATCAAATTAGTTTCACGTTTTTATTTTTTTCCAAGTGCCAGCAATAAAACTTCAACTAGTTTTGCATAAAGTGTTTAGGAGTTTTAGTTACTGTGAGTATATACATAATATAATATTAAATAATATAAATTAAATATGTATATCATAAAGATGCTTGGATGTAGCATATAGATTATGTTGCTTTAGTAGACTTTAGTTTCTTGCAGGGACCGCGAATAAGAGTTATGGTTAAAAAAAAAAAATCAGGCACAACAAAATAACCAGGAAGAGCGGGATAAAAAGACATAGGGTATTTTCTTACGGCCAAAAAAAAAATAAATAAATAAAATAAACTTTTAATTGCAATATTTAATAAATTTTTTTTAATTTAGTTATTAAAAATGATTTTTATGATAATAAATAAAAATAATTATTACAAATTAATTTTTATATAAAAGTCTAATCATGACTTTTATTTTTGATTTTTATTATAAAATAAAAATTAAAATGATTAAAATTATTAAAACTAATAATTAAAAAATATACAAATCAAAAATAAAAGATTTTTATTATAAAAATCAAAAATAAAAGATTTTTATTATAAAAATCAAAAATAAAAGATTTTTATTATAAAAATCAAAAATACAAGATTTTTATTATAAAAATCAAAAATAAATAATTTTTATTATAAAAATCAAAAATAAAAGATTTTTATTATAAAAATCAAAAATACAAGATTTTTATTATAAAAATCAAAAATAAAAGATTTTTATTATAAAAATCAAAAATAAAATATTTTTATTATAAAAATCAAAAATAAAAGTTATGACTTGATTTTTATTTTATAAATTGAAATAAACATCAAATTGTTATATCATTTGATACAATGGAGCTAGATCATATACAGATATGATATATATATATGATCTACGCATTAATACCTTTCAGATGATATATAATATGTATGTAAATATGTATATGTGTGTGTATATTTTTTGTGTGTGTATATTTAAACAGATATTTAAATATACACACACAAAAATAAAAGTTATGTTTAGATTTTTATATAAAAATTAATTTGTAATAATTATACCCTGAGCCCATTGAAAATGGGAAATCAGGGTATAATGGTTTTGTTAAAAGTATGTAACAGGCTGAAGGAGGCGTGGCAGACCCCACAAAGTATATATATTAAAATATAAAAATAAAATATAAAAAATAATTTGTTTTCAATAACTCAAAAAATAATTATTATTTCTTAATTTTTATTTTAAAAATTATAACTGTTGCGGTCCCTGGTTTCTTGGTTCTTATTCATTGTCGTTGTCATGTTCAATCATTATCAACGAATGTATCGGTAGAATTATAATTGTCATTACTATAATTTTTACTATTTATTTATTTATTTTTTTTTACTTTTATTGTTTGTCATTTTCATTTTCATTATCATTGTCATTATTATTGTCATTATCATTATGAATTTCAATTTAACTTTGCTTTTCATTATCCTCATCGGTATCTTTGTCCGTGTCATTGCAATTGTCATTATTATGATCACTACCTTCATAATGATCTTCATCTGTATCATCATCCACATTATCATAATCATTGAAATTGATATCAACATTTCTCAATATAATTATTATATATACATTAACAATCGAGCAGCTGCATTTACACATTTACTTGTCAATTATTTAAATGTTTCTTTCTCCTGTTAAACAATTAATTATTGTGTACGAGCTTTTTTCTTTCTTTTTGTTCCCATCAATTCGTTGCCGCAATTTGTTGCAACACAATCAATGGGTCAATAAATTTCACATGTTACTCGTATTTCAAGCTTCAATCGAAAAAACATTTAAGTAAATTGACAGCTTTTCAATCCCTCCATTACCTTCTCCTTCCCCTTCCTCTTTCTCTGTTTGTAGCTTATTCTCTATCTGTCTTGCTCTAGCTGCGATGATAAACGACGCAATTGACATCGTGTTGAGCCACAACACAGGCCAAAAAGTTTTGTAATCGCGAACGCGCCACCAAATCGGTTACCAAATAGGTTCGAGTGGGTTGCGGAGAGTTGTGTGCGCCACATAAAGATGATGATGGTGCAGGAGGGGCGGTAGGCGGGCCATTGATAAGGCAGGTGCAGCGAAGCGCTGGGAAATAACGAAAATGAAAGTCAACATTGCCTGCGGCTGATAAAACTTTCAGTGAGAAAAGAGAGGGAGAGGGAGAGGGAGAGAGGGAAGCGAACTATGAACTGTTCAACAGCGAGGGAGTGGGGGGAAGATGGGGTCGCCTATTTGGATTGCATTTGCTGGCAATTTGTGTTGCTGCTGTCGCAGTCGCCGTTGCGTGTTGTTTGTTGTTTGCTATTTGCGCCCGCGGCGAACGATTTCATTTGACTTTTGGTGCGCTCCCGGACTCATTGTTTGCTCAGCGATTTGTGTAGCTAGATACAATTTGGTACATCGCACATAGATAAACATGCACAGGGCATTGGCGGGGGGCTGGGGGCTGAGCCACTGACTGGTCTAAAGGCAAACAAATTACAAACAAATTGTCGTTGTCGATTGAGCCTTGCCATCTTTCATTTCCTTCTCCCTTCCCCAACACACACTCTCCCTCTCCCTATCTCTCTCTCTGCCTCAGTGCTGTGGCAAAGAAAACTTTCGACTCGCTGCTGTTATCGCCAGTGCCTTGGCGACATTCATTCGCAGGTGGCAGCGACGTCAGCGGGTCACTGGCCAAACTGGACATGCCCAATGTGTGTCGCAGCACAACAGTCTCTACACTGAGCGAAATGCGATATGCTTAAGTGACTGATAATGCTGGATTTATGAGCTTACATTTTCATACAGCTTAATAGATCATAACCTAATAAAATTTAATTTAGATCTATTCTTAGTCGTAGCCAATTCCATTTCATTTTATTATTTTATTTTATGGAATAGTTTCATTATTTAAATTTTGAATTAATATCAGTTCGCTAAATATAATTTAGTGATATTAAAGAGATCTCACGAGCAGCGTATCTTCCAGTTCATTACAGCACAGCTAGAAAGCTGCCCAGTAATTTCTCTCAGTGTACCTTTCAGTTCGAAGTTCTGAGTTATCGACAATGCACAGGCGCTGATAAGGTAGACAACTTCGCCTTCTCTCTCTCTCTGTGTGTGTGTGTGTGTGGCCAAAGGCGACCCCACATGCGGCTGTCTAGACCCGAGCTGAGTTGTGGCTACAGCTACAGATAGAGATATCTAAATTGTCTATTGCCATTAAAACTAGCCAATGGCGTTTTGTACTTGCAGCACAGTACGTTGCATGCAACACACGAGAATGCTCTACAAATGGCCAAAACTGATTGCATGCAAACTAAGCTCGCTGATTTGCTCTTCAGATATTTTCAATTCATATTATTTATACTCAATTGTTGATTAGGCTCGAAGCGAAACCCTAAAATTATCTTATCTACAATCGAAGTGCTTTTGCTATTTTCGGGTCTAAAATGTCAATTTCAATGAACATTTTCAACGCATGAGCTGGATAGATGAGTAGAGTACAGTGAAAGCAAATAGCTTTATAAGCTCTTGGTATGATTTATAACTTTGATTTGGTTCATTATTATTTTATTTTTATTTTTTTTAAATATATCTACACATAGCTTGTATTAGATTCTATTTATAGCTAATCGTGTTACTAAAGGAATTTCTAGAATTTTTATTATCATAGGATCGTGCTATACCTTTAGATTCTCTAATAGAAATCACGTTAATCTTTCGATTTTAACGAGTTTAACTAAAAACAGGTAGGAAGGCTCTAGTCGAGACGGCTCGACTACGAGATACCCTAAACCCTCCAAAATAAAGCTAATACCCTACATCTTTATCCAACTTCAATGGGTTCAGGCTATAATAACAAATAATCGAAATGTAAATTGAATCAAGTACCACAATTCTTAGATGTATTTTAGGCTAGATAGCTAATATAGATGTGCTAAATGTACTCTCTATGTCATCAATATCTTTATTTATATTTATTTTTGGATCATCGACAAAGATATCAACAACTATTCAATATGTTAAGCTTCTAGCTTTAAACCCGAAAAAATGCAATTTCAAATTTCTAGTCTCTAGTAGTGATGCATCGAGCATCGATGTTTTTTTTTTACCGATTTTTCCCGATATTTTTCGATGTTTTCGCTGATACCGATGTTGAGCGATGCATCGATATTTTGAAAAACATAAAAACTTATTAACGAAAAGGAATACTTTTAAGTTTTGTTTTGAATACTTTTAACTGTTGTTTCGTATAATAATAACGCTATGAAAGCAGTTTAAAAAACCTGAAATATTCGTTTTATTGTCAATGGGGGAATGTTTTAAAACATCGGTAATACATCGCTGCATCGCAATTTCAATCCAATGTATCAACCCAACATCGATGTTTGATTTTGAACACATAGATGGACATCGACATCGATGTTTTCATTCAAATTCACATCACTAGTCTCTAGCAGAAATAGTTAGATGCCCGTAAGATTCTCTAGATTATATATTGGGAATCTTAGCTTATGCGCATAATTTGTATATAGATAACTCTATATATCTCCCATATATTTGTACTTATTTCATGAATATGTTTCATTCAACTCATGCCCAATTCATTCGCAACATCTCGAATTTTCTATAATCTAGGCATACGCCGGAACTAAATATAGTTTCTCTCGTACAGCCAAAGCAAAACATTCGAAATTAAGTTGAGTAGCTAGAAAATCTATTTACTATATAAACAAATTTCATTTTTCTAGCAAATTCAATTGCATGAATTATAAATTTCCCGAGTTACCCCAAAAGGTTTTCAGCACATCAATTTGAATATAAATTTTCGTGAATCTCATTTCGAGTGCAGTTGGCAAAACATGGCAAGAGGAAGAATAAATTGTTATTGTTTTTTTTTTTTTAATTTGAATTTTCTTTTTCTTTTCATTTTGTTTTGGTAGCATCAAATTTTCACTAGCTAAGCGATTTTTTTTTTTTACTTACGTGAGTTGAAGAAAAGAAAACTTTTTCTTTAAATGTCGCAAGCTATGCAAATTTCTCGCTCGCTCTTTGTCACTCTCTGTCTCTGTTTTTAGTTAATTCTTTTATTGGATTACTTGAATTCTGAATTTGGGCACAGTTCGTTGACGTTTTGTGTGAATTATTTAAAATGCAGCCGAGTGCATAAATTCGCAGTGTTGCACTTGCATTTTCATAGCGCTGGCGTTTTCATATAAATGAATATAAATTAATATACATAAATATGTATTTTAATTAAATTAATTCGTTTTCATTTCCATTAAATACGATTTTAAATTACAAATTTTTCATTTGTTGCTGTTGTTGTTGCTGTTGTTGTTGCCACAGGCATTTGCATAATGCACTCAAGCGCTCACTCAATCATTCATACACTCATTCAAGCACTCATTCATTTAGCAGCTCGCTCAAGCTCTTGTTATATCCACCCGCTCTCTCGCTCCCCCCTTTTAGTTGTAAATACCACGAAATTCATTCGAGCGCACAATGCAATACAAATTGAAAAAAGCGAGAAAAAATGAAGAAAAATAATGTAGAAAATATTAAAGAAATTTATATTATCAGCTTTGGCTAAAGTCGCTTGTGCTTAAGCTCCAGACACCCTGGGCAAAGTTGCAATCGGGTGGTTTAGACTAAGCTAAACTATATGCAAGCTACTCAAGACTTTATAGGATCTAAATTTTAAGATTTAACTAATAAATATCTATAAAGTATCTACTTAAAGATCTATATAGTTGCTAACTAAAAATCTGTAAAATATCTTTATATCCGGGATTGCCTATGCCTGTCTATGTAAAGATCTACAAGTATCTATAAAGCTTTATGTGTATCTAACTAAAGATCAATTCAGTATCTATTTATATAATGAGCTAATTATCTCACTAATCTTAGCTAACTAATCTTAGCTAACTAATTTAAATTAACTAATTTTTATGGCTAGTATTTCATCTCATGTCAACTATGTGAAGAAGTCTAAAGACCTCAATTCGTTATCAAATTTGTAATACAAATTTATTGGTATTTAAATAAGTTTTTTTTTTAATTTCTTTTTTTATTTAATTTAATTTAAATTGTTATTTTTTTATGTATTATAATTTATTTAATTTAAATTATTATTTTTTATGTAATTTTATTTAATTTAGTTTTTGGTAATACAAATTTATTGGTATCTAAATAAAATTTTTTTAAATTTTTTTCTAATTTTTTTTTTTATATTTAATTTAGACAACTTTCAATTTAAAAAATTTTTTTTTTTTTAATTTTCAATATTTTCAATCAGTTTGAACATTTCCTCAAAATTTTCTATTAATTTAAGAAATATTTATTTTGAGGAATTTTTTTTACACAATTTTAAGTTTTAACAATTTTAATGTAATCTTTTTAATTTAAAATGTAATCTTTTTTAATTTGTACTTTGAACTTTTAAAAATCAATTTTAATATTTACTTACAATTTTTTACTTAAATAAATTTTATTATTTAATTTAATTTGTTTTTTAATTACTTTCAAAAATCAATTACATTTTATTCTTTAATTTAATTTGTTTTTTTAATTACTTTTAAAAATCAATTTAAACATTTCCTTAAAATTTTCTTTAAAATTAAATATTTTTTACTTAAATAAATTTTATTCTTTAATATATATATTTTTTAAATTACTTTTTAAAATTTTTATTTTATTTTATTTTATTTTATTTTAAATAAATATTTTATTTTTGTGAATTAAAATTTTTTTTTTTAATTTGCTCATTTTCTATTTATTTAATATTTAATCAAACCAATTTTTTCATGAATAAACTTTTTTTAATTTAGACATATTTTAATTTAAAATTTCTTCTCTTTTTTTAAAAATTGATTTCTCTATTTGCTCAATTCTAGCGCATTTTACAAAAATTTAAAATTAAACATTGTGCTAATTCTCTACAACAGTTTAAAGGGTATCTAGCTGTCTATAACATCGCCTCAAAGCTGCGCAGTCTTGCGGTATTTTATGCTACACGCGCGCGCGTTTTGCTGGCGACTTTTGCAGCGCCTTTTTTGCACTGGCAGCGAAAGCAAGCGCAGCGCAGTCGACGCTGCAGCTGGCGTCGCTGTTGGCAGCGCCACTAACTGCATTTGCTTATGACTTTGGTGGTTCTCTTCATTTTACAGTTAATAAACGTTAACCGCAAGTGGTCCGATGGGGCGCTGGCCCCTTAACGGTGCCTATCTCACTTTATCTCTCTCTCTCTGTCTGTGTGTGTTGCAAGTGTTGAGAGATTCATCAGCAGTGCAGTGGGAAGTGGGCGTGTCTCTGCCCTAATGTGTTGTCACATTTGTTGTAAAATTGATTCGCTAATGATTTTAGCTGACATCAAAATTACGAAAAACCAAAAGGGAAAACATATGAAAACAATATAGAATATTTCTTTCACACTCTCAACACACACTCTCACACACACTCACACACACGCTTTGAATTGGTATTTATTTTTAGAAAGTTAATCACATGCTAAACACTTCCCAAGGCCCATTGGGACAGGGGGAAAATGAAACGAATCTTGAATCTTGTGGCACGCACTAAGTGAAAGAACTTTCAGGTAGTTAAGACTTGAGACTTTTTTTAACTCTGCTTAATTGTCGTTCTTTCACTTTAGGGGCGTGGCGCTGCTGTGCGTAAAAGTCAAAAGCAGTTAATTATATATATATATAAATATATTTTACAGAATTCTTATTTTCCCAAGTGGCTAATTAAGTTATTAAGCCAAAATGTCTATTGGGCATGCTTTGGGAATTGGATTCATATTGGATTTATAATACATTTCAAAAAAATCAATTTAATGTGCTTTTAGTTTTGTTAAAATTTTAATATTATAAGCAAAAAATCTCCAATTTATTTTTAATATCAACATTTGCATATATAAATTCTTTTAATACAAATTCCATTAATTTCCAATAAGAGATATTCTAGCTAAATGCAATTGTGTTCCACAAGCATGCCAATTGGACTATTATTATTAAACAGATTACATGTATATATTTAAGAAGTTTCATTTACATTTACATTAACATTTTAATAATTGTCAAATGTAATCAAAAATCTCTTTAATTATTTTGCAACACAATCAAATCTACTATTTGCATTGAAATTTAACTATAATTTCAATTCCAATTCATTTCCAATAAGAGATCTTCTAGCTAAATGCACAACAATTGTGTTCCACAAGTATGCCAATTGGACTATCACTGGCGCTCACGCAAAATAGCATCCACACACACAATTGCTCTGGCGATCTTACGATGTTAATTAATGAAAATAAAAAGTTGAACGAAAATTGACTAAAACTGGCTAATCTCTGGCATCTGACAACTGGCGCAAGCCTATACAAAAAATATATATATGTATAATATCTCTCGTCTGCCACTGAGTCAGAGTTCCAACTTGATTTGGTTGGGGAGATACCGCCGAAGAGCTGCAAACGGGTTAACTATAACGTGACTCAGTATGGGACTCGCCCCGCCGCCCCTCGCTGATCCGCTTCACTGCGCCGCACCGCTGCACATACATACATATATCAACAACAGAAAACTAGTTGTTGAGCACCAAAATTCATTTATATAAACTAAACGAGACAAAAAGTAAAAGAAAAATAATTCCAGTTGGACATTTTTCAAAAGCAATTTCAAATGCTCAAATTCAAAGCCATATGAAGTTTTATTTTCTGCAATCAATTTTGCATTTATTGCAAGAAAAACAAAACGAAAGAGAAACAAAAAGTATCACACACACACACACACACTCATATGGCGGCACTGCAAACACACTTTCAATTCAGCGCTCAAAACACAAACAAAACAAATTTCGGGCAGCGGCGGTGGCTGCGGCGAAGGCGGAGGCAGCGCTGCCAGCGGCATAAGCAAAGCGCAAAACGCAAATGCGTTGCGAGCAAAAACAACAACAACCACCGAAAACAACAACAAAACAACGGCAACGAGAACAGCTACGGCGAACGCTTTGCGTTCCCTTTTTGAGTTTTTTGTTTTATTTGCTGTTTGATGTTTTTTTTTATGTTTATTGAGTCTTTTTGACTATTTCAAGAGTTAATTATTATATTATAATATTATATAATATTTAATTGTTGTCAAACGAATTATAAAACTCGAAAATAACAAATCACCGAAAATAATAAATAAATAAATAAATGAAAACAAAACAAAACTAAATATGTGTAAATAGAAGGCAATTAAAATTTTAGCTCAACGCAGCGCAATTTGTAACAATTTTTCGTTATAGTTGGCGTTTTTTTATATTTTTTGTTTTTGATTTTATTTTTAATTTGTTGTTTGCTTTGCACACAAACGTTAATTTTGATCGGCATCGCCAACACACGCACGAACACACTACAGTTACAATAACAAGAATAACAACACAAAAACAAAAAAAAGTACAGAAGACCAACCGCACGATGCGCTTACAAAAACTTTCGTCCGTCGCTTGTGGAACGCAAAACACAACTGAGCTAGCCGAAGCCGGCTGACAACTACACTGACAGTGGCAGAGGCAGAGGCAGCGGCAGAGGCAGCGACTGCGACGGCGACTGCGACAGCGAAGCTCGTGTGCTCGTACTCGTGCGCTCTTTTGCGCTGCCACCCGCTTACCTAGTCTCCAATGCACACTGGGCTCTCGGCTATTTATTGTTGATATAAGTTTTTTGGTAACAGATGGCTTTGCATTATATCAAATTATATGTTTTATCTACTAATAAGACAAATCATTAAAAGCTAAACTATCTGTGTGTATGCTAGATGAGCAAAGTATTTCAATGAAATAAGAACAAATATCTTTAGATATATGTAACTTTTTGGGCATTACAATTGGTTACAATTAAATAAGTTCTTAGGCAGTGTGCATTCGTGTACGCCTGTTGTTGGTGCTTCTTTTGATGCTGTGTGAGCGAACGACTGCGTGCATTTGTTTGTGTGTGTGAACGAGTTGCCCGTTGGCGTTCGTCGCTGTCACAGTCGCTGCGTTGGCAGCTACTGCGCTGCCCACATTGGAGTTAGACATGCTGTTGCTGCCGCTGCACTGCTGCTGCTGCTGCTGCTACAGCTGCTGTCTTTGCTGCATGCGAACAAATTGCGCAAATCGCATGCGTTTTTCAATAGCTGCAGATCGCTGGGCGTTGATTGCGTATGCGTGCCATATGCGTATGGGCATGCAACTGCAACTGCAACAGTTATTTGCCACGCATTGCAGGTCGTGTGATCACAATCAACAAATAGCAAACAACAAAAGCGTCTAATAACAAAACAACAAACAAAGCGTCCGCATTGTTTTTGGTCAACCGCATTGCAGACGCGCATTTAACGCGTGCGTTTTGCAACACATGCGAGCAAAAAATTACAAAAAATTTAAAAAAAAACCGCACACACAGAAAAACTATTAAAAGACCCATTACACTGTGCAGAAGAAGTGAAGCTCTACGCAGCCTAAAACAGACGGCAGCATCGTAATCCCCCATTGCTCGCCCCTCGCTCAAAGTGCATATTGATATACGCACACACGCACACATACAGTGCATGCATCTATGTATCTATGTATGCGTGTGCATATTAAAGTAATACACTGTCCAGAAACAGTTTATAAATAATGTAAATGATGAAATACTTAAAATTTATATTTTGTTCTTTTCATATTAATAAATATTTAAAATTTTATATATGTAAATAGCATGCATGCATACTAAATACTAAATATAAATATGCTTAGTAATTAGCTAGTATTTTTAACATTTAAAAATTTTTAAATGACTTTTTATATTTATATTTTATGTGTATTTATAGTAAATAAAATACTATTTATTAAATTTAAATTATTTACTAAAATTAAAATAAATGAAATATAAATTATATATATTTTTTTAGTAAATAATCAGAGTAACATTTAATTCCTCATATAACCTTAATTCAGTTCGAGTTAAGCTTCTGCGATCGCAAACATTTGTTAGGCTGTGTAAAACGCGCCCAATTCTGTCGACGTCGCTGCTGTTGGCCAAAAAGCTTAGCGAAGCGTGCGAAGCAGCAGCAGCAGCAGCCACAGACGCAACAGCGCGAGAGCGACGGCGTGTAGAGAGGGAGAGTGGGAGCTGTTGATGATCGTTGTATGGCGCTGAAGGCGGCTGCCAAGGAAGTGGAACATGTGTGCGCTAGTGAGCAGTGCTGTCTCTCTCTCTCTCTGTCTATGTGTGTGTGTGTCCGTCTATGTATGTAGATATCTGTGTCTGTTAGTATGCGTGTATTTAGCATTGTCAATGCAAGTTGAACGTGGGAGAGCCCTTCGCCAAGCTGCTTTACAGTTTTGTTCTTGCTGCGGCCTTTGTTCATGCCGTTGTTGTTGTTGTTGTTATTGTTATTTTTGTTGTTGCTGCGGTGGCCTCGACCGATCAAGCAAGCAAGCGTTCGACCAGCTGTTGCTTTGTTTTGACTCGAGCAGCGCTGTCGGCAAAAGAGACATAAATAAGATAAAAGACAGAGCGAGAGAGAGAGAGAGAGCGCCAGCACAGGAATTGCCTGCGTATGCAGTTAGCTATTTAGCAGACGACGCTGACAAATTGTCAGCATTTGGAGTGTGAGTGGGAGAGGGAGAGCGTCAGGTGAGCTAAGGCAGATATAAATCAAAATTAATGCCACACAATTATTAATTAAAGTAATTAATGTGTGGGCCGCTTAGAGAGAGGAGCTTTGCTCGAATGCCATTATAATTCACAATTCTTGACCATTTTGGCATTGCAAAGGGATTTTGCCTTTCATTAAATATGCAAAGCTCGCCGCACACACACACACACGCACATGACTGCTGTAAGGCGACAACATGTGCTCACAATTGCATTTGCTGTTTCGCTTACACTCGTCCTCTCACATGCTCGCACTCTCCCTCTCACCATCTCGCTCGCTCTCATATATTACACAAATTGAAAAACTATTGACAAGGCAGCGCGTGGCTTTGGCACTGCCCGCTAACGGGTCCGGGCGGCATTATCACATGCGATAAATATTTATATGGAAATGTAATGACTGCCCCACTCAGTCGCCCCTCTCTCTATCACCATCTCCATCTCCATCTCACTCTCGCTCTCACACTCCCCTGCTTCGCTTTGTCTCGAACGTTGCGCAATTAATGTCACCACATCCTTTGGGCCTTATTAATGTCCTTGGGCCGTATGCCGTCTGGCCGGTGGGCGGCAGGCGCTGTATATTTGGCTTGGCCCATTAATGTCGCCCCATCGCTCCGGTAAAAACAATTAATTTGCCCATAATGCAATTTATATCGGTTTCGGTTTGGGTTCGCCGGCTCTTGTAGAGGTTTGAGGTCGAGCCAACAGCTTTCTGGTCCATTTGGCTTACGCATATCCTGCATAACAGGCAGGATCGGCCCTCGGCCCTCGGCCCTCATGGCTTGCCACATAATGTGCATATTTCTGGTTGCTTTTTAAGGCCAAATGATTAATTATTAAAGCGCCATTCCAACATTCGCAATAAACAATAAACAGTTTTGGCCAACGGAATGCCGGAAAAAACCACAGCATCGCGAACACGAAAACATTCCTGACAGATTGCTTGCTTAGACAAAGGCTAAACGGCGGCAGCTGCTGCCAGGACTTGTTAGCTGTCTGACAAAAACAGTTTCTTCTATAGCGCGAAAACTGATTTCATATAAATTAATTATCCATTTTTCAATAGAGGCTGTCGAGTATGACTGACTACATAATACGCGTTGATGGTTTAAAGGAGCTAAATGATTTCATAGCAGAAATTACACAAGCTGAGCAAGTACAGAATGTATGTAAACATATATATATATATATCGCATCGATATTTTTATTTCATTTCTTTATTAATTTGCACCACCGATTATTATATTTTTTTTAATAATTCTCGTATCAACCCTGATGTAATCTATCATCTCTAGTAAAGAAAACGAAAGAGAAGCAAAATATTGTTTTACCGTTATTGGGTTCTATGCCTTGCCTTCATGTGTATCTGTCTCACAAAATCATTTGATTCTCTTGCGCGCCCTTTTCTTTCTTTCTTTCTGTTCTCCGTATTCTCGGCCCACAATGCAATAGAGTGAGATAACAATAACTTATAGTAAATAGTATTGAGCGTGGGATGTCTCCACTTCGATTTAGTAAAGAGGAAGAGAAGTGACGCGCATAAAAGGCGCATTAATATTGAGAACCCAAAAGAAGAAGGTTCGATTATGTCCGGCTTGAGAGAGAGCAAGGCACGTGCTGCAGAAGAAACAATGTTGGAACCGGACGAGAACGAAACTCCGACATACAGTGGCTCACAGCTTATTTGACCCACCGTCAAATAAAAATTTCAAATAAAAATTTCAACAAACTTTTATGAAACGAATAGAGATTTTTTTTTTTTAAATTTCAATGCACATTTGTCTTTAAGTATTTTAAAAAATAAAAAGCAAAATTCATTTATTCATTCTTAATAAAAAAAATATAAAAAAAAACAATATATATTTATTTATAATATGGTGGGTCTCTCTAGGAGCAATAACACAATTTGATTCGTCTAAAATAAGAGTTTTTTATTATAATAAAACATAATTACACATGGTTACTAAACTAAAATAAGAGAATCAGCAATTAAATGCTCGTATTCCTATTCTTTACTTCAGTTTAGACTTCCGTTATTATTTAATTATAATTATGTATGCTAATTATTAATATAGAATATTTAGATTAAATTTACAATAATTTTTATATCAATATTTAATTCGTTTCTAATTTAATTTCACTTTTCTCTCCTCTTGTTATTCAACAGCTGAGCTCATTCGATAGCTTATTAGTATATTGTCTCAATCGATATGTATTATATATTATATATGTATTTATTTATATCTATATATACATATATATGTTTATATTTTGAGAGTAAATATTCAAAATTTCACATCTCTAGCTACTTTTTTTTTCTATGCTACTTCAGAGGCATAAGTAAGACTCAGAGTGTAGATTTCATCTTCTACGAAGAGTGAAGTCTGGAGCTCTAAGCCTTTGCTTTTTCTTATTCTATTTTTTTTTCCTCTTTCTATTTATTAGGTCATACGGGGCTCTAATAAACTTATTTTATAGAGAGAAAGGAATAGAATATTTTATTTTTGATTAAAAAGAGAGATATATTATTAGAGGCAAGGGAATAGGATATTCCCTGTTTGAGTAAATAAGAGATTATGTCCTTTATTTACTTTTGAATTAGAACTCTAGACGTTCCTAGCAATATCTCAAGTCAAGTAAGAAATAAATGTAGTAAAGATTCCTAAAAACTCTATGAAATGCAGATGTTTAAACAAAGACAGTTGTCTAAAAAGCCTAAAAACATGCAATGAAAAATGTTTGAAATGATGAGATGAAATCAAATTGAACTTGAGAAAATGCAAAAAGAGAATGTAAAACTTTAACTAAGATAATTAATCAGAGAAAATATTTTATTTTTGAATTGATTAAAGATAAGTTTCATATAAATGAACCTTTTTTTTTTTTGCTCTAAATACGCGATCTTGCTCATAGTCTAAAGACAGATCCAAGAGATATTAACTGCATTTCGTTCCAAGATCTCAAGGCAAATTGTGTAAAATGTTGGAAAACTTTATGCATTTCCATTTGAGTTTTCTTTGGCTTCTGCTGGAAGCCACCCACGAATCGCAGCGAGTCAAAGACTATTGGGCGGCACAGACAAACCGAGGGACAGACAGTTAAGCCCAGCACACATTTTCCCATGCTGTAAACAAGCTGTCAAATCCAGCAAAATAGCTGGACGGGGGTTGGTGGATAGACTAACCAGAGAAATGTTTTGCTGCGGCTGCATTCATATGGCCATAAAGTTGTTCGAAGATATTCAGCTGGTTGTCAGCGCCTTATAGAACACGACAAAAACACGCCACATGATTGGCAGAATGTCGCTTACACTCGCAGATACAATTGGAGCAAATAAAAATCACAACGAAAAGAAGATACAGATAGAGCTGGAAAAACTTGGTACTTACGAGCTTCGAACGCATGGAAAACTAAGGCACAAACTCACCTGCAAAAGAACAAAAAAGAAGAAGAACGAAGAAGAAATGACATTAATTAAATTTGTTGCAATTTGCGCTTAAACTGGTAAAAAAAATAACATTAAAGAAAATAAAATAATTAAAAACTTTGGGGCAACATTTGGAAAATTGTTTTGTGGCTCCCACAGGCCATTGACGGGTTCAAGAAATTGGCATTCTATGGGGGACGGGCGACACGCCCCAACGTCGAGTAACTCTCGTTTGCAAAGCTTAAAAATATTTGTTTTTTTTACAATGAAGCGCTCGCTCCCCCGCCTCGCCCCAACAGCAGCAGCAACAACAACAACAGCGAATGCCCCCAGGGCCGGGCTGGACTGGGGTCAGCAGCTGTTTTGGGAGGGCGTAGCTCGGACAGCAGCAGAGGACAACTGTAGCCTGTAATTAAATAATGCCCATGCCCACTTCCGGCTAGCAGCGGCAACAAAAGATACAAAAGTATCTTAACGGCATGCGGCGCCATTTGAAGTTGAAGTAGCCAACGCAACAACAAAAACAACGCAAAAAAAATACGTCGTATATGTGGCGACCGAAGCGGCGGGAGCCTGGGCGGAGGGAAGCTGTTTGCTGTCTGGCTAGCAAAAAAAAAAAAAGTAGAAGAGCGAGAGGGCGAGAGCGAGAGCGAGAGGAAGGAAAGAGGGAGTTATGCACACGCCAAACTATTGCTCCCCTAGGATAAATTAATAAATTTTCAAGCGAAAGTTGCCGCAGAGCGGGAACGTCAAGAATGAGAGGAATAGAGAGAGAAATGGAGAGCGAGAGAGAGAGAGAGAGAGAGAGAGAGAGAGAGAAAGAGTAGAAATCGAGCTAGAGGTATAGGAGCTAGGAATAGGAGCAGGCTGCATGGCAAAGCTGCGCAACAAATAAACAAATAATTATAGCTAACATTAAAAAAATATATATAATAACAAACAAGTAAGAAGGCTCTAGTCGAGACGGCTCGACTACGAGATCCCCTGAACCCTGCAAAAAAAGTGATACTCTTCTTCTTTACGATCGCATGAGCGCGAGCTCTGCTAACCGCGCAGTTGCTGCCGTGGCTTGGGGGTGGGTTGGGCTATACTTTGAACGCCTATAACTCCATTTCTAGATGGATGATCCTAATGAAATTTTCAGAGTAGATTAAGAATATCTAAATGTGCCTATGTGCCAAATTTCAAGTCTCTAGTATTTAAAATGCGTTTTTTGCAAATTGGGGGCGAAGGGGGCGTGGCATCCAAAATCTGAAAATTACATAATCTGCGTATTCATAATATCTATCTAAATATACAAATTTGAAGTCTTTCGCTATAACGATGTAGAAGTTATGCCCGAAAAACATAAAAAATGGAAACGAATTTTCGATTTTTTATCGATAATTTGGAAATGGGATGAGTTATCGAAAAAACAAAATAAACTCGTACTGCGTAGCTAACATATGAGTGTTCATGTGAAATTTCAGCTCTCTAGCTCTTGTAGTTTCCGAAATCTCGACGTTCATACGGACGGACGGACGGACAGACGGACAGGGCTCATTCAACTTATTTTTTTATGCTGATCAAGAATATATATACTTTATGGGGTCTGCGACGTCTCCTTCTGCCTGTTACATACATTTTCACAAAACCATTATACCCTGAATTCCCATTTTCAATGGGTTCAGGGTATAAAAAAATGTTTAGCTAGCTGGAAAAGCTATGCACTTTAAATACCCTTTAAATTTAAACGAAAAATAAATATATATTTATATAAGATAATAGATAAGAAAATTATGAAAAAATAAAGAAAAACCATAAATGACTTTAAGCAGAAAAAAAAAGTTGAAATTAAAAAAAAATATATATATATATATACTTACATAAAAATAAAATAAGAAAATAGAATAATAGAGGGTAAAAAATACTCTAAATTGTTTATTAAAAGTAGCAACAATTGTTAATATAAATTTTATATTTTATAAATATATTATGATATACATATAATGAAAAAGAAAATCTTTCTTTGTAAATAAAAGAAAACTCAGAAAATCCTTAGCTAGTCAAAATTATGAATTAAATATAAATAAATAATCATAATAATTATATTATATTTGATATATGGCTAATTCTGCAGAAAAGTCAACTTTTTGTCACGTTCGACACTTGGGTTTTTTTGCAATTATCTTGAAAACGGATTAATTTTAGTACTAATCAAGAGCAATATATTTAACTATTTGTCAAAATAAAGAAGTTTTTTGCCATTTTCAGAACTAAAATTGATGCAAAACTATGCAGAACTAAAATTGGTGACAAAGTCTAGAGAATTACTCATATTTTATATATATTTCAATAACATATAATTAAATTTATACGAGAGTCTAAATAGGATGGACTTTCTTTCGTAAACAAGTGAGTAGAAAGCACATAGAAGAGTTCGATAGAAACTTATGAGAATCGCATAGAAGCATAATACTTAAAGCAACTGCTATGAACTAAGTCAAATAGCTATTCATATATATATATATATATATTAATATTGTAATTGTAATTTATATTAAATTAGTTATGACTGATTTGACATATTTTTTTTATATTTTAGTATTAGTTGCGGTCACATTAAGGCTATGCAGTTCAATATGCCCTGCACAAAGTTCAATCTAAGGCCAAACAATGTAAAACTTCTGCACGAAAAAATAGCGTCATGACGACGATGATGATGATGATGATGATGATGACGATGGTGTCTATGCCCGGTCAGCTGCGACATTGTATGTTTACGAATTTATATACATATATACATATATGTACTCGTATATGTATGTATGGTATGTATCTGGATTTGAGTATTTTTATGGATGCGTTGTTGTTGTTGTTGTTGTGGTGCGCCTCGCGAATGCAGCTCAGAAATTATCAAATATGGCAAACGGCAATTACAGTTTGGACTTTCTCCAATCAAACGCGCGCACATGGACAGCGATATGCGACGGGAACATAAAATGAGGAATGCACCAGGGATGGGCATTATGTGTAATCATATAAAGAATCCATGTGATATGAGAAACTTAAGACTAAAATAGAGATAGAGATAGAGATAGAGATAGAGATACAGATAGAGCTAAAGATAGAGATAGAGATATAGATATAGATATAGATATAGACATAGACATAGATATAGATATAGATATAGATAGATACAGATACAGATACAGATACAGATACAGATACAGATACAGATACAGATACAGATACAGATACAGATACAGATACAGATACAGATACAGATACAGATACAGATACAGATACAGATACAGATACAGATACAGATACAGATACAGATACAGCCCTGGCAATTGCATTCTCATACATATCACATGTGTGCGTGTGTCTGTGTGCGCGTGTGTCTGTGTGCGCGTGTATGTCTTTGAGTTGTTCGTAAGTAAACACTTTACGACGCCTGCTCCACTCCTGCCAAGTGAAGACAATCCATAAACAGTTACGTGCTGCAGCCCTTTAACCCGCTTAACCCGCCCACACCAACCCGCTAATGGCCCTCCGCTCCAGCTGCTCCATTCGCTCCATCCGCTGCCCCCGCCACCCGCTGCACAAATGAAAGCAATAAAATTATGGGCAATGCCATTTTTGGTATTTTCACACCGAGAAAGCGCGCGTCGTTTGCCAAGAAGAAGGCGAGAGAAAACTAAGAGCGGAAAATGGAAAATGAGTGCGATTTGCGCAAAAAGTTTGTTTTTCATCTTTGGCTTTGGGGTTTTCCATCTTTTGCATCTCTCTGATGGGTCGCTAAAGAGAGCAACCAATAACACTTGAACCCCCCTCCCGTTCGCCACTGACTTTGCCCCCCTTTTTGCGCCATTTAATCAAGAAAAACACTTTTTATTGTGCAAAATTATGACAATTCTTGTTGTTGTTATAATGATTGTTGTTGCTGTTGGCGCTGCTGGTTGTTAATGTCAAAAGTGTTATTGTTATGCAGACAATTATAGCAAGCGATAAAAATGCTGAGCTCTTTGAGTTTGAGCTTGGGTTGCCCCATTGCCATTGAGGGCAACGCCAGCTAGTGGGCGGGTCCATAATAAGCCTGGCCAAATGAGAAAATATGTTTATTAGCCAAAAAGAAACAGAACGAATGAATGAGCCGAAAACGAAATGAAAAGGATAACGACTTGTTGAAGCATTTCTTGGCCGGAACAGCAGCTGCGACCTTTTGGCCGCATTATTTTCGTTTTACTGCTCCGCTTCGATCAAAGTCAAAGCGATCGATGCAAAGTATTTATTTATTTTAGCCCGAAACGGCACGCAAAGCTGCGCCAACAGCTGCGCGCCCGCTCACTCCACACAGCCAAAAGCAAAATAAAATACAGCTGCTAACAGGCTGTGGGGAACGTGAGTGTGGTATGAGGAGGGGGAGGGGGAGGTGGAGAATCGTCGTGCGTTGATCAACTGAAAGCACATTCCATTGGGGCAGCCAACAAATGCTTGATCTAACTGCATATGACAAATGTCAAGTGAGTTGACACCACAGCACCACAGCGCACCACCACTGTGTGTATCAACGTTCCACGACTAGCTGCAAAATGACAAACATTTTCATGATCACCGAGCTCTAAAGAAGTTTTAAGCTTCAAGCAGTTAGATAATCTATGAGAAGAGTGCCTGAAGATCAATGCAGATGCTGAGGCAGATCTCAAACTAAAACGATCGTTGATGACTAGTTAGAGAAGTTCAGATCAGAGGATCAATTCTTAATTATGTTATTTGAGAGCAGTAACAAATAGTCGTAGAGCTTAAAAGCTAAATTCTTTGCAAAAATATCTGATCTATTCAGAAATTGTGAAAAAAGAATGTCCATTTAGGCAAAGATCACTGCAGATATCTTTATAGGTAGCTAAAGCCAGCTGAAAAGATGAAACGATCGTAGATAGTAACAAAAGTTAAGCCTCAGAGGATCAATTCTTAAATGTATTATTTGTGAGCAGTATTAAATATCTATGTATAGCTTTAAACTGCATTTTCTTCAGTAAACTTTGCTCTATAAAGAAACTGAAAGCTACTTGCTTGAAGATCACTGCAGATGCCATCACAATCTTATTCACTATTCCACACACCAATTAACTAACACATAAAAACAATTTGAATATCTACTAAGAAGATAAAACGAACGTCGTTACATAGTTACAGTAGCTAAGCTATATCGGTGTGGCAGCGGCAACAGTGTGAAATGAGTGTGTAGAGGCTTCAGCTCTCATTCATCATATTTAATTATGAAATGAAAAAGTTTCCTTGTAAAGCAATCAAGATCAAATGATGCAGCCCATCAATTATATGCCCCATTAATGGCCAGGAACAGCAACCGAACGCAGACAGAACATCGAACTGAGCTGCCAAGGATCGTGTCGAGCTTCAGGGCAGCAGCAAAATATCATACATCATGCCAATTAAGTTCAATTAAACACCTTTGGAAGTGCGCTAGAGCGATCGTGCAGGTGCTCGATCAATGAATCTGCACTAACCATGTAGCATGATAATAAAACTCGCATGAACTTGCAGATATATGTATGTATATTTGTGTGTATTGGGTGAGTGTGTGCAATGATTTTACTAGCTATAGTGACAACGATCTATAACTGATCATGGTTAGTTTGATCGTAAATGGCAACAATGCTCTAAATATAATACAAATAACAATTAAGACTTTCAATATGTAGCAAGAATCAGCGACTCTTGTCTTGGTCAGTGAAGAAAACAGCTGATCGTAATTAAAGGAAAATTTATCACGATCAATATGATGATGATAATGAATCAACTCTGATTACCGTTAAGGTAGCGAATCATTGTGGTTAATTGTAGAAATTTTTACTGATCGTGAATGGAAAAAAAAAACTTATAAACTTAAAACTGATAAAATCTGATCGCTGCTCGTAAAAGAAACAACTGATCGGGGTTAGTTTAGGCAGAGTTTACTGATCGTCACAGGAAGACAAATGTGAAGAATCATAGAACTTAAGCATCAACGCTGATCTTCGTTAGTTAAAAATGCAACTGAATATACAGAAATATTTACTGATCGTGAATGTAGGCTATGCTCTAAAAACTCTTAAAGCTTTCAACAGTTTAGAAGAATCATCAACTCTGTGCGTTGTTAGTTAAGTCAGCAATTGATCGTGATTAATTTCAACTGATCGTGCATGAGTCCTACATTTCTAGTTGCATACAAATCAAATAATCAAGCAACTCATTCAACTAAGATTCATCAGCTCTGACTGTTGTTAGCTGAAGAAGCAACTGATCACAATAAGCCAAGATCAACTGTGAATGGCAGCTCTCTAGAGCGGTGATCGATCAAAGATGCTGCCGGCGCATCATGCAAAACTCATGCATCTTAGTCTGAAAACAAATTGATATGTACAAAAATATTTATGTAAAGAAGTCAGAGCAGTTCCTGCTGCTACTGTCGAGGATCAGCAGAGAGGAAAAAAAGAACGATCGATCGTTAATTCAGTTGTCGCCACAATTTCCTGCACTTTGCAAATAAAAATAGCAAACAGGCTGCCTGCTGCCTGTGGCAGTTGCTCGTTGCCCGTTGCCACAAGTTGCAGTGGGCGCATTGTCGATCTTTTCTGCACATCGGCTGACCCATATTTATTTTTGGCATTGGTATTTGCTTATTTTAAGATAGAGTTTCGTTTGTGCAACACTCTCGCATGCCTCATGCGCCACTCACCGAAATGGAAAGAACTTTTCCAGAAAATGTCGTCCCAGGCTGGTCGTTGTCATAATGCTTTTGGTATTGGGTGGTGTTGCCTTTTGGCGCCCAGCACTGAAGAACACTTAACTGCACTTTGCGTCTAGCTATAACTCTCTCACTCTCTCTCTATATATATATATATATATATATATAGATGTGTATATATATGTATATGAGTGTCTGTGCGAGTGTGTGAATTGCAGTGCTGCAGACTGCGCACAATGGCTATGGAAAATACGCTTTAATTAAACTAATCAGACATTATTATACACACAAATATATATGTATATAAATATATATATACATATATAAGCATGCACAATGCACAACAAACGCCCACACACACACACACACACACACACAGACAGCTGCATAAACTTTCGTTCTACATATATTTCAAATTGGCTTCTTTGATGAGCGCTTTTCATTGATTGCAAAAAAAACATAAAGTTTTAACAACAAGAAAAACAAAACAAAAACAAACAATGACGACGCGTTTCGCTAGCGTTTTGCGCGCGTTTTTGGCTCGCCCGAAAACGGTTTGTTAATTGCGAGGAACTATACGCATTCGATGATAAATAAATCGGTTTCAATGAGCACATAAATCATATATATGTATGTATATATCTGTGTGTGCTGGATGAGTGCCTGCAATGACTAAGCAGAGACAAAGATTCATTTGCTTTGGCCGATTCATTTTTATCCGGCATATATAAGCATATGTACATATATGTATATATAGCTCTAAACCACTTTCCCGGCGCAGGCGTGTCTTCACTTATTGTGAATTATAGTTTATAGAATTATCAATCGTTCTTTTCTATAGTTTTAAGCATAAGTGAACTAGTTCGCAATTTTGATGATTAATGAGCTGTTGCTTAAATCGAGTGGGAATTACAAAGATTAAAGGAAACTACAAATGAATCGCAATATAAAACTTGAAATCATATTTTATAGTAGTGTATATATATTTATATATCGCATATGTAAATGTAAAGATATATAGATATACATTTGTACATAGCGCAGTTGGCGCATTCTCAAGATCTATAACTATTTCCCGTTCCTCAAACTGAACAAGTCTATGAAAGGACAACGAAACGCTATGATTGATGTATAAAACTACATCGATGGAGAATTTCTACAAGATCACGAAAAATAAGAGTGCTTCGAGGATTGGTAGACAAGTTTATAATATCCTATGAGGATTACTTTGAAGGAAACAAAATGTAATATTCAGGAATAAATAGATTTTTTGAATAAATACGTTATCGTATACTTTGATATTTTAAAGTATACATACTTAAATTTCTGTTACTTTAGATTAAAAAGTATCTACATAAGTATGTATCTATGTTTCATAGACATTCTACGATAAATTAAATTAAATTTTCTTTATGACTGATCTTCAGTATAAATTAAAACATATCAAAATATCCAAGTGATGCCTAAAAATTGCTATTAAAATAATCTAAATTATTCCAGTTTAATCAAATGCAATTCATTTCATTAAAATACCACGCCCTCGTTCGCCCTTTCTCTATATCCATGCTCAAAGCTACCAAATTCTACATTAATCTCAACTTCTTAACTGATCTGAACTCTTGGTTTGAACTTTGCGGGATGCAAAAATAAAAAAAAAAAAAATAAAATAAAAAACAACCAAATGAAATGAAGAAAAGACAATTGTAATAACAATAACAGCAGCCATAAAACAAACATTACATAAATTGCGAATTTCATTTACTGAACTTCATTATTGTCGCTGTTGTTGCTCTTGCTGCGCTGCTGCTTCACTTTGTCGTTTGTCGAATGAAAAAGAAATACAATAATAACAAAAAAATCTGTTTTTTGCGTTGTGTGTTAAGCGGCCTGCGCAGTTGAGCGTTACCGTTAGGCTACAGGTTACAGCACAAGAGCAAAAACGAAGAGACAACAATAACAACAGTTAAAATTTATTTGAGGCTGGCGAATTTCGCTTGATTTGAATGAATCACAAACGACCTGCGCGGGAGTCAGTTTGAAGAGGGTAGGGCACACACACACAAACAAAAACACACACACACACACACACACCTTAAGAGCACACACTTCGTTTACGCGGCGATTAAGTAGAAGAGCCGCGCCGCAGCGTCAAAGAACGACGACCGAAGAGCGAAGACCGAAGACGATGCCACACGCGTTCGCATTGAAAGTTTGCCAGTGACTGAAGGCGACGACGATGACGACAACAACTCGGCGTCGTGTACGCTGGCTCTGCTGGCTATACCCCCGAGCCATTGGCGCACTCAGCAAAGAGTGCGAGAGAGCGTAAAGGCCGTGAAAGCGCAGCGGTGGGAGAGCGGCAGAGCGTGCTGGAAAGAGCGTAAAAATAAGTGCAAAGCTATTGCCGCATGCGTGCGAGAGACGGGAGGAAGAGGAGCGCTAAAGGAATTGGAAAATGGAATTTAAGATTTTGTTTTTGCTTCTTGTTTTTGTATATTTCGAAGCCAATTGCTGGCTACCCGCTGAGTCACAACTGGTGGCAGGTTCAATCAACTGCAATTGAGCTGTGTGGCAATCAAATCGATACGCGAATGGAAACAGGCAGCAAGCAAATGCAAATTAATTAAACGCCGCAGTATGTAGACAAAATGGGAAAACGTAATTTCGCAATGAGAGCGAAATAGTTCCAGTTTCCAAGGCATGGTTAAGCCAATCGCTGACCTCGCTGCCCGCTACCCGCTGCGCGCTGCCAACAGTCCGCTAACCGTTGCTATCTATTCACACACATGTTGTCCAGCTCGGACCGGCTTGGCAGCGATTTTTCTTGATGTTGCTGTTGCTGCGCTTTCCACACCGAGAAGGCGCAGGCTGGAGGCCGACGCGTCGGTCTGGTTTTTCCGCGACTGGCGCTGCCCTCAGCTATTACTGCAGCGTTACATGCGGAAATGTGTGAAAGAGAAAGCGCATAATCCAATAAAAGCCAACCAGCAACAGCAATAACAACAACCTGTGCAGCAGGCGTTAAGGTTTTTTGTTGCCATTGTTGTTGTTGCTATGATAAAATAGCTAACAACAAGTGCAACAGCAGCCCTGAGCCAGAGGCAAGTGGTAAGGCGAAACCCGTTGCGGCCTCCACTAGGAAGCAACCATAGCAAGGCGACAGAAGACAAAGAGAGCAAGAGCGAGAGCGAGAGAGAGAGAGAGAGAGAGCATTGATCGAGAGCATAAACTGAACTTTGAAGCGTAACTGGAACTGGCGACTGCAACCAGATTCCAAATGCAAATATCCAATGCCAAGCATACGTAGAAGAAACAAGAAGAACCAAAATAAAACAAAATAAACAGCATTAAGTGTAAGAATAGAGGAAATGTAAATATATATATATATTTATGATATAAATATAAATTATTCATTAATAATAATAGCATATCTTATAGACTACACTAGATATAAATAAACATACATCATATCTATGTGTATTAAAATTGAATGAAATCCAAAAATCAAAATAAAGCTCGAAATAAATGAGAATATGGGCATTTCTACTGAAAAGCGTCCAACCCTTTGGTTATACTGCTGAAAATGGCAAAGTATTTCTTTATTTTACCAATAGTTAATCTTATAGCTCTTGATTAGCACTAAAATTGATGCGTTTTCAAGATAATTACAAAACACCAAAGGGTTGAACATTACAAAAAGTTAAGTTTTCTGGAGAAATGTCCATATGTTATTATTATTATTATTATTATTTTTAATATTATTTTCAAATTGTTTTCCAAATATTAAGTTTTTCATTAGCATATATTTTAATATTCATATATCTCTATAAATGTTCTTATGTTAGTATGCAAGATTTTAAGCATATCTTTGGAAAACGTATCAATAGTTTAAGCTTTAATTAAACTCAATATAGATTATATAGATATAAAATATCCAAAACAACAAAAAACTCGCTTCTTATATATTTTTTGAGATAAATCTAAAAATCATTTATTTTTTTCAACTTTTTTCATTCCTGCATTCTTCAAAAACTGCTTACATAGATCTCTAGCTATAGCTAAATATTTGTCCTAGAGCCTAGGTCTAGTCAATTCAGCAGATGATGACATTTTTAGCTTAAGTTTTGGCTTTTTGGCTTGCGCAATCGGCACCAAAATAAATGCGAAAGTTGCAGCAATAATTGGCAACAATAACAGCTACAACAATGGCAACACCAACAGCAGCAGCAACAACAATAACTCTCAAAATTAATATGTGCTTAGCCGAGGCAACTAGCCATAAAAGTGATAGACATATTAACCCAGTACTCCACATTTATCTGGCTCGACGACGGCGATGGCGACGGCGACGCTGAACAAAGTAGCAATTTTCAGCTTTGTTGCGTGTGGGAGTAAAGAGCGAAAGAGAAGAAGAGCCATTGGGCGAGAGAGAGAGATAGCGTTAGAGGAAGAGAAATGGGTCGGGGGTGCTTGAGTATTGGCATAAGTGAAGCATGCATGCCAGACACGCGAATGCGATAAAAACCGATGCCTGACGCTGTCGACGTCGGCGTCGCCGTCGACGGCAGCATAGAAAATTTAGTGGCAACCATTGCAACGAGCCAAGAAAAAAAGGAGCAAACACACATACTCATACACACTCAAGTGGCTGCTCTTATCTGTGGCTGCTGCTGCTTATTTACGACATGAGTCGATTCCTCTAGCCGCAGCCCTGTCCAGCCCACCTGTCCGCCAAGTTTCCAATACACTTTGCAAAAAGTAGCAAACCTTTTGCTCTTTTGCTCTTTTATTATTCCTTTTTTTTTGGGGGGGGCCCGCGACTGCCCGTTTGCATTACAAATTGAAAAACTGGTTTATGACTCGGCTAACTTTTGCTACGTGCACTGAAAATCCAAAAGCCCCAAACAAAAAACTGTTGCATGCTTTGCGGCCGGAAAATTATCTGCCTGCATAGCTTAGTGTATTTGGGTGGGGTTGGGGGCTTTTTTCAGCTGCTGCCAGGGCTAGGGGTTGAGCTGCGTCGGTCACACTGCGCCACTGGCTAATGGCATTGGCTGATCGACTAAGCGGCTTAGCAGCGTGTGCCCGTTGCTGGGCTGATGGGACGAGGCGTGGCAGCAAAGCCTAAGCCTTCAAAATGCGTCGTCTTGGCTTTACATTTGCCCACACCTTTTGATATTATTAGTGTATAATTAGGGCTGCAGAGCATTTCCACTATGCGCTAGGCTTTGTCACATATGTATTTGTTGTTGAGGGAAATGTAGATATTTGAATTGATATTGAGTTGAAATATAATTCTATAATAATCGGAAAAATTATGTTGAGTCTTATAGGTATAAGTCCTTCTGTATACAACAGAAGGTTAGATCAATTATATTAGTATATAAATGTGTTGTTATATTACTACAATTGCATGTATGGGTTCAACACTTAAATAAATAATTTAAAAAAAAAGTCTTATAGGCATTTTACAGTGAATTCAAGTCATTATAGAATATTTCGCAATTTATATACTTATATAAAATATTTTATAATTTTTTTTTTTTTTTTTTTTTTATAAATGTATATTGTATATTGATATTATTCTGCTAATATCGAATATTGCCCAATTTGTATGCTAATATTAATAATATTTATAACAAACAAAAATAAAAATCTATAGTATTTATATATTATATATATTAGTATCTGCTCATATAGAATATTTTTCAATTTATATATATTTTATTATATATATTTTATAAATATACATATATATATATATATATATATATTTTTTTTTTATACAGATACTTAGCTATTTATACCATTTATATATAATTATTTATTTATTTATTATTATATTATTATTTATTTATTTATAATATTATTTCTCTGCAGTCAAAGATCATCTTTGCTATTTGTTAAGGGTATTCCAGCATTAAATTTAACTTCAATAGATTTTCATCTCACGCTAAGGATTACTCAGTTCAATGAAAATGCGTTGCGGCACGCGTGTCTGCTCGCTAAATTCCATATCCTGCATCACCTGTCTAGGCTACATGTGTGTGTGTGTGCGTGTGTGTGAATGTACATGCGTGATAAATGGCTTTTATCTTTTTAAAGCACTTCAGTGCACGGCTTTGCTAACTTTTCGCTGTTGCGGCCTCGTATAAGTTGAAAGAAAATGGGGAAAATGGGTGGAAAAAAAAAACAAGAGAAATCGTTGGCGCGGCTGCTGCCAAAAAAAAAATTATTCCATGTAAGTGCCACGCCCACACCAGTGGCATGCAGCATGCACAGCCACATTGCGAATCGCAGATCGCGTCCTTGTCCTTGTCGTCCTTTTCGTCCTTTGTTGGCTGCGCGTCATTTTGTGCGCGTTATGAGCAAGTTAATTATGGAGTCTGATATTTTTCTTACACTTTTTCGCAATATTTGGGCTGCCTTGTGCCCTACACCAATTGGGCAATGGGGCATATTAGCTATGAGGCTTTTATAGGGTATTTATGAGTAAATGTGGGCTGAAAATGATGGCCATTGAGCTTTTAACTGAATAGACGAAAGCTCATTAAGTAAACGAGCATATTGACTTTTAAAATCTTATTTAAGTTTAGTAATATGAACTGAAGCTTAGTTTTCAGTTTTCCAATTTCTTTTTGCAATTTAGTTTAATTTTTTACACTGATCTACTTTGCTTGATGTAGCTTAAAGCTTCATATAGCTTGATATAGCTTAAAGCTTCATAGCTTCAAGGTCCGTTTGATTTGTTTAATGTGCTTTTAAAAATATGTATATCAGCTAAATTAAATAATATCTATAGCTTAAAGCTCATTATTTCAAGAAAAGCTTTCTAAAGCAGCCTCAGCGCATTAACACTATGCAATTAGGTTTAGGTTTAATCATTAATCATTAATGAACAATCAATTTATCAATTCCATACAGTTGAGTCTCTATAACAGTGTTCTATTTTCTTAGATAATAATAATTTATGAAAAGCTTTGCATAATTTGTATATACTGACTTTTACACATATGTACAGAAAAAATGTTTACAGACTTTTATAATGAATGATTCATTTGGCCATTTGGATGCATTCATGCAGATGTCTAATATGTATATATGTAATCTTACTAAAAAGCTGCGATTTGAGCTCAGCTCATAAATAATACTTAAACATGACTCTAGTTAGTTTACGTTTGACTAGTTTGGAGCTTTCTATAAAGCTAATTTGCATTCATTTTAAGTAGTCAATTTACTTAAGTATTAGACTTGTTCAGTTTTGATTAATTGGGATCTTATATGGGTTATATAACATTGGAGTTTTAGTGAGGAAATGGTTCAAATTTAGCAACAACTTTTTTCCACAATGATGCATGAGCTTTCTCAATTATAAATGCATCACAAAGCTCTCTTTAACACTCTTTACTAGCTTCCATATAACTCTGTCTAACTACCATGTAATATAGCTCTTCAGATAGCTCAATACGAATCGTACTTGTGAAGTATCTTGGGTCTCTAATAGAGACTCTCTATCAAACTGAATTTATAAATAAATGTTCAATAAAGCTCTCTTTAAAAGTGTAATAGAGCTTTTATGCTCTCTTTACAAGTCTATTAGAGCTTTTATACTCTCTTTACACTTAAAGAGCCATAGACAGCTCGATAGAAGTCGTTCTTCTGCTCATGAAGACTCTTCTTAGTCTCTCTTAGTCTCTGCCAAATTGTAGGAGATTTCGCTAACGCTCAAGGCCGACCCCAGCTGAATATGCTTCGCATGAGTCATGCGGCAAACGGCGCAAAACTTTTGATGCTGCTTATGAAATGCGTTGCAGGCTCCACTACTTAAACTCTAGCCGAGCATATGGGCAGGCAGGGGGTGGCTTGGCGACCTTATTGGTGGTGGGAGGGGGCAGCTCACCCATTCTGGGCATGGGAAGTTGCCACCGTTTGCTTCATTTTATCATTAATATTTAAGCGTCGTCGATTCAATCGATTGATGTCGTAGACAAGAGCGAGCAGCAAGAGAGAAGCGTAAAAGACAAGACGGCAGCAAAGAGCCAAAGCAGCATAAAATGCGCAAAAACTTGCCAACTTGCCTGGCATATATATGTGTGTGTGTGAGTGCGTGTGTGTGTGTGTAAGTTGTATCTGCTAAGTGCGCACTTGATGGACAGGACGACAAGACGTTTGGGGAGCATCAGCATCAAGTCAAATTGAAGTTGAATTTCTTGCGTCGCGCTTAATGAGCGAAAAGTAATTACTTAATTAGTGACTCTGTGTGTGTGTGTGTGTGTGTGTGGGTGAGCCATTAAAGCAGCTTAACATTGATGCTCAACTCGCATTTAAACTTGATTAGTTTTATGGCTACACCACTCCCCTCCCCTCTCCACACACACACACGCTGTGGCATGGGGTTAGCAATCACAATTCCTAATCACTGACTTTGCTGGCGTGCAACGCCTGCCAAAGCAAATCAAAATCCAATCAATGGACAGTTGGCATATTGATTACCACCCTCAGCCGTTTAAATGGCCAAGCAGCCCGGCGCGACATAAAAGAAAAGACCAAAACCAAAACCAAAATCTTTATGTTTGGCAGATAAAAATAGAAGAGGAAGCAGAGCACGAGAGTTGCCTACTTTTGAGTGGGCGCCTGTTTTATGGCCCAGCCGAGACGACAGACAGCTGCCTGCCTCTGCCTGTCTGCACTCCTCCCTGCAAGCAGATGACAAAAACATTTTGCATACTTTTAAGCGCGCACATAAAATTCCACTTTTTGACATAAACACCACAAAATGGAACGCCGCAACACCTGTGACGCCGCCGCCGTTGCCAGGCGTCAACTGCAGCAGCAACAACAACAAATCAAAAGCGCGACTATAACGGCAAACAGGGGCGTGGTCGTGTGCTGGTGGGTTCAAGGGCGCGGGGGTGCTTAGGTGCTGCCAGTAAATAAATAAAAGCAATAAACAGACAACAGACGACAGCAGGCGCCTTAAGTAGGCGACACACACACAGACACACAAATATAGATCAATTTACATATATACATTATTTTTTTAAACATGTGTGTGCTTATATGTGCCATACTTTCATTTCTATAATTTGTGCAAAAAAAGAAAAAAAAATTGAAAAAATTTTATTTTTTCCTTGGAAATTTTTTGCAACCTTGAAACTTTGTCAAGTCAATTTTTTTTAATGATATAATGCCTGTCATGCGATATATATGCAAGCATTAAGAGACGCACATATACATATGCAGCTATACAATATATATATTTATACAGTTGAACATTAGAAGCGTCTGGGATATCGAACAAGTGGAACAAATATATACATATGTATATAGATTATCTATGTATATTTACATAAATATAATATGATTCAGTTGCTGAACAAAGTTAGGATCAGTTTACCAAGAGCGCATTAATTTATTGTAATATACATAGTATTTATACAAAATATATGCATATATGACATGTGAATTCTCTTTAGTCTATCTCATCTATTTAGTTAGTCTATACAACAGTACATGGGGAATTGCTAAATTAGTTAATGTAACTAACAATAGTTAAGCAATAGTAAATCTAAAATACTCTGTATAGGGGAATTTGAGTATATTATCAATGAGATCAAATGGCATTCGTAGTGGAGAGATATATGAATTTTTAAGAGCAGACATCTCTCTCTCTATCTCTCTCTCTCTCTATCTCTCTCACCCATAATGCCATATATTCATATCACACATTAACAGAATGGGAACACTTTGAAATCGAAACCCGAGACTATCGATCGTGTGTTACGTATGCTGCGAGAGAGAATTCCTAATACTCTCCTGAGCAAGTAGATTTTAATGCACAAATAAGTGATTTAAAAATATATCTGTTTAAAATATTTTTTACACCTAATGTAATTATTAAATATTTATATATGCATATGTATTCATGTAATGTGGACATTATTATTATATTATATATAATTCATATATTATTGTATTAAATATTGTTAAAAATTTGAATAAAAAAAAAAACTAGGGTAAAACCTCAATACTTTAAAGAATACATATGTATTTAATTTGTTCTTATTTATTTTATTTTATTTATTTTTTTATTAATATATTTATTAAAGATATGTATATTTAATTTTTATTTTTATTTTATTTATTAAATATATATGCATTTAAATTTTTCTTTTATTTATTTCTTATTAAAGATATGTTTTTAATTTTTTTTTTATATATATATTTAATTTTTATTTTTATTTTATTTATTAAATATATACATATGTATTTAAATTTTTCTTTTATTTATTTTTTATTAAAGATATATGTTTTTTATTTTTTTTTTTAAATTTATATATTTATTTTTATTATTAATTTTTCTTTAAATTGTTTTTATTTATTTATTTGTATATATATTATTAATCATTATAAATTTATGTTAATTATATTTATATATGTATTTAATTATATTAATTTTTATTTTATTTATTAAAGATATATGTATTTCAATTTTTTTATTAATTTCTTTTATCAAAGATGTATGTTTTTAATTTTTTTTTAAATATATTAATTTTTATTATTAATTTTGTTTTTAATTGGTTTTTATTTACTTTTTTTTTTTAAATTAATCATTATAAATTTATTTTAATTTTATGTATATAAACTTTATTTTGAGTTCATTGTTTCTTAGCTTATAAATTGATAAATAAAATAAAATCACAAGTCAAGTAAAAAATTAATTCACATGCTGTGTAATTTAAAATTGTATATTCATTGATTTTTCAATATTAAAGCTTAAGGCTGGAGTTGCTTAGTTTAAAATTTATTAATTAAGATATTAATTCCAAATAACTTATATATTATAATTAATAAATTGATAAAGTTATAAGTTATTGCAAAATTTTAAGATATATATATATATTATATGTGTTCAATATTAAACATAATTTAACATATTTTAATATATAATAAAATGAATTTTTAAAAATGTTATTTAAGAGATGTTTACAGAATTTGTTTTCTAGTAATTTTTTCTCCAACTCATATAGGAAACTTTAACAAACTCTTGTAATTTTCTCAGAGAACTTTTTAGAGTATATTCAAGTTGAATGTATAAATTGCATTGTATAGCTGAATAGAACATATATCTTAATGATATATAGAGTAAGCAGCGGAATGTGTATATGTATAACAGTTCATATTGCTCGCACAGCGCTCTCAACTGAAGGCAATAAACATGGTCTTTCTCTTTTGCCAACTTGGGATTACGAATTCAGGCAAAATGGCGGCTCAGCCGACTGTCATATATGTACGTACAACTGTGGAAGATATTGGTGTTTTGGAGTTGGGGACTGTGGAGTTGGGCCTGAGTGGATTACACGCACAGAACAAGCTAAAGACGTCGCGAATGAGATCTATGTTGCTTTTTATGCTTTTGTCCTTGGGAATCTGGGCATGCGGAGGCATGCGGACGTTCCGGAAGGAAGGTGTGGACGTTGTGTGTGGGCGCAGTGACGGTGTGGCGGGGCGTGACATGGGCAGGTGGTTGAAAAACAACAGTTGGAATTCCCATGGTGGAAAACTTTATTCTATTACGCATTGCGAACACACAACAAACAGCGAACAATTGAAAGTTGCGTCTTGCGTTTCGGCCATGTTCGAAAGCATTGGCTGCTTCAACTGCGGTTACCATTGTCTGTCTCTGAGCCAAGTTGATGCCAAGGCATCTGAGGTTCCAAAGAAGACGGCATTTCTTGTGCTGAGCCTTGGCGCCACATTTATGGCATTTGGGATTTGCATGCAGCTTAAGAGTTGCGCGGGAATTAGTTGAGTGCTCGAACACATCGCTTGGCCGCGCGACTGAGCCATTAAAATGATTTAAATTAGTTAAGCGTACACAGTGCTCGACAAACAGTGCAACATGGGGCATTAGCTCTCTGGTGGCAGCTGTAGCATTTCCTAAGCCAATTAACTAGCCAAGCAGCTTAGCGCGTTGCCTAAACTGCACTGGATGGACAGCCAATAAAACAGTCATGTTTAATCCCATTTTAAAGTATTTAATGTTAATAGTTATGTACATGTGAGATACCCTGTATTCAGCCAGGTGAAAAGAGTTTATAGGAAGTCTTGAGAGCTGGTTGCTTTAGAAATATCGGATCTTTAGTGGAAAGCTCTTGTGCAATAGATTATTTATTTAATAGATCAATTTTCTAGTATTTCCAACTAAATAATGATAATTCACTTAAATAAATAAAGTAGATAAATAGTAGATAGTCCCAAAATATTTGTATACCCTGAACGCATTGGAAATGGGAAATCAGGGTATAAATGTTTTGTTTAAAGTATGTAACAGGCAGGAGCCGTAGCAGACCCCATAAAGTATATAAATTCTTGATCAGGGTGACGAGCCCATCTGTCAGCCTGTCCGTATGTTTGAACGTGTCGATTTCCGAAGATATGAGAGCTAGAGAGTTCATTCTTTTTGTGTTAGGTTCGTATATTGCACGCGCAGTACGAGTTTGTTTAAAAATTCGATAACTTTTATATTTCCAAAGTTATCGATAGAACACTTTACCGGGAATCAGTTATAAAATTATATCTCGTTCATCTTTAGAGTTAGAGTCTCCAAGTCTTCTGCATATATATAGCTACTAATTTACTGAAATTTCGGTTTTTGTCAGATTTTGGATTCCGGTCCCCAATTTCCTCCCCACACCCAAAACTGTGTAAAAAATGTATTTCAAATACTAGAAACATACGGTTTGGTTTGACATATAGATATGAATGACATGATCATAATCTGAACGTTTGCATACGATTGTCTGTCTAGAAACAGAATTATTAATCAAAGAAATTATGGCAGCAAAACCCACGCGGCCCAGCAAGAGAGGCACAGAGACAGCAAGACGCTTGAAATGCTTACACACATACAGGCGTAAAAGCGCAGATCAGCATGTGTGTGTGGTCTTGTTTTTGCATGCATAGTTTCTTACGCGTGAAGAATCGAAACGAAGCATTCTTGGAATATGATTCGTTCGAAGAAGGGCTCAGGGAATTTCGTAGTCGAGCAGTCTCGACTACAACTTTCTTACTTGTTTTATCTTTGGTACAAGAGACGATTCTTATATATGTATATTCTTATAGAATTCATTAAGCAATAACTGCCTAGCTGAACTACAAAATATACCTTCACTTGCCATGGTAGAAGAGTTTTCCTTCTACCTCCACTCATTCTAAGAAATCCTTACCGCATAGAAATATTTTGGTTTTTTCTTGCTCAAAGATATTCCCAATTTGCATATGCATAAAAATGATTTCTCTGTCTCCACACACTCTTCTTCTGCCTATTCTATGACTATTCTACACTTCATATGACAAAAGTATATTTCTTCTGACTGAATATAGTTAAGACTCTTTATACGATATTTTCATACAGAGCGTCAAGTTGTTATATGCTCTCTATGATAAGGTTTCTATGAGCTGGTAGAAGCAGAAATATTCTTTAGCTGAGAATATTTTTGAGTAATGATTTCAACGCTCTTACCATAGAGAGCATATAACAACTTCACGCTCATAGAGAGCAGGCAAAGAATCTTTACTCTAACATATTCTTCATTAAATTTCCAATGCCTAAAAAGTATTCCTTCTGCCTCAACTTGCTCATAGACATCTCTACGCTTTCTATGATAAGAGAAGATAAATTTCTCTTACTAATAATACTTATTAAATATTTTCATACTTCAGTATTGATAGCTTCTATATAAGCACTTTAATACTCTCCATAGCTCTCCATGCTAAATATTTCTTTTGTGTTTTCAAACTCAAAACAACCTTCTAGAATAAAGGAGTATTCATACAAATTTTTTAAGCTTACTCTATAAAAGAGAATTCTCTCTGCAACTGAACAGAGAACTCCATCTGCCTATGCAAACTACAAAATAAACTGAAGCCTTCTATAGTTAAACAGCCTTCATTAGTCAACTACTTGCCTTTACGAACTCAACAACCTCTGTGTATGGTCAAGGTGTAATCCTTTTGCCTAGACAAGCTGCTGGCTTAGCTTACCTCTTTTTTGCATGACAAGCCCCACTTAACACTAGTTGACAGATCTTCAAGTATATTTTGAAGCTTGTTCAGTTCAGACCTAAATAGCTGCTTGACCACTTCGGTGGGTAAGCTAAACGAGTTGTTCGTTCACCTGTCCGAATGTTTTACGGCTAATTTCAGCTGCTTGCGGCGGTGGCTCACCCTTAAGCGCTGGGCAAACAGTATTATTCAAGAATACTTGGATGGCCAGCGACGACCTCAACCCCTTGAAAGATATAAGCTGACAGGCACTTGAGTAACACTTCATGCAATTAGCAGAGAGGAACAGCAGCAGCAGCAGCAGCAGACAGAGATAGACAGAGAGTGCGACGGATGAAGCTATAATTGTTGAAACAATGCGCAGCGGATGGTTGCTAATAGAAAATGCAAACAACATATTAAACAATTAAACGGAAATTAACACAAAATATGTCTATTAACACATACATTTTGCTAATTGGCTCAGCAGAGGAAGGAAAGAGATAGCAATAGCGACAGGCGCTTGAGCCACTTCATTAATAAAGGAGTCGAGTCGAGTGGCTTGGAGTCGAGTTCATAAAACAGGAAGACCATTGAGTGGCGAACGGAAATGAGTGCAGCGTCCAAATGAATGTATGAAAATATGGCGTAGATAGTGCCAAAGGATCCAAGGAGCTGAGCATCTAATGAAGCACCAGCCACCAGGTATGGCTAACAAGAATAAACGGAAATGTGCAGCCCCAAAGCCGGACGTGGCAGAGGCAGAGACAGAGACAGAGGTAGTAATAGCAGCCAGCAGCAAACAACGATAGCGGGAAACTTAAATATGCAAGACAGCGCTCGGCTGGGCGCCAAATGTGCCAGGGACTGCCCCCCACAGACCCAGAGTAGCACCCCTTCCACAGCCACCCTCTGTGGCAGCTGTGGCAAGCGTCGACTGCATGTTGTCTCGACTTGTCTTTGGCAAAAAAAAAAAAACAAAAAATACAAGAACAAGTATAAGGAACATAAACTTGCAACACTTTTACCTCATCATCGTGCGGAACGAGCGCCGAAACGAGCGAAAACAAAAGGCAAGGAAATTGATTTTAGGCAACGGGTGGAAGACGTCCACGTTAGGATCCAGGACACACAGGACAGCCATCCAGACTGGCAGTATGCTAAAGCCGCAAGAAAAATGGTTCGCCAGTAAAGAACAACGGCAAAAGTGACATAAATAAAAGCCGTGACTATAAATCTAACCCATAAGCAGTTAAAGAGTCAGCCAAAAGATGCGGCACGTAGGACGCAATCCCCCACTAGAAAGATGCCGCTCAACCCACCCAAAGAACCCAACGAATACCGCAAAATGCAGATAAATATGTAAATAGATACAACTTGGATTACGTTTCGACAACAAAAGTGAAAAGTATTTTACACTCGGAGCGCAAAGAAATGCGAATAAATAAAAAGCAGCAGCAGCAGCAGCAGGAGGAGGAGGAGAAGGAGTCACAGCAGCACTCAGCGTTGACTTCTGATTGGTCTTATGACTGAGGCAATGATATGTCTAAGTATTCATATCAAGTGTGAATTGCCAGCGAAATATTTAAAGCTCTGCCAGATGCTGACTAGCTAGGCTCATATGGGGAGAAAACGCGCAGAGAAGGGGCAGGATATCGCCAGGCATAATAAAAAAGCTAAAAGGCCAAACGGATTTATTCACAATGCGTCAGCTTAGACTCGATTCATGAAATGGACTTTCCATTTTTCTTTGCACAAAAAAATAAAATTCAATTGTTATTTGTGTGGAAAAACTTGAATTTCCTTTGTGCATGTTTAATTATTCTTGTCCAGCTGTGAATTTCATTTGCCTGACAATGTTTTGGCTTAGTGCTCAAGGCAGCTTAAAGCTGATTTTGACTTGAGCTAACTTGACTCTGTCAGGCTTGTTGTTTAACCCAAGCAAATCAAATAGACCAAACGCCCGTTCCGCCCATTCCCTTCGTCTCTCCACCGCTACTACGTGGTCGCTCTCTTTGTCACGCTCTACTTGGCCACACTCTGGAGCAGACGACTCATTGTCAGCTGGGTGGCAGCAGATGAACCACAACCTGCACCCAGACACATTGTAAACACTGTCACCGTCAACAGTCAGCCAGTCTATTAAAATGCCAATCGAGGCATTGCGTACCAAGCCGTGCGACCTTATCAGTTCCATGTTCACAGAAGGACCAAAAAAAAAAACCCTTCCTCAGAACATTGAAAAAAAAAAAAAGAAGAAAACCTAGCCAAACGATTGATCCAATGTTTTTTCTACTTTCTTTTCATTCAATGTTTGCCGTGTTGTTGCTGTGTTTCTCTCGATGTTTCAGTTGTTGCCTTAACATGCGTTTTAATGTGACCCTTGCGGGCTCATAAAATTTCAACGTTTCTTTGATGGTTTTTGGGGTTTCTCACCCACTCGCACTCGCAGCAGCAGGAGCAGGTTTCCCTTACCATATTGCTACCTTTTCCCCAACCTCTTTATTTTCCACTTGTTTTTTTTTTTTTTTTTTGCTGTTGTTTTTCTGTGAGCTTCGATTGATTTTGATACGGCAAATGACAAACAGCATTGAGCGCATAGGGGGTAAGGAATGGGGGGGTGGTGCTGTTAGATAGATTTAGATTCCTTCTGTGGGGTGGCTCATAAAATGAGGTCGGGCCACAGGTAGTTGCTGCTGCTGCCTGGAATGTATGCTACAGATAATGACTTGTAGCATTTTATTCTCGGCCTGAAATTGGTAACACAAAAATACCTTTAAAATTAGCATCTAGTGTTTGGAGCAAGAGCTGCTGAATGGACTGATTCTGGGCTTTAATATATAGAATAAGGAATATGCAATATAGAATATGGAATATGAAATATAGAATATGGAATATAGAATGTAGAGTAAAGAGTATAGAGTATAGAGTATAGAGTATAGAGTATAGAGTATAGAGTATAGAGTATAGAGTATAGAGTATAGAGTATAGAGTATAGAGTATAGAGTATAGAGTATAGAGTATAGAGTATAGAGTATAGAGTATAGAGTATAGAGTATAGAGTATAGAGTATAGAGTATAGAGTATAGAGTATAGAGTATAGATTATAGAGTATAGAGTATAGAGTATAGAGTATAGAGTATAGAGTATAGAGTATAGAGTATAGAGTATAGAGTATAGAGTATAGAGTATAGAGTATAGAGTATAGAGTATAGAGTATAGAGTATAGAGTATAGAGTATAGAGTATAGAGTATAGAGTATAGAGTATAGAGTATAGAGTATAGAGTATAGAGTATAGAGTATAGAGTATAGAGTATAGAGTGATATCTGGTTAACTAAGCACATCGATTATCTATGTGTCTGTATCTGTATCTATTTCAGTATCTGTATCTCTCTCTCACCTTTGCCTAAATTTTACGGAAATTTTTTATACAAAAATTTAAAAAAATTATATTTATGCATATCAGAAAGAAATGAAAACGAGACTCAGCTAAATTACAATAAAAAGATGAATCAATTTAATGAAGAGTATGCAGAGTTGATGTAAAATGAAAAGACTAGGCTTTTCAAGAAGCTATACATAAAAAAAAATTAGTATTATATTATAATAAATTATTCTTAGCTTCTTCGAGCAAATCTTCAGGAATTGATTTCATAGAAAATTATGAATTTCATATATAGATTTTTATCAAACAAGTTTTTATTATTTACAAATCACACACATTAGCAAAATTTAATCAATGCCCATTTTAAAATCTTACAGGGTATAAAAACACACGAAATTCTTCCGACTAACTTTGAAGCTAACTCCAACTGCAGCTTTCTCTGCTGTGCTGTCCTCAAAGCAGCACAAAAGTGAGAACACTTCACACGTGAGTACGCAGTGCGTAAAAATCTAAAGGAATGCGCTTTAATGTGGGAGCATTGTGGTCAACAAAGGGGTTACCAAATATGCCAAGTGCAAAAAATGAAAATAAAACCCTTAACCAATAGACTTCCAGAGTAAGGAGGTGTTTCGCAGCGAATGCTGAATGCGCTTTGAAGAAAGTTTTGGAATAAAAGTCGTAAATAAGTATCGGAAAAATATCGAAATAATAATTTATAGATATAAGAAAGACTCAAGTAAAAGCTGCAAATTAAATGATACTAAAAGCAATGCAATCAATGTCAAAGATCAGATTGATCTGATTTTTCTAGATTTTTTCTTTAGCATCATTTAAAAGAACACTTTTGGTGCACAATCATTTAAATTGCGAATCTTTGAAAGCCATTTCAAAGCTTTCAACTAAAATTTACATCCGAAATCCAAAGTGCGGAAATAAAATCTTTCAAATTTTATTCTGCTTCTGCTCCGCCAACAACAAGTGTTATAACATTATGATAGTATGCCGTGTCTATGGCAAGAGCATAAAAAACCACTATCAAAGGCGGGTGCGAAAAGAAGGAAATGGCTTGGTGGCTACGTGAACCGATGGAGCAGCCGGCGTATCCAACAAGTGAGTAAAAATCTAATCCATTACTCAAACCCGCAAAAGCAAAAGTAATGGTCGGACTCAGGCAACGGCAGTGGGGAAGGGCAGCACGCCGACCCGGCTGGGTCAGAGGGTGTTGCTGTATGAAGCGAGCGGCTAGAGGTTCGAACTCTTCTCGTTGTGCCGAAAAGCGGTGTAAATCTTTTGTAACGTTTTAGTGCCGCTTTTGTTGTTGTTGGCTGGTTAGTTGGTTGGCCGGAAGATGAGCTCCTAAAAAAAACGAGAGAAGCGAGAAAGATGGCACTAAAGGGCAGTGAACGACAATGAAGATACTCTCAAAGTGAGAAAGCTGTGAAACAGAGCCCAAATTTTCTTTACAGAAATATATCATATTTATGTGATATAAGAAATATTTCTCTTATGAAAGCAAGCAGTGAGAGTTATCGAAATTGAATTTTCATAAGCTAAAAATCTGATAAGTATATCGATTTGTATTGGATTTAATAACAGTTAGAGCTATATATGTAACTCTGAATATATAATAAGAAATATATCATTAATCGATTCGCATTAAATATGAGGAAACATACAAGTAATCGATAATTGAAATAAGTTCATGGGAAATAGGAAAAGTTATCGATAATTGAAAGAAGTTGAAATATGTCTTAATCATATTCGGTTTATATTATAGCTGCATTATTAATTTTAATCGATTTTTATCAATTGTGAAAGAGATAGAGTCACCGATATTGTCTGTGAATGCCTAGATCTACTTTAATTAGTTTATTGGCTATATGCTGATTTTTATTTATATTTTTTAACAAATTTTCTAATTCAGTTTACTTACCACAAAGTAAAATTAATCGATTCTAGAATTGATTGATTTATCGATTTAGAATTTATTTAGAATTATTTAACCTTTATCGATTTTAGAAAATACCCCAAGCTATACATGATTGAAAGAAAGTTTAGCCGTGCCTATTAAAGTCGCTCTCGATCACTAAACTGATCAGAAATTTACAAACATTGAATCATCAACAAAATCTTAGCCTAACCCCAAATATAGCAGTATTCGACTTTTTTACTCTGAGTCTATTTTGGAGAGGGTATTAGAAACGAACGTTCAATTGAATGGCTGTGTACAGAGAGCCATGGCGACTACGTGCGGCATATGTGGCACGTCGATGCGGAAACGGAAATAAAATTGCAATTCGACAGACCAGTTGAATGTCATTTGAAGTCCGCAAAGCGTTGCGAATCGATGGTCAGACAGCCCTTTTGTCCCGTGATAGCAACTTTGCCAAATGCTCGAAAGCTGAGTTCGACACAACTTTTCTAGATCCGAGACGTGCGAACTGTTTGTGGCATCATCATCATCATCATGTGTGTGTGTGTGTGGGTGCCACATAGAGTTCAAGTTCGAGTACGCTCTGGCGCCTTCGATTGAGTTGGGATCCTTTTTTGTGTTTTAATTTTCACAACTTTTGACCCAAATTCATTTGTCACACCAGAGAGGCGGCCAAGCGGCTGAACCCAATGTCACTTGACCGGTGCAAAGTTTATATAAATAACTAATAGTGCCTGTGTGTGGGCGAAGGGTTATCTGGCCGATAGTTATAGGGCCTAATACGCAGGTGGCTCATAAACTCTGACGGACAGCCAGATGTGTCCCGATGAAGTTTGGCAACAATGTCAGCATAGAGTGTTATTTTATTAAGTAACGTACGTCACTAAGCTAAACACTGCTAGATACTAACTAACCAAGCAGCTGTAAAAGTGAGCACATTGCTTTAAACTGAACTAAACTCAAGTTTTACAGGGTTACCAAATGCCAGTAAAAAGTTTCAGTGAAGTTCAGCAACGTCGCAGCTATAAATTTCGCATAACTCTATAAAAGAGCAGCTGTGTGCAGCTGAGAATGAGCTCTTTAAATATAATGAATGAGCGTCTGAAGTTGAGAGAGTTCCTATGACAGAGTCGAGTGAAATTTTAGTAACAAACTGCATTCGGGCAAACAATGTTAAGTGGCAAAGTGTTAAAAGCTTAACAGATTGCAGCAAGTCAATCAATAATAGAAAACATGCAAAGGCCGACAAATGATTTACAGCGTAATAGTTGCTAAAACTACTTACTGAAGTTTGGCAACAGTGCATTAAATTAGAGTTTAAGAGATAAGTTAGATAAGTCTATAAATAAGTTATGCAAATAATATAAATTAAATTTAAATATATTTAAACATTTAAAGGAAAAAGTATAATAATATAATATAAATATAGAAATAAAATAAAATAAAATAAAAAATAAATTTATTAATTATATTAAAATTTTATGACAATGACAACATTTCAATGTCATAAAAATTTAATATAATTAATAAATTTATTTTTTATTTTATTTTATTTTATTTCTATATTTATATTATATTATTATACTGTATTAGTATTTTTTTTAAATATATGTAGGCATTTTATAAAAAGTAAATATTATATGAAGAACACAACACTGACTATATTGAAGTTTGGCAACATGGTTTAAATTTCTTACGAGCTGTATAATATTAGAACATAGCTCGAGCGAAACTGAAGAGTTTATAACTGATTTCCACTGAGCTTTAAAGCTTTTCAAGTTTTGCCTAAATGAATTTTGGCAACAATTTAAACTGAAATAATTTCCAGATAATGTGCCCCATAAAATATATATGAATAGAAGTGCCATATAGGCATAGCTAGCTTCGCTTTGCTCCCGAGATCAAGCGACTATATCATGCTCACTTGCCTACGTTCTGAGCAGCCTTCGGTTCGTTTCGTTTTCGTTTTACTTTTCGGCTTGAGTTGAACAATTCGTGTGATGCTCTTTTAACGAAGATCGTTTAGGCAGCGATACGATTGATGTGCGTGCAATGAGAGTCAGTAAGTGAGTATATAGTTCAGAGAGTCTATGCAAAAGAGCTTGACATTCACATACACACTTACAAACGCTATTGATGTGTTTAGCGAGCACAATACTTGCTCACATACCAATACACGAAAAGACTTTGAGCTTCGTGAGACTCAATCAAACGTTCGGCGATCACGAACGAACTCGTTGAAGAACCGATAATAACCTATGCTCTTTGAGTTTTTTTTATCAAAGTGTAAGTGAAAGACTCTTACTAGCAGACATTGAGAAACGATCGACAGATATTTCTGCAAGCTCTGGCTTTACTAAAATGAGGTTTACCAATTTCAGACTCACATAGCTCTCAAGCTAAATTGAACAAAAATAATGGGCTCAGGGTATAGAAACTAACTGTTATATCTTCTGAAATCGACGCGTTCGAACATACGGACAGACGGGCATGGCTATATCGACGCAGCTCGTCGCTCTGATCAAGAATATATATACTTTATGGGGTTGGAAACGCCTTCTGCCTGTTATACATTCAACAACACCATTATACCCAGTTTTCCCATTTTCAATAGCTTCAGAGTATAAAAAAAAACTTTCAACTGCTAATGAGCTTTAAGCCAAGCCAAAGCACAAGTCGACTATAAAAAGCTTGTTTACCAACACTGTCGCAGCACTTGTGAAGTTTGGCAACAGCGTAGAAAAACGTTTGATGATAAATTGCATAGTTTGTAAAACTATTTAGCCATTTGCTAATAACACTGAAACAGCTGCCCCACAAAGTTTCCACATTCATGAGGACTAATGAGCTTTAAGTCATGCTAAAGCACAAATCCTTTTGCTATGCATGAAAGCCGCAAATATTTTTGGCTGGCTGCCATTTAAGCTTAATAGTCGGAAATTAAATCAAGATTTGCGTGCTTCGCAGCCAAAAAGAAAAGCGGAAACGGAAAAAGTGAAATGCCAGCTGGGCCAAAAATGCGACAAAAAAAAAAGAAGAAATGAAGGGAAATTGCAGTCGAGGTATTTGCATATTTGTCGCTGCCGTAAACCCAAAAAGCTACAGTAACAACAACAACAACAACAACAATTGCAACCCAACCCGGCTGACTGTCATTTTGACCATGAAAATGAAAATATGTTCGAGTTGTAGCTCATTCTACTTGACTTTTTTGCATTTAACGTGCCAGACTAAGAAAAATGTTACGCGTGTGTATGTGTGTGTGTTTGGATTTGTAAAAAGCGCAAGTGTAATTAGTGTGAGGCTTAACGGGGCTAAACAAACTGTCGGCGAGCGTGGGCTAAAACCCGAGACCCAGACACAGACACAGGGACAGACCCAAGCCCAAGCCACACAGTAAAACCCACAAAAGCTCCAAAAACTCGAAAAGAAAAAAATGCAAGAGTAAAAGAAACCTCAGAGTGAGACCAGTTTCATGTGGGTTCTGCTTGGATTTGGATTTTGGGTTTTAGTTTTTGTTGTTTTAGCCATCGCTGACAGCAAATTGTAAAACTATTGCCAAATTGCCATTTGAGAGCTATGCACTCAGTGCCGTGGGTCGAGGGTCGAGGGTGTTGGCTGCAACAGCTGATGGCTGCTGCAACTGCAACTGCAACGGGCAACTGGCAAATGCAACTGTCTCGCTGATAAATCGCTTGTGCATTATTTACGAGCATTTTTTTTGTTTATTTTCTCAGCTTTTTTTCTCTCTTCCTCTTTGACGTGTGTATTTTATGCATGGTTACTTTTTATAGCCGGCACCCATGACGTATGCGTGATACGGCGCTCCCAGCCTCTGTCTGCCGCTTGGACATTTGTTTGTCAGAGCCCGACAACAATTGTGCAACGGCCTTGGCAACAGCTACACAAATACAGCAAAAACAAAACAACAACAAAAAAAGAATAATTGTCATAAATAATGAATGCATTTAAATTTCTAGTTTATGAGTGCAACAAAAAGGGCCAAACGGAAGGGAAATTCCAGCTGAAGTAGCTGCAAAATCTGCATGCATGAGAAAGTTTTGTTTTCTAACCTTAGAGCTTGCAGTTTTTTTGTTAACTCTAGTAAAAGTACAGTTTCTCACATGCTGGCATAGAAAACGGTAAAAATATTCCAACTGTTCGAGTGAGAGTTAACGGTAAATTATTAGAAGCGTTAGAGAGAGTTCTATAGATATATGAAATATATATGCAAATCTGGTAAATTTATGTGATATGTATTTTTATTTAATTAGGAGAAATCTGCCTAGATTTCATCAACTATATTTTATAAATAAAATGTGAATTCAAAGGTTTAGAAAAAACGTATATAAGAGACTAAAGGAGGGAGTAGTACGTTGAGCTGAATCCATCTAGTCACATATATTCGCATACCTGTCAGGAGTCCTTAAACTTGAAAAGCAAAATGGTAAATTTATACTGCTATATACCAAACATAGTGTCGATAACTCTTTTCATGGTTTACTATCGATAATAATCGATAATGTTCAAAAGTTAGATAATATTTTATTATTTTGTTGATAATAATCGATAATAGCTCGCTAATATTAGATGATTATCCATAACATGGTGTCGATAACTTTTTCATTTTCTTACTATCGATAATAATCGATAATGTTAGAAAATATTTTATAATTTATTAATAATAAACTATAATAGCAAGCTAATATTAGATGATTATCCATAACATGGTATCGATAACTTTTTCATTTTCTTACTATCGATAATAATCGATATTGCTAGAAAATATTTTATAATTTATTAATAATAAACTATAATAGCAAGCTAATATTAGATGATTATCCATAACATGGTGTCGATAACTTTTTCATTTTCTTACTATCGATAATAATCGATAATGTTAGAAACTATTTTATAATTTATTAATAATAAACTATAATAGCAAGCTAATATTAGATGATTACGATAACTTTGTCATATTCTTACTATCGATAATTATCGATACTGTTAAAATGTTAGATAATATTTTATAACTTATTAATAATAAACTTTAATAACAAGCTAATATTAGATAGCTATCCATGACCATTGACTTAAAATAAACTTCGATAAATGATCTATAATATTCGATAAATATTCGATAATCATTCAATAATGTTTGCCAATTTGATTTACTTTTTATAGACTCACTTGATATATTACAAAAACTTTCTTTTTGGATTCTTTTTCCTTTTCCCCATATTTGCGAAAGGTCTGTTTTAAATAGCGCAAAGTAATAAACTCTGATTTGCTTTAGATGTTGTACCTAAGAACACTATTTTGGAATTACAAATTTGCCCCGAATTATAAATGTATTCATATTAGAAGCAGAAATCGACTTGAATATCTGTTTGAAGCAGAAGTTAGGGTATCTCACAGTTTGGCAGTCCCAACAAGGGCTTACTTTACTATATATTATGTACATATTTGTAGACATTGACTTAATGACTTAATGATTGCCTGATTGACTGACTGCTAAATCACAGCCTGAGCCGTAAAGGCTGGACGCTGTCATGCTTTATTTCGAAATTGACTGTTACTTTAACGATGTTTCCAGCTTAATTTTTATGTAACACGAACTGCAAATGGATATTTATCACATTCGAAATGAAACGATATTAACTTGAAGCTGTTGATAAGTCATAAAGTCGCATGGCACATGCCGCAGTCTCTGGACGTACAAAGTCAACTTTAGTAACTACTCAATTGAGCTTATAAAACACATTTAATCATTTGAATTAGCGCTCAATTGTAGCACGCTTATCAAGTTGTCAGCCATGAAAAACGCATTCATCAGGCAGCCTTAGCTTTTGTCTTGTTTATGAAGCTGTCAGGGCCAATGGGACGATGTTGTGGCATGGGAAAAGCTTCCGGCTATCAATACGTGCGCTGCCCCTCCCTCTCTCTCTCTCTCTCCCTCTCTCTCTCTCCAATGCTATCTTTCTTAATGTGTATTTTGTGCAATCATTATTGGCAGCACTCGACAATTCGGTCAACAGCACCTAGCGGGGCCCATGTGTTGGCGTGCAAGGGCCCCATCAAATGTGGCCTTGATGCCGCCAAAGACTGAAAGTAAACAATATGCGAGGCAAACTTTGCAGTTTCTGGATGCGCAATCATGCGAATCATGCATGCTGCATGATGGCCCAAAACAAAAATAGTAACAAGTGCGCTGGTAGATGCCAAATGTCATGTCTGTGTATGAGTTTCTGTGTGCGTGAGCGTGTGCGTATGTAGGGGGAGTTGGAGCAAAGCAAAGCAAAGCAGGTGGGGCTAGAGGCGCTTTCGAGTGCAGAGCCAGTCGCTCACAGACGGAGAGTGAGAGCAAAAGTCTTTTGATTTATGCGCCGCAATTAATTTTTTGCGCATTTTAGTGCCCTGCATAAAAGAGCACAAAGCGGGTATATAGAGTGAAAGGCAACGATGGGAAATTTGTAAACCAAGAAATTGAACATGCAATTTAAAGACTCTGTTGGGATCATTAAAGAGAAAATAATATGTGGGAACTATGTGGAATAGAACAAAGTTTAATATGAGCTTATAAGACGCTGATGGGAGATATATGGGAAATGATATATGGGAAATGTGTAGCATTGGAAAATAAATTTAATTCGAGTTTACTTTTACTCTGGTGAGATCTTAAAAAAAAAAAATATTTGCCAAATAACTATAGGGGAAACAAGATGAAATATATAAAAAAAAATAAATAAAAATATATTTATATATGAAGTATAAAAAAAATAAATAAAAATATATTTATATATGAAATATAAAAAAAAAAAAATAAAAATATATTTATATATGAAAAACAAAATATTATTATTTTCTATCAATTTGATTTGTGATAAGTTCTTTGGAAAAAAAAACAACAATTATATATCATAATATAAATATATTATAAAATCAATATCAATTTGATCAATGATTAAATCTTTATAGAACAATATATAACATACACATATCACAAAACTTTAAAGAAAATATATATAATATATAAAATAAATATTTTATCGAATCCTATTTATTCTACATTATTTACAATTTCAACCTCTGTCTCGATAATCTCCAATGACTTCATGCCTAAATTATGCAAGTAATATAAAGACATAATATGCAACTCATAGAAACTTAACATAAAAACTTGATACTACCAGTCACATATAGATATAAATGAACATTAATAATTCTCAACATGTCAATATATTATCCCTTTTATCCATTAACTTCTATGTATTACTATTATTAATACTTTTACTATTACTACGTATTATTCCTCTTTTCAAAACCTATAATAACTAAATAGATAGCATATATTATATATATATATATATATATGTACATATATCATTCCTCCCACAGTTTACTATCTACATATATACACCTCATACGATAAATGTCTCTCTTGAGAATCTATAATCCATATATCTATCTGTATGTATGTACATATATTATTTAAATAGATCATTTCATTCCATTCCATTAAATAGATCATTCCATTCCATTCCATTAAATAGATCATTCCATTCCACTTCATTAAATAGATCATTTCTCCCACAGCCCTCTACGTAACACTTCTCTCTTGACATACCAAAAAAGC